>CM076570.1:422923229-423258697 GCA_034641835.2 Pinus albicaulis | reverse complement strand
GCCTAAAACCAAGGTCTTATACCAAATTCAAGCCCACTTCCAACCCGGTTAACTCTGCAACATTGTTTTTCATTGTACCAAGGGAGTGAGCGAACACAACATGAGGTGATCCTTTGACATGGAGGAGGAGACCTTTATATCTTTCCTGGCTAGGGTTTCAATTAGACGCGTCGTAAAATTTAAGTTGGATACAGCCCTGGGGGAGGGAGAAGGCATACAGGGGGGCAGGGGGAGACTAGCGACTCGAAGTTTGGCAAGGATGTCTAGCTTGCGAGGGGGAAGCCTCCTAATCCACGGGGTCCTAAGGGTCCACGAGCATGGATTCCTGAAGGTAGGAGAGGGTCAAGGACCATATAAGCAGGGCATATATGGCTTGATTATCAAATATAGTGTGATTTTTCCCCTTCCAAGTGTTATAGAATAGGAGACCAGGTAGAATCCCCCATGCTCTGGAAACCACTAGGTTGGAGAATATATGGATCGGCCAGTCTGCAAGCAAGGTTATGGAGGTTCCTGGGAAAACATTTATGGGGCCAAAAATATCAAAGTACTGCGACCATACTTGTTGAGTTAAGGTGCATCCCATGAAGATGTTGGGTTGGGATTCTTTGGCCTGTCAACAGAGGAAACAGAGGGACGACCCAATAAAACCCATTTTGAGGAGATGATCCCATGTCAGAATATGTTTGTGTACCATTATCCAGAGGAAATTACCCACTTTTGGCCAGAGGTGGCCGATCCATATTCTCTTCCAAACCTGAGTGTTGGGGATGATCGGTACCACCGCACGAAGGAGATAGGCTTCCCTGACTGAAAATACCCCTGAGGTCGAGAGGCCCCATCATAATTTATCTGGGCCCTGGGTGGCATGGATTTTCTATTGGGAAAGATACCGGGCTAGCCCCTCATATTGTTGTTGGGGTAGGTCAGTAAGCTAATCCTCTGCATCTTTCCATTGTCTCCACCCATACTTGTCTGGTTTTTGGCGCGAGTAATATCTTATCTTAGTAGCTCCACGGGAATGGAAGAGGGGCATGATATCCACCAAAATGGGGTCCTGAGAGAGGTAGGGGGATTGCTTCCATGAGTCCTCCCAGAAATGACCGGTTGTCCCATCTTCCACCTCCCAGAAGAAGTGCGTGTGAATCAAGTCACTTTTATTGTTGGCAAGGTTCCAGATGGTTGAACCCTGAATTTGAAGGGGTGTGTGGAGGAGTTCGTACTAGGTTTTCCCTTAATATAACTTGCGAGACCAAATATTATTCCATTGTTCCAATCCTCCTTTCAACCATCGCCACCAAATTTTAGCCCCCAGGGCTGCATTGAGAATGGCTCGGTCTCTCAAGCTCAAACCCCCCATCAAATTTGGGAGACACATCTTGTGCCAAGCTATAGGAGGCCATTTCTGATCCATCGCAGTACCTCCCTAGAGGAATCGCCTGAATAAGGTAGTAAGTTTTGAGTAAATGGAGTTTAAGGCTGGAAGAGCTAACAGCTAGTAGAGGGGAATTTCTTGCACAACATATTTGAGAAGAGTGGATTGGCCCACTATATTACGGACCCGATGAGTTCAATTAGAGATCTTGCTAGCCAATTTCGTAGAGAGGTCCTTCCAGGGGGCGATGCATAAATGACTAAATAGGAGAGGAACACCTAGGTATTTAGAGGGGAGAGAAGAAATGTTGAAACCGAGGGTTTTGGATAAGCAAGCTTGCACACGACAGGGAGTTTTTAAGAAGTAAATATCCGACTTAATTTTATTGAGGAGCATACATGAGGCTTCTTGGAAGTCTTCCAGGATGATGTTGAGCTGGGAGGCTTCTTTCAGAGTCGCAGCACCAAAGAGGAAGTTATCATCCACAAACTAATGGTAATTCATGTCAATGTTTGATCTCAGTAGATGAAGCAGTGTTATTTGATGGGATTTTTTGGCTGTCTTGAGTAAGCAGCCTAATCCTTTTGTAGCAATAATGAACAGGAAGGGGGAGAGAGAATCACCTAGAGGGCTAGAAGGTGTATAAAGGTATGCCATTATTTAGAATGGAGGAAAACATAGTAGAGATCATTGATTTTATCCATTGAATACAAACGGTTGAAGAAACCAAAATCCCACAATATTTCCATAAGGTAATCCCAACTAAGGCATTCATATGCCTTGGATAGGTCCAATTTCAATAGAATTCTACTCATCTTATGAGATTTGATAGAGTGGATGGTCTCGTGTGGAGAGACAATGCTATCCATGATTTGACATCCCTCCTCAAACCCTGATTGCTCTTGAATAATGATACGGTGAAGCAATGGCTTGAGCCTGTGACCATGATGGTGGATAAAATCTTGTAAATCACATTGCAGAGGGAGATAGACCTGAAGTCCCCTGGTTTGGTTGCCTCCTGCAATTTAGGGATGAGAGTGATGAAAGTGGCATTAAGGCCTGACCAAACCTGGTTAAGCTGTCACGAATCCTCCACTAACTCCCATATCTCCTAACTAAGGAAAGACCAACCAGCCTTGAAAAACTCTACAGTATAGCCGTGCAGCCCCGGGGCCTTACTTGATGGCAGGGACTTCACTACTTCTTCCACTTCGGAGAGGGAGATGGGGCTGAGAAGAGCTTCATTTTGGTGTTCCAAGATCAAGGAGGGGATTTGTTGGGTGACTTTATGCAAAGCCTCCATTCTATCATAACCTTAATCCTACAACAAGGAGGAGAAGAAAGCATGAAGCTCTGTCTCAATGGATTCAATATTAATAATATTATTAACACCAACAGAGATGAATATTAATTCTAGATCTACCAAGCATTGAAAGGAATAAAATACCTCAAGATGAAAACCTCTTTATGAGTGAAAAAGGTTTGCACCTCTAGAAATTAGAATCATTTTTACTCTTGGTAGATCCATATTTAAAGGTTTGCACCTACAGATATTAGAATCATTTTGACTCTTTGTAGATCCATATTTAATATGGATCTATGTTGGTTTTGAGAAATACATTAATAAAATGTTTTAACTATAATTTATTTATTTGTTTTCACTTGTTATATAATATATACATAGTTTACATAGAAATATTTTATATATGATTCACAATCTCCATATTAAAATGTTAATACATGCTCTCTTATAGTCAGAAATAGAAAAAAAACACACATAAACACAATTATTTTTGTTGTTAATATTTTTTTGAATGTCACATCTCTCTTTATGCATACATTGAATTATTTTTATTATTAATATTTTTAAAAATGATACATATCAACTCCATATTAAATATTTAAGGAATTACACAATCTTTCTTCTATATTAAATTAGAAAGCACATATTAATGAAATAATATTTTTCTCTCTACTAATGAACATGCATATTGAAATACTTGATTTATATCGCACATTAAACTTTTTTTTGTTATTAATATTTTTTAAATGTTATATATAAACTCCATATTAATAATGAAATAAACTAAACATCTATATAATAATATAAAGTGAAAATATATGATTTTTCTTAAATTTAAATTACTTTATTTTTCTTTATAGAAAATTGATATAAAATTATCTTATTTAATATGGACATTGACATATATATATATATATATATATATATATATATATATATATAGTCGATATAAAATTAAGGTGGAAATTGAAGTATTTTATTTATAATAGATATTAAATTTTTTTGTTATTACTATATTTCAGTTTGTTAATGTAAATATTACTTTATTATTTTTAATTATAATATTATGTGATGACATTTTTCTTTTATAAAGTACATTTAATACATTTTCCTAAATTAGTAATAATATTATATTAAATTTTTTTTCTCATTTTCTTCAATATTAATTTTTTAAAATACAGATTTTGATATTTTTAGTGTTGCACTTATTTTAACGTTTAGCATAATATTCTAGTTAACCTCATATTATAGTTTTTTTTTCCTCTCACCAATAGTTCTATCTATCCCCATGATGGGTGGATAGTATTTAAAAAAATAACAACATAATCCTCTATACTCATATTTATTTTTAATTTAATTATTTTATGATGATGATGATTGTTACCATCCGTTAATACCAATGAGATCTATCTTACCTTAAGAAAGGAGAAAGAATCTAAGTTTGATTCTTCAAAATCTTGTTTCTATAGTCAAAGAGAAGGGAAATAAGTGCTTCAAGATCTCTATAGGTGGTGGGTTGGCTTAATAGGTTGAGAAGATTGGAAGTGTGATAAATGGTAGGGAATTGAGAGTGAATGTGAGTAAGAGTCACACACTCTAAAAGGAAGTGCTTTTCATCTTCCACCTACTTAGAATCATTCTATCCTTCCAAAAGATCTCGGGAATAGATCATTTATAATAAAACTGTCACTTTATATCAATATTAAAATAAATTATATTTTATAATAATGGAAAGAATTATTTCAAAATTTTATATCAAACCAATCACCGAAATTTATATTTATGTTTAATAACGTGAAACCATTTACTAAAAAACGATAAAATACATATTTACAAATTTCAAAGCTTATTTGTATTTTCGGTTACCATATTTAAATAAAAATTTATATTTATCTTTAATAAAATCATTTACTCATCATCACCCAATAATTCAAAACCATTTGCTAAAATAAAATAAAATATATCTTTATACCTTTCAAAACTTGAGTTACCATATTTAAATCAAAACTTATATTTATCTGTAATAAAATCATTTACTCATCATCATCCAATAATTCAAAATCTATTGAAATAATAAGACAATATTAAAATTTGAATCGTTTACTCATCATCATTCAATAATTCAAAACCTATTGAAATAATAAAACAATATTGAAATTTGACTTAAAGTATTTAAATCAAAACATTATATTTATCTTTAATAAAGTGAAATGATTTACTCAAAAAAAAACTATTCCTTAAAAATAAAATATTCAAAAATTGTAATTACCCAATACTTCAACTCCTATTAATATATTAATATAATGCTAAAATTTTGAGTTACCTTTATTTAAAAAAGATGTTATTACCATGTCATGTTTAATCATGAATAAAAAATCCACTTTAAATATTGAATTGCTTCCAATTATAAAACAATTACATTAAACTCAACCTACAGTTCAAACAAATGACCTCGCATTCCAATTTTGTTCACCCATGAAAATATGATGGTTTTAGGTATTCACCAAAAGGCCACAATAATATTCATTAAGAGTTGAACATTATGAAGAAAAATAAATTGAATTGAAAAGAAAAACTAATGGAACCATTAGTCTTCAAAGTTCTATATAATTCATTAAAAATATAAATTAAAATTCGTTATTTGAAACATAAAAAATTATGTAAGTAGAAATACATGTTTTCCATGGTCTCCTATTTCTGCAAATGGTGGAAGCTAGTTGAACAGTTTGTGAGTGCTCAAATACCAGGAGATTGGTACTATGAATAAGGGTTATAGATTTTTTTGCCACATTCACATTTCCACATCACAGGATACGAATCGGCATCAACACCAACACCTTTTGTAGTGTCGAGGCAGTACATTTTTGGAGTGAGGTAGTACCCCACAGCGTTACAAGGCGTGCACCCCTAGAATTTATCAACACACGATTCTGGTCCTCGTAGGTCTGCTCTCTTAGGGTGTCCTAGTTGAGCTGAATATGCTGGAGCTGGGCAGGGATCGCTTCAAGGGTGACCAGGGCCTCAATCTCACTAGGGGATTGGGCTGGGGAGACAGCCATGGCCACTGCAGAGTGTTGGCTCTTCATAGACTCTGCGTGGGAACTCGAGTCTTCTGGAACCTCTTGGTTATCCATTCCTCATCCAAGACCACCATGACAGGCTCGACCACGCTCTCTCAACATGCAAGTGTCCTTATTTGCCTCTCGATGTGTTGTGCTAACTCTCCAACTCACCTCAATTTTGCACTTCCGGGAGACCAACGCTCCACCATTGAACCCTTGGTTGAGCTTTTCTTGGACCATGTCATGCGTCTCTTGAGTCCTGTAGACAAGGGACACATGACCCCCCCTAGTATTTGCACTACCTTCGAGGGAGGTACAGAGGCTCCACCACCCACATATATGAATTGCAGGAAGGCCGGACTAGTCCGCGAGCTCGAGACAGAACCACCCAGGGGATGTGACGTCATGGTGTTGGTGATGCATAGTCTGCAAAAGTGGATTTAGTGCCCAGGCTAAAAACCCAATTTTTCCATCCAAAAACACGTACACCGTCCTGAATTCACTACCACCTCCCTTTTCCTCCTCTTTTTGCAACGTGCCCATTCACGTGCCATTTCCAGGAAGCCTCCCCACTTCCTGGAAATCAAAATTTATATTTATCTTTCATAAAATCCAATAATTCAAAATCTATTGAAATACTTAAAAAAGAAAAAATAAAGAAAAAAGGTGATTTTGTGTGGAACATGATATTGTAAGTCATGTTGAAAGGAAAATTCATAGTATGAATCAAGTAGGTAAAGAAGCGGAGAGAGTGGTTGTAGTATAAAGAGAAAAAATGAAGATGGTGTTGGAGTTTAACAAAGGAGTCAGAGTGTGAAGTATGAACAACCAAAGAGTTTTGGTCTAGGTTGTGAAATCCAATCATAGGAAGGTGTTTTCCCATAAGAAGTTATAAGACCCTCATGTTCATGAATACATGTTGTGCGGAGAATGCATAGTTGTAATGCCTTAAGATCTTGATGAGGCATACATGCAGTGTAGTGGCTCATGGAGTCATGAAGTTGTGGAATTAACCACTTGGAGAGGTACTAGGGTGGGCGGCAGGGGGTGTATTGGTATCCTATCTTGAGGGGGACAATGTGAAAACTTAGATGAGAATGTTCATGAATGGGATCAGGTCAATCTCTGAAATTCAACTGTAAGGTGGGGTGGGGGGGCAAATTGTTAGGGTGGGTCAAGTTACCGGTTGTTTTCCAGCTCTAGGTATATGACACCCATGGGTTTTCCCATGGTATTCGAGTTTGATGTAGCCTATTATAAGTAAAAAAAATGCATGATTATTAGTCCTACTAGCGAGTGGGATCAATCAACGATGTCATTAGTCACCACCACTTCTCTTGGTGCTCAGTGATCCTCACAGATGCTCCACCCATCATCAGTGACACATATTTTTTTTTGATAACAAACAGTATCAAACCAAGTTAAATAAAATGTCATGTTAATGAAAAAAGAGTGAAATATTAAAAATGGGAAAAAAATATCAATAAAAATTAAAATTGAAAGAAAAGAAAAGTTAGGAATTTTTTATCAAAAAATAAAATTAGAGAAAAGGACCTAAATGTTAGATTTAAATCCAAAGCCAATATTACAATGGGTATTCTATACATGCCACAATTTCACCTGGAAAATAATAGAAATATAGACAATTTTGAGAAAATTTGGTAGACTTTTTTGAAAATCCAAATTAGAACAATTCAATACACAATATTAAAATTTGAATGATTTACTATCATCATACAATAATTCAAAACCTATTGAAATAATAAAATAATACTAAAATTTGAATTACCATATTTAAATCAAAACATTATATTTATTACCCATTACTTCAACACATATTAATATAATACTAAAAGTTTGAGTTAGCATTATTTAAAAAAAAGTTATTACCCTGTCATGTTTAATCATGAATAAAAAAACCCACTTTAAATATTGAATTGCTTCTTTAACAATTATAAAACAATTACATTAAACTCAACGTACGGTTCATACAAATACCCTGGCATTCCAATTTTGCTCACCCATGAAAATATGAATATGGATTCAGATATTCACCAAAAGGTGGCTGAAGATGATGAAGAAAAATAAATTAAACTGACAAGAAAAGCTAATGGAACCATTAGTCTTCAAAGTTCAGTATAATTCATTAATAATATAAACTGAAATTCGTTATTTGAAACATAAAAAGGTGGCGGGCATGTAAGTAGAAAGACATGTTTTCCATGGTCTCTCATTTCTGCAAAAAGTGGCAGCCAGTCGAATAGTTTGCGAGCGCTCAAATACCAGGAGATTGGTAATATGAACTATGAATATGGGTCATAGATTTTGTTGCCGCATTCGCATTTCCACGTCACGGGATAGGGATCGGCGTCAACACCAACACCAACACCTTTTGTGATGCCGGGGCAGTGCAGTTTCGGAGTGAGGTAGCACTCCACAGCGTTACAAGGCGTGCACCTATAGCATTTATCAACACACGATGGCGGCTCGGAGCCACCAGCCAAGCTTCTACCCTCTCCCTGCAATATCCCATTCACATTCACGGCCTGTAACAACACTTTTTATGTTCAGTACTCCAATCCAATCCAATACAGAGATTTACATTTACATAATAATATATCATGTAATTCAGTCCAATCAAATACAGATTTACAGATTTTGAAACGAAATATTACAGGGCCAAAACGTACGTACCGACGAAGACGGTATTTCTCTCCCAGCAATCTCTGCATTATTACCCAAATAAATAAAAAGGTTATCAGCTAAATAAAACATTCTCTGCCAAATAAATTGAAAACCCAATCAATGTAGTTTTATGTAAAGTACGCACCCCTAAAGCTCGATAATATTAAAACACAAACGAGGATCTTCATCCTGGCATAACGTGAAAATCCAGCTTCCATAGCCGCGTGTTTTTCTATATCTCAGCAGAAGCCTCTTTGAATAACGTACTCCCCCAGCAGAAATCTCTTTGAATGACGTATTCTCCCCAGCAGAATCTCTTTGTATAATGTATTTTGTCTCCAAATATTGTATATATTGAATCTGAAGAGCTACCATGCCAATAATAAAAGGAAAAAGAAAAGCATAAAAATAAAAATAACGCATAAAACATATCAGCCAAGTCATCTTGAACCTTTAGAGCTGCTATCCAAATAGAAATAGAAATAAAAATAGAAATAAAAAAAAATAGAAATAGCAATGATGAACCACACTGGTTGGTTCGAAACGCGTCGACCACGTTCTTTTACATGTGATTTTTACCGAAAGAATTTCTACTAAAAGAAATAAAAATGTTTAATATTTCTAAAATAATTTATTTTTATTTTGGAAAAAAAAATTTAATATTTTTAGATTTTCTATTTTTTTAGATTTTCTATTTTTATTGTTTTTGTTTGAAGATAAAAGGTGAATTAAGAACTACCATGTACATAGAAAGAAAAAGAAAGTATAAATCAAATAAAAGAAAATTAATGCTTAAACATATAATGCAAATCAACAATAACCATTTACTACTATTTTTCAACAAGTTATTAATATTTGTAGATTTTTATGGGTTTTTCCTTTTTAAGATAAAAGTAAATTGAATTAGAAAAATAAAGAATAAAATAAATAAAACAAAAAAGAAAGAAAAAAAACACATCATCATATAACTTAAATAGTAATGACAATTTAATACTATTTGGGAGAAAAATTATTAATATTTCTAAGTTGTCTTTACCTTTTTAGGATACTAGTAAATTAAGAGCTACTATGCAAATGGAAAGAAAAATAAAACATAAAAAAAATAAAAGAAAAATGAAGCATAAACATATAACCCAAATGATTGAAAGAGTAGTATTAAAATACCCAAGGACTAGAGTACAAAGCTAAGCAATCCTTCTAGCTAGATATCATAAGATGAAGAATGAACAAAAACACTTCATTTCTTGAGAAAATTAGCTATACATGAGCCTAAGACTCATGACTCAATAGATAAGGATAAGAATGCCAACCCAAGTAATAAGATCACTACTCACTGCTTAAGCTTACAAGTTTCAATATTTATTGGAACTCTCACACCCCCCTATAAGAGAAATGTAGAGAGGAAAATAAACAAAAGAAAAAAAAGAATCGATCCCAACAACTAGGCCATTTTAGGTATCCATGTAGAACACTTCATGAGAAAGAAAGAAGGCAAGAAAATGAAGAGATAAAGGAAAGAGGATTCAAGATGGCCCCCCAAGGACGACTTCCTTTACTCCAAGCATATGTCGTAACTGAAGAAACCTTGGTGACTCCAAGGAATTTGTAAAAATATATGTTATTTTCTCTTCAGTAGGTACATATTCCACGCTAAGAAAACCATCTTGAATAAGTTGGCAAATGAAGTGCATGTGAATCTCAATGTATTTTTTCCATTGATGTTCCACGATATTTATAGAAATTTGTATTGCACTTTGATTATCACACCATAAGAGAATAGGTTAGTCCAGTTGAATGTCAAACTCAAGTAATAACTATCACACCCAAAGAACTTCTTGATTTGCAAGAACTATAGCTCTATGCTCAATTTCTGATGTAGAAAATGAAATTGTTGATTGTTTCTTATAGAACTAAGCATTTGGAGTATATCCAAGATAGAAATAAAATCCAGAGGTTGATTTCCAATCATCTAGTGATCCAGCCCAGTCAAAATCAATGAAATATACAAGCTCAAGAGAACGAATAGTACATTGAATGCCCAAATTGGAATTTCCTTTAATATATTTAAGAATATGCCTTGATGCTTTCGAGTGACTCTGATGAGGATCCTAATAAAATCTAGATACCAACCCGACTACAGAGGCAATGTCAAGTCAGGTGCGTGTCAAATAAAGTAGACTGCTAACAAGTTGGCAATACAATATAGGATCCACCCTCGGAGCAATGCAACTAGCAATAAGAAAAACACTTGACTCAAAAGGAGAAGGTGAAGGCTTACAATTAGACATGCCAAAATTTTAGAGTGAATCAATAGTATATTTATGTTGCAAGATGGTGATTCCTTCTAAAGATTGGTGAACCTGCAAGCCAATAAAGTAGTGTAGAAGACCAAGATATGTCATAACAAATTGTCCCATTAATGCTTCCTTAACATTCTGAATCATAGATGAAGAACTCCCTACAAGGATAAAATCATCCACATACATAACTAGAATCAATAGATCAGAGCCTTATCTCTTAGTGTAGATTTTTGGATCAAAGTGACAACGATTGAACCTTGAGGAAAGCATTAAATTATGCATCTTCTCATACCAAGCTCTAGGAGCTTGTTTGAGACCATAAAAAGATCGCCTAAGCCCACAGAAAAGTGAAGGGTCCTGCACAAAATTGAGGGGTTGATCCATGTAAATCTCCTCATGTAGATCACCATGCAAAAAATCACTCTTAACATCCATTTGGTAAACTAGCCATCCTTAGGAGGCTACAAGAGAAAGCACAAGACAAATAGATTCCATCTTGGCATAAAGACCGAAAATATCGAAATATTCAATTCCTTCAACCTGTGAAAATCCCTTACCCACAAGACGTGTTGTATGTTTATCTATAGATTCATCTTCTGCATTTTTGGTTCTGTAGATCAACTTGCAACAGACCCACC
This sequence comes from Pinus albicaulis, assembly GCA_034641835.2. Lineage (NCBI taxonomy): Eukaryota > Viridiplantae > Streptophyta > Pinopsida > Pinales > Pinaceae > Pinus > Pinus albicaulis. Next base: position 423,247,334 of record CM076570.1, on the reverse strand, counting down.
TGCATTCCTTTGGAAGAGGAATAAGTTCCTAGGTATGATTATTCATCAAAGAAGAATACTCTTCTATCATGGAAAATTCCCACTTAGGTTTTCCAATATCGTCAGAAAATTGTTGTGGATCCTCTGAAATGCATGACTCAAAAGAGAGATTCCTTCATATTGTGGTTGATTTCAGGCTATATAACTAAAATCAGATGCATCATAGCCAAATATATCAAGATTATTTCTCTTACAAAGACCTATCCTTGAGGAATTGTCCAGAACAGGCTGCTCATGTACTGGTTTTATTGGTGCCAATATAATATTTTCTTCTCGCTCGGGAACTTTAGTAGAGATTTTTTCTTCTACCAAATCTATAAAAGCATCAAAAATATTAGAACCATAATCAATAATTTAAGATGAGGTAGTAGAGGAAGAAGATGAGCCTGGACTAATATTTTCATCAAAATGAACATCTCTTCAGAACAAAGCTTCCTTAGAGCTAGGATCAAGGAGTCGATAAGCTTTCATGTCCTCATAGTAACCAAAAGATACCAATTTTTGACTTTTATTTTCCATGGCTTTGCATTTTTCATCTGGAATTAATCCCTGAAAAGGACTACCAAATACCGTGAAAGAAGATACACCAGCCTTCTCATGTGTCCAAGCTTCCATTACTGTCATATTTTGAAGTGCCTTGCAAGGCATCATATCTTGAATGTAATTAGCACTATTAACTTCTTTGCCCAAAAAGTAGATGCCAAGTTCTTGTAATGAATCATGCAAATAACCATCTCCTTAAGTCTTCTATTCTTTCGCTTAACTACACCATTTTTATTAGGGGTGTACAGAACATAATGTTGATGAATAATTCCATGTTCTTTGCAAAAAAATTGAAATGCCTTTCTGACATATTCCCCCTCATTATATGTGCGTATATTTTTAATGGAGCATGAAGATTGTTTCTCAACAAGAGAAAATAAACCCAAGAGTACCATGAAAAATCATCAATAAAAGTTAATGCATATTTGGCCCTTGAAAATGAAGGAGTTGAAAATCTCATTAGATATATATGAACCAACTCTTGAGGTGCTTTTTCCCTTGAGGATTTCACTTTAGGAAGGGGATCTTGGTGTTGTTTTCCAAGGGAAAAACCTGTACACACTCCATCAATGCATGAAACCTTAGGAAGACCTGAAACCAAATTTCTAAGTGTACATCTATTGCAAATATATATAATTAAGATGACCAAATCTTTCATGCTTACTCAATGAATCCGCATGAGAAATAAAAGAAGAAGTAGAGGAAGGATTGAAGTAGAAAAAACTTATATAATATAGAAGCATGATCAGATTTTCCAATAGAAACAACAAATGCAGGATGATGTATCTCTTTAATGACTACTTCATTTGGAGAAAACTCTACAGTTTTCCCATCACCAAAATGACAGATATGATAAATGGGAAATAAATTTTCAAAAAATTGAGGGACTAGGATCACATTGTTAATGCACCCATGTGTCATCTGTATAGTGCATGATTCCAAGGCTTCAATTTGTGTAGAGTGACCAACTGCAATTTGTGAGATGTTGCTATGAGATGATGAGGGAAGTAGGTCTTGACAAGGAGTCATATGATGCGAAGCTCTTGAATCAAGTATCCAATTGTTTGTACATTGATCCAGGTGGATATTGGTGGTCACCCACCTATTCCATGCACTACAAGGAAAAGACCCTCTAGCGGAGGTTATAAAGGAGGTTTTTAGTGTTATAAACTTGGCCAAAATTGTCAAAAAAAACATTTACTACAACATCCGTTTATGGTTATGGAGGTTTTGGCGGAGATTTTAACAGAAATTCAATACAAGTAAAAAAAAATGAGCGACCAGATGTTATTATGGATGTTTTTTCATCTGTGCGCTACAATTCCTTTAACGCACTGGTGCGTACATGCCGACGATGCCCCGAGGCTGTGTCAGTCCAATGCACTGGGATCGTATCGACGCACCGGTGCGCTGTATCACAAAAATGCATCAAGATTTATAATTGGTATTGGTATTCGTGCGGTGCCCAGAGATCGTAAAAATGCACCAGTGCTTATAGATACATAAATGACCCGGTGCACAATATCATACAAACACACCGCTATTGATAATTGGTATCGGTATTTTTGCGGTGCCCATAGATCGTATAATGGCACCAGTGTATATAGACACATAAACGCACCAGTGTACAATTACTGACACACACCGGTTTTCATGTTGTATTTATTAGAAACATCGACCTGTGACAGTCCAATTATTGTGATTGTTTTAAATTCATTTTTCATCAAAATTCGACACATTTTATAATAATATTCATATTAATTACATTTTTATTAATGCATTTGAATGTGATGTTTGGATTAATTTGTTATATCATATCATAATTATTGTGATTTTTTAAAATTCATTATTCATCAAAAGTCGACACATATATATCTTATAACAATATTCATATGAATTAAATTTTTATTAGTGCATTTGAGAACAACAATGGAGAACACAATAGAATAAATTAAAACATATTTTATGATTATATATATATATATAAAAGACAATCTTTAGCATACAAAATGGGACAGTTATTGGTATCCCTTTGTCTTTCAATTAGGACACTATGTCCATTACATTAAACAAAATTACTGATTTCACAAACATATATATTTCAAAAAATAAAATTCCTTTCTTTGATATCCACACATAGTGATCATCATTCTTCGCTTGAACTGTTGTCACTGCTAGAGCTACTTCCATGACTTAGGTTATTTTCAGGAATGTTTTGTTCATGGCATTGATTGTTTTCTTCTTCTTCACCTTCCATCTACAAACATAAAAATAAACTGAAATGAGTGTATATACATTGGTGAGAATAGTGAAAATTGCAATATTAAATAATATACATCAATGTAAATCGAAAAGAAAAATGACGTACCATAGCAACAATTGACTCATAAATTATACACATTCTTTCAAAACCATGTACCATGCCATCTTTCAAAATTTCATCTGTTGGTGCAGTTCCATACTTTGTTTCCTGCAAGTTTTATACCCCATAACAAATCATATATTTAATATAAAAGATGTTTTTGTTCTATTAATTATAGACGGAGCTAAGTAAAACAAGATCGATAGATGCTTACAAATTTCACAATTAAATTCTGATATGCCAACATATACTCACAACCCATATTTAACCCAATTTCAATCAATTCATCTTATGGTTCTCCTTTCTATGTTAGCACTTGTTTGAAGACATTCAACAATGATGATTTTTGTAAAACAACTTAAAAAATACAAAAATGAAATCTAGTTAAGTTGTTATAAGGAAGTAACAATTACTCACAAACTTAGAGATCAACCATTTTCTTCCTTGTCATCCTATTTTATGTGCTAAATGTGTTCAATTTTCTTTTCTTTACTGCAAGAAAATTCTTGAAAATTAATATTTAATGCTAAATTGTTTATTTATTGCACCTAATGATCGAAAAATTCAATGATTACATATTACATTTGAAGCACGTTGTTGTTGTTGGAAAGAACATCTATACGTTCATTCCACTAGATCCCTCAAGCTTTTGTAAAAGTTTTTACCCTTTCATTAACTTCCAACACCACTCGAGATGAGCTAAGGAGCAATTTATTTTCATTTGCATGTTCTATTTTTTTCTTTTCTTAGAACAACATTCCTTTTCTGAGTTGTTGGTCATTGTACAAGATTAAACAGATGTGAATTAGTAGACTGTTTGACACATGTTATATAATAATTTTAAGTATATTATTAATGATAATTAAAAAAAGAAACTCATATTGGATCGATAGTATTTTTTCATTCACCTGATTCATCCTTTTGCAATTTTTCCATTAAACTTTTACGATCTTCTGGTCCTAGATCAGAAATAATCATATCGAGCTTCATCATTTTGTGGCTCTGTATGATACACAGTAAACAATACATATTATTTAAACTTACATATAGTTTAAAAATAATCTTTTTTATAAAGAATTTACAAAGAACTTGTATTTTTTGCAATTCTTGATGTGTTAACAGTATTTTTGTTACTTGATCTCTTGTCAGACATTTCTTTATCAATCTGAAACATGTACCATATCATTAATTAATATATTTATAAATAAATTCTCAACTTTTCATGTGGAAAATAAATCTCGAAGTATTAGTGCACCTTTCACGAGGTCCGCACCGCAGCTGGTGCATTTGGATATTAACAACACACTGCAAAACAGTATAATACACTATACAGTGCATTGGGTATTGTAAACGCCTTTAAAGTAAAATAAATTGAAATAATTTACTCAACAAAAACTATTCCTAAAAAGTAAAATATTCAGAAGAAAAAATTATAATTACCCATTATTTCAACCACTATTAATATAATAGTAAAAATTTGAGTTACCATAATTAAAAAAAAAAAATTTATTACCCAGTGATGTTTAATCATGAACCAAAAACCCACTTTAAATATTGAATTGTTTTTTTCATGGGTGTCAGATATTCACCAAAAGGTGGCTGAAGATGATGAAGAAAAATTCATTAATAATATGAACTGAAATTCGTTATTTCAAACATAAAAAGGTGGCGAGCATGTAAGTAGAAAGACATGTTTTCCATGGTCTCTCATTTCTGCAAAAGGTGGCAATTAGTCGAATAGTTTGCGAGCACTAAAATACCAGGAGATTGGTAATATGAACTATGAACATGGGTCATAGATTTTGTTGCGGCATTCGCATTTCCACATCATGGGATAGGGATCGACGTCAACACCAACACCAACACCTTTTGTGATGCCAGGACATTACAGTTTCGGAGTGAGGTAGCACTCCACAGCATTACAAGGCTTGCACCTATAGCATTTATCAACACACGATGGCGGCTCGGAGCCACCAGCCAAGCTTCTACCCTCTCCCTGCAATATCCCATTCACATTCACGCCCTGTAACAAAACTTTTTATGTTCAGTACTCCAATCCAATCCAATACAGAGATTTACATTTACATAATAATATATCATGTAATTCAGTCCAATCAAATACATATTTACAGATTTAGAAATGAAATATTACAGGGCCAAAACATACGTACCGACGAAGACGGTATTTATCTCCCAACAATCTCTGGATTATTACCAAAATAAATAAAAAGGTTATCAGCTAAATAAAACATTCTCTGCCAAATAAATTGAAAACCCAATCAATGTAGTTTTATGTAAAGTACGCACCCCTAAATCTCAATAATATTAAAACACAAACGAGGATCTTCATCGTGGCATAACGTGAAAATCTAGCTTCCATAACCGCGTGTTTTTCTATATCTCAACAGAAGCCTCTTTGAATAACGTACTCCCCGAGCAGAAATATCTTTAAATGACGTATTCTCCCCAGCAGAATCTACAAAATTTGTATAATGTATTTTGTCTCCAAATATTGTATATATTGAATCTGAAGAGCTACCATGCTAATAATAAAAGGAAAAAGAAAAGCATAAAAATAAAAATAATGCATAAAGCATATCAGCCAAGTCATCTTGAACCTTTAGAGTTGCTATCCAAATAGAAATAGTAATAGAAATAGAGAAAAAAAAATAAAAATAAATTAGAAATAGAAATAAAGAAAAAAGCAAAAAGAAATAAAAATGTTATTAATATTTCTAAGATAATTTATTTTTATTTTGGAAAAAAAATATTAGTATTTTTAGCTTTTCTCATTTTTTTTAAAGATTTTTTTCTTTTTATTGTTTTTGCTTTAAGATAAAAGGTGAATTAAGAAATACCATGTACATAGAAAGAAAAATAAAGTATAAACCAAATAAAAGATAAATAATGCTTAAACATATAACTCAAATCAATAATAACCATTTACTACTATTTTCCAACAAGTTATTAATATTTGTAGGTTTTTACGGGTTTTTCCTTTTTAAGATAAAAGTAAATTAAAATTAGAAAAATAAAGAATAAAATAAATAAAACAAAAAAGAAAGAAAAAAAACACATCATCATATAGCCTAAATAGTAATGACAATTTAGTACTATTTGGGAAAAAAATATTAATATTTCTAAGTTGTCTTTACCTTTTTAGGATAATAGTAAATTAAAAGCTACTATGCAAATGGAAAGAAAAATAAAACATAAAAAATTAAAAGAAAAATGAAGCATAAACATATAACCCAAATCATTGAAAGAGTAGTATTAACATACCGAAGGACTGGAGTAGAAAGCTAAGCAATCCTTCTAGCCAGAGATCATAAGATGAAGAACGAACAGAAACAAGCTTCATTTCTTGATAAAATTAGCTATACATGAGTCTAAGACTCATGACTCAATAGATAAGGATAAGAATGCCAACCCAAGTAATAAGATCACTACTCGCTGCTTAAGCTTACAAGTTTCAATATTTATTGGAACTCTCACACCCCCCTATAAGCGAAATGTAGAGAGGAAAATAAAAAAAAGAACAAAAAGAATGGGTCCCAACAACTAGGCCATTTTAGGTAGCCATGTAGAACACTTCATGAGAAAGAAAGAAGGAAAGAAAATGAAGAGATAAAGGAAAGATGATTAAAGATGCCCCCCCAAGGACAACTTCTTTTACTCCAAGCATATGTCGTAACTGAAGAAACATTGGTGACGCCAAGGAATTTGTAAAAATATATGTTATTTTCTCTTTAGTAGGTACATATTCCACGCTAAGAAAACCATCTTGAATAAGTTGGCAAATTAAGTGCATGTGAATCTCAATGTATTTTGTCCGTTGATGTTCCACGATATTTATAGAAATTTGTATTGCACTTTGATTATCACACCATAAGAGAGTAGGTTAATCCAGTTGAAAGTCAAACTCAAGTAATAACTGTCACAGCCAAAGAAATTCTTGATTTGCAAGAACTATAGCTCTATGCTCAACTTCTGATGTAGAAAATGCAAATTTTGATTGTTTCTTATAGAACTAAGCATTTGGAGTAGATTCAAGATAGAAATAAAATCTAGAGGTTGATTTTCGATCATCTAGTGATCCAGCCCAGTCAAAATCAATGAAATATACAAGCTCAGGAGAACGAATAGTACACTCAATGTCAAAATTGGAATTTCCTTTAATATATTTAAGAATATGCTTTGATGTTTTTGAGTGACTCTGATGAGGATCCTAAGAAAATCTAGATACCAACCCGACTACATAGGCAATGTCAGGTCAGGTGTGTGTCAAATAAAGTAGACAGCCAACAAGCTGGCAATACAATATAGGATCCACCCTCGGAGAAATGCAACTAGCAATAAGAAAAACACTTGACTCAAAAGGAGAAGCTGAAGGCTTACAATTAGACATGCCAAAATTTTGGAGTGAATCAATAGTATATTTATGTTGGAAGATGGTGATTCCTTCTAAAGATTGGTGAACCTGCAAGCCAATAAAGTAGTGTAGAAGACCAAGATATGTCATAAACTTTTTTCCCATCAATGCTTCCATAACATTTTGAATCATAGATGAAGAACTCCCTACGAGGATAAAATCATCCACATACATAACTAGAATCAATAGATTAGAGCCTTATCTCTTAGTGTAGATTTTTGGATCAGAGTGACAACGATTGAACCTTGAGGAAAGCATTAAATTATGCATCTTCTCATACCAAGCTCTAGGAGCTTGTTTGAGACCATACAAAGATCGCCTAAGCCCATAGAAAAGTGAAGGGTCCTGCACAAAATCGAGGGGTTGATCCATGTAAATCTCCTCATGTAGATCACCACACAAAAATTCACTCTTAACATCCATTTGGTAAACTGGCCATGCTTAGGGGGCTACAAGAGAAAGCAAAAGACAAATAGAATCCATCTTGGCGTAAAAACCGAAAATATCAGAATATTCAATTCCTTCAACCTGTGAAAATCCCTTAGCCACAAGACGTGTCGTATGTTTATCTATAGATTCATATTCTGCATTTTCTGTTCTGTAGATCCACTTGAAACAGACCCACTTGCATTCCTTTGGAAGAGGAATAAGATCCTAGATATGATTATTCATCAAAGAATAATACTCTTCTATCATGGAAAATTCCCACTTAGGTTTTCTAATACCATCAGAAAATTGTTGTGGATCCTCTGAAATGCATGACCCAAAAGAGAGATTCCTTCATATTGTGGTTGATTTCAGGCTATATTACTAAAATTAGATGCATCATGGCCAAATAAATCAAGATGATTTCTCTTACAAAGACGCGTCCTTAAGGAATTGTCCAGAACAGGCTGCTCATGTACTGGTTTTGTTGGTGCCGATATATTATTTTCTTCTCGCTCGGGAACTTTAGTAGAGATTTTTTCTTCTACCAAATCTACAAAAGCATCAAAAGTATTAGAACCATAGTCAATAATTTAAGATGAGGTAGTAGAGGAAGAATGTGAGCCTAGACTAATATTTTCATAAAAATGAACATCTCTTCAGAACAAAGCTTCCTTAGAGCTAGGATCAAGGAGTCGATAAGATTTCATGTCCTCATACTAACCAACAAATATCAATTTTTTACTTTTCTTTTCCATGGCTTTGTATTTTTCATCTGGAATTAATTCCCGAGCAAGACTACCAAATACCATGAAAGAAGATACACCAGCCTTCTCATGTGTCCAAGCTTCCATTGGTGTCATATTTTGAAGTTCCTTGTGAGGCATCATGTCTTGAATTTAACTATCACTATTAACTTCTTTTCCCAAAAAGTAGATGCCAAGTTCTTGTAATGAATCATGCAAATAGCCATCTCCTTAATTCTTCTATTCTTTCACTTACCATTTTTATTAGGGGTTTACGGAACATAATGTTGATGAAGAATTCCATGTTCTTTGCAAAAATTTTGAAATGCCTTTCTAACATATTCCCCCTCATTATATGTGCGTATATTTTTAATGGAGCGTGAAGATTGTTTCTCAACAAGAGAAAATACACCCAAGAGTACCATGAAAAATCATCAATAAAAGTTAATGCATATTTGGCCCTTGAAAAAGAAGGAGTTGAAAATATCATTAGACCTCTATGAGCCAACTCTTGAGGTATTTTTTCCCTTGAGGATTTCCCTTTAGGAAAGGGATCTTGTTGTTGTTTTCCAAGGGAACAACCTGTACACACTCCAGCAATGCATGAAAACTTAGGAAGACCTGAAACAAAATTTCTAAGCGTACATCTATTGCAAATATCTATAATTAAGATGACCAAATCTTTCATGCTTACTCAATGAATCAGCATGAGCAATAAAAGAAGAAGTAGAGGAAGGATTGAAGCAGAAAAAAATTATATAATATAGAAGCATGTTCAGATTTTCCAATAACAATAACAATTGTAGGATGATGTAGCTCTTTAATGACTACTTCATTTGGAGAAAACTCTACAATTTTCCCATCACCAAAATGACAGATATGATAAATGGGAAATAAATTTGCAAAAAATTCAGGGACTAGGATCACATTGTTAATGCACCCATGTGTCATCTGTATAGTGCATGATCCCAAGGCTTCAATTTGTGTAGAGTCACCAACTGCAATTTATGAGATGTTGCTATGAGATGTTGAGGGAAGCAGGTCTTGACAAGAAGTCATATGATGCGAAGCTCTTGAATCAAGTATCCAATTGTCTGTACATTGATCCAGGTGGATATTGGTGGTCACCCACCTATTCCATGCACTACAAGGAAAAGACCCTCTAGCGGAGGTTATAAAGGAGGTTTTTAGTGTTATAAACTTTTCCAAAATTGTCAAAAAAACATTTGCTACAACATCCATTTATGGTTATGGAGGTTTTGGCATAGCTTTTAATGGAAATTAAACACAACTAAAAAAAATGGGCAACAGGAGGTTATTACAGATGTTTTTTCATCGGTGCGCTACTATTCCTTTAATGCACCGGTGCGTACATGCCGACGACGCCCCGGGGCTGTGTCAGTCCAACACACCAGGACGTTTAGGTGTAAAACCGCACTGGGCGTAGTGTTGGTCATACAATGCATGGGGTCATTCTAATTGGTCTTGGGATTTGTGCGGTGCCCATAGGTCGTATCAACGCACCAGTGCACCGTATCACAGAAAGGCAACGAGATTTATAATTGGTATCAATTTTCGTGCAGTGCCCATAGATAGTAAAAATGCACCAGTGCTTATAGATACGTAAATGCCACGGTGCGCAGTATCACACAAATGCACCGAAATTGATAACTGGTATCGGTATTTGTGTGGTGCCCATAGATCGTATAATAGCACCAGTGCGTATAGACACATAAATGCACCAGTGTACAGTTACTGACCCACACCGGTTTTCATGTTGTATTTTTTAGAAACATCAATATGTGACAATCCAATTATTGTGATTGTTTTAAATTCACTATTCATCAAAAGTCGACACATCTTATAATAATATTCATGTATTAATTACATTTTTATTAATGCATTTGAATGTGATGTTTGGATTAATTTGTTATATCATATCATAATTATTGTGATTTTTTAAAATTCATTATTCATCAAAAGTCGACACATATATATCTTATAACAATATTCATATGAATTAAATTTTTATTAGTGCATTTGAGAACGAAAATGGAGAACGCAATAGAATAAATTAAAACATATTTTATGATTATATATATAATATATATGAATAAGACAGTCTTTATCATACAAAATGGGACAGTTAATATTCGTATCCCTTTGTCTTTCAATTGGGACACTATGTCCATTACATTAAACAAAATGTCTGATTTCACAGACATATTTCAAAAAATAAAATGCCTTGCTTTGATATCCAAACATAGTGATCATCATTCTTCGCTTGAACTGCTGTCACTGCTAGAGCTACTTCCATGACTTGTTCAGGAATGTTTTCAGGAACGTTTTGTTCATGGCGTTGATTGTTTTCTTCTTCTTCACCTTCCATCTACAAACATAAAAATAAACTGAAATGAGTGTATATACATTGGTGAGAATAATGAAAATTGCAATATTAAATAATATACATCAATGTAATTCAAAAAGAAAAATGGCGTACCATAGAAAAAATTGACTCGTAAATTATACACATTCTTTCAAAACCATGTACCATGCCATCTTTCAAAATTTCATCTGTTGGCGCAGTTCCATACTTTGTTTCTTGCAAGTTTTATACCCCATAACAAATCATATATTTAATATAAAATATTTTTTTGTTCTATTAATTATAGATGGAGCTAAGTAAAACAAGATTGATAGATGCTTACAAATTCCACAATTAATTTTTGATATGCCAACATATACTCACAACCCATATTTAACCCAATTTCAATCAATTCGTCTAATGGTTCTTCTTTGTATGTTAGCACCTGTTTGAAGACATTCAATGATGATTTTTGTAAAAAAACTTAAAAAATACAAAAATGAAATCTAGTTAAGTTGTTATAAGGAAGTAACAATTACTCACAAACTTAGAGATCAACCATTTTCTTCCTTGTCATCCTGTTTTATGTGCTGAATGGGTTCCATTTTCTTTTCTTTTCTGCAAGAAAATTCTTGAAAATTAATATTTAATACTAAATTGTTTATTTAGTGTACCTAATGATCAAAAAATTCAATGATTACATATTACATTTGAAGCACGTTGTTGTTGTTGGAAAGAACGTCTATACATTCGTTCCACTAGATCCCTCAAAATTTTGTAAAAGTTTTTCCCCTTTCATTAACTTCCAACACCACTTTAGATGAGCTAAGGAGCAATTGATTTTCATTTGCATATTCTATTTTTTTTCTTTTTTTAGAAAAACATTCCTTTTCTGAGTTGTTGGTCCCTGTACAAAATTAAACAAATGTGAATTAGTAGACTGTTTGACACATGTTATCTAATAATTTTAATTATATTATTAATGATAATTAAAAAAAGAAACTCATATTGGGTCGATTGTATTTTTTCATTCACCTCATTCATCCTTTTGCAATTTTTCCATTAAACTTTTACGCTCTTCTGGTCCTAGATCAGAAATAATCGTATCAAGCTTGATCATTTTGTGGCTCTACATGATACATAGTAAACAATACATATTAGTTAAACATACATATAGTTGAAAAATAATATTTCTTATAAATAATTTACAAAGAACTTGTCTTTTTTGCTTTTCTTGATGTGTTAATAGTATTTTTGTTACTTGATCTCTTATCAAACATTTATTTATCAATATGAAACCTATACCATATCATTCATGAATATATTGATAAATAAATTCTCAAATTTTCAGGTAGAAAATAAATCTCAAGGTACTAGTGTGCCTTTCACGAGGTCCACACCGCCGCCAGTGTGTTTGGATATTAACAACGCACCGCAAAACAGTATAATACACCATACAGTGCATTGGTTATTGTAAAAACACCGCAAAAAACAGTGTAATAGACCTAACGGTGTGTGGGGTATTATAAATGCATTGCAAAAACGATGTAGTACACCGTACGGTGCTTTCCTAGTTAAATGGAGCACTAGTGCCCTATTTCAGATTTGGCACACGGATTTAGAAAAAAAATGTTTTCATTTTTTTTTACTATAGTACTTTCGCGGTGCGTTGTATAATACTGAGCACTGGTGCGGTATAGTATGCAGGGCACACCGATAAAGAAAAATCCATTTTCTCAAAAATTCACGCAATGGCTGAATGGATTGGGATCCGACTATGCAAGTTATCCCGTGGGTTGGACGTCAATCTAAAATGAAAAACCCTAATTCTAAATTCACAGAAACAGGGAGAAGAAAGGGAAAAAACAAAAAAATTAAGGGTTTAGGATAAAAATGGATAACCTGCAGAAAAAAAGTGAAAAACTGCAGAAAAAAGTAAAAAAATTAATCAAATTTAATCACGAGATGGATTCAAATTCTATGATATAGGGTTTGAATCACCAGAGGTTTGGTTTCTGATTTTCTGAATACTTATGTTCGAACATATTTCATTGCTCCACAGTGTACTCTTGCTCGAGGTTGTCTCCTGCAAATATTTGGCTGAAAATTTTAGCAAAAATAGTGAAATAATGAAAAGTGTTTAGTATTTAAAGAATTATTTTATGAAATTAGATTTTCGAAAATATTTTGCCGCCCATTTTTCAAATTGTCGTTTTTTTTTCACTTAAAGAAAATAGAGTTGCATTCGTTTTATTTGTTTTTATTCGTTACCGGTGCGAAGAGTTGTGATGCACCAGTGTGTGTTATAATGATAAGCACACCAGACCGTATAAAGTTCCTTTTTTTGTATGTAAGATCATAATAAAGTAATGATAATTATAAAGTACATGAATTTATTTTCATTATTTTCTAACTTTATTATGTTACAAAAATTCTTATTATTCTAGATTTGTTATTTTACAATTATTTGCAAATTTACATATTTAAATATTTTAATAAAATAATTTCCCATTAATACAATTTAAATTTTCACATTAATAGAATTAAAATTTTACAAATATTTTACATACAATTACAATTAAAAGTACAATAATTAGAATTAGAATTAAAATTACAATTACAATTTTACATTAATTTCACATACTTGAATTACCATTAGAATTAGAATTACAATTTTAATTTTACATACAATTACATTTACAATTTTACATAGAATTACATTTACAATTACAATTACAATTTTACAAATATTTTACATACAATTCAATTAAAATTACAATTACGAATACAATTACAATTTTAGAATTTTACATACAATTACATTTACAATTTTACATAGAATTACATTTACAATTACAATTACAATTTTATAAATATTTTACATACAATTCAATTAAAATTACAACTACAAATATAATTACAATTTTAGAATTTTACAAACAATTACAATTTTACAATTTTTTATATATACAATTACAATCATTTCAGAATAAATTAAATATTAAAATTACAATTAAAATTTTACATTAATAAATATTTTACATACAATTACAATTTAAATTACAATAAGTACAAATACAAATACAATTTTACAATTTTACATACAATTAAAATTTAAATTACAATTACAATCACGACATAATATTTAATAAATATCATGGTCATTTAATATTAAATTAATTAATAAACATCATCACAATCATGATAACCATTGTACAAACATCATATTCGACTAATAAACACATTCAAACATAAAATTAACATTATATATTAAGATCATCACAACACAAACATCAAATATACATCTCAATATGTCAAATAACTCATGCTATCACATATACACATATATCTGCAAGCTAAACATTAAATGAACATATCTAACATGACCTAACAATATGCGCCACATCATGATGATCACCAACATGAAAATTAAATACAAATGCAACATGAACATAAAATACATGGACCATATATATATATATAACTGAATAATGTTATAAATATACAACTATAATATAAATGTCATGGATCAGGCGCTGGTGGTAGTATAACAACATCAATAGTAGTACTACAAGTGGATGCCTGCTCAGTAAAGCTAGGTGCAGCCTCGGCAGTCGATGATCGAGCCTGCTCATGATCATGATCACTAGTACTAATGGATGCATCTGCTGGTGGTAGTACAACATCAATATGAACAGTAGTAGTGGAGGCCTACTCAGTGAATAGTGCAGCCTCGGCGGTCGATGGTCCAGCCTGTTCATGATCATCATGACTAGTACTGATGGATGTAGCTACAGGCTGCTAACTGGATGTGGCCGATGGTCCAGCCTCATCTCCATGATGAATATCAGATGCTGCCAGTGGAGCATCATGCTCATCAGGCACGCCGCGAGGTGAACGATCATGAGATGCATGTGAGTCACTGCTCGCGGACTCATGTCCATCATGTGCCGCGGCTCGACTACACCTATAGCTACGGATAGTCCTCCTGAGTTGCGTAACTGTTGTCGTAGCTCATACGACATGCCGCATTAGGCCGTACATGTCACACGGTATGCTTCTCCACATCCGTAACAACCTATCGTCAGCTTGCATGTCTTTGTAATGAGCAGGCCTGATGCCCGCATCAACAATCAATGCACAGAGTTGGTTGGCCAACTCCATCCTATATCTGGTCTCAGGTCGACCACGCCTAGAAAAAGGCAACACCAGTGCACCATGATGAGCAGGAGCATGTCTCTCTGCTGCACCGGCCTCATCCTCATCATGATCATGCTCTACATCAGCCATAGCCTGGTCGTCATCATCAAGATCCATGCCTGGATCATGTGGTGTACTTGGCATCTCCTCGCCATCAAAAGAGCCAATGTCTGCAAAATATATACAAGTACACAACAATAATTAGACAATTTCATTACACAATTTAATAAAAACAAGTTAATTAAGAACATGTTAGAATAAATATAAATAAAACAGTAATATTACTTCTATCATCTGGCGGCTCATCAGTTGTGAAGAGGATGTTGGGACACCCTCACCAATCTAAGCCAGCATAAGGACATGGGACCAAAATGAAGGGATGCAGCCCGTCAACACTGGTTAGTAAGTCCAGTGAATCATGTGATATCCTAGCTGGAAATAAAGTGTCTCCCCTCTTGGGCATCATCTACCCCCACATCTGCATCCGGGCCTTAAACATCTGCCTACGAGGCTGTCGAACAAAACTAGGTCTCATCTATGGAAACCTCTCAAAAAATAAACAAAACAACTCTGAAGCAAAAGGGAAGTTGACCCTCCCTTGTGCATGAGCACGACATCTATCTAAGGTCGTACAAAACTGCAGCAAAAAAATGGCAGACCACCTGACAAGTCGTGGCTGTTGTACTAATCAACATAATATAAAAGCGAGAAACTAATGCATTTCCCGTCACTGGTGTTGTGCAAAATGGTCGAAATGATAAGGGAGAGGCACTGCATGTCCTGTCTACCAAAAGAACCTATACGAAACTGATCTCTAGGTACCTGAAACTCTGAAGGAGACAATACATGTGCTCCAATGTATCTCTGGGAGTAAACTAACTGACTCCCTGCTACACAACTAGCTAGCATGTCTAGGAATGAGGGAAAATCCACCCCTCTCCTCGATAGTCTTGTAATAAAATAAATATCCTCCTCAGTGGGTGTGTACCACTGGTCAGGACCAACCTGGAAAGCTTGTCGGTGGGCATTCCACCTGTGGATAAGATATCTCAAAAACACAGAGTGCTCCTTTAGGGAAGTAGCCTCCTCATAGAACTTGAGGAGGCTTACCTGCCTAAGGATCTCCTAGGTATCTGCAGTAATAGCGTGAGGGTATGCATCTCTCTCCCTCTCTCGGGCCTCCCATTGGTGAATCATGTCATATTGTTCAGCCCGTTGTTGATGTTGTTCCTCCTCTTCTCTCTAAATCATTACCGTATTAAATATAAAAAAGTTATTAAAACAGACATGTATTTAGGAATATACATATATTTTTTTTTTGAAAAAAAAAATCAAAAAATTCAGTGTGCCATAAAAACAGTCATGCACCGGTCGCGGTGCATCTTAAGAATATATATCACTGGTCCCAATGCCCCTAATGAAATACAATGCATCAGCCTCAGTGCAATTGTCTATTTTTCAAGCACCGT
Source organism: Pinus albicaulis (assembly GCA_034641835.2). NCBI lineage: Eukaryota > Viridiplantae > Streptophyta > Pinopsida > Pinales > Pinaceae > Pinus > Pinus albicaulis. The sequence goes on along the minus strand of CM076570.1, from coordinate 423,230,752 downwards.
TAACTTTATCAAAGTTCAAAATAGTTGTACGATGACTGAAATATATGCCTCGACGCATATAGTCGTGCCAGCACACTGACTTCATGATAATTACATAGCTGACGGTGTGGTATTTTACCCGACTACACCGTTGACCCTCACAGAATCCCAAATGCGGTGTGCTGACATACACTGGGGTGGATAATTCCGTCAACGCACCACACTGTGATTTCCGTGGTTAACGGTGCGCCTGGATAAATGAGCACACCGTCGTTTATTTTATTTTATTTTATTTTAAAATTATTCGAGGCGCCTTTCGGTACCGCCCCAGAAACAGTGCGGATATCATTAGCACCGGTGGCGGTGCGGCCTGTAAATTTTACAGGCAGCACCGCTATCTGATGCAAGCCGAACAGATCCGGTGCACCGCGCGACAAATTTTTTTTTTTTAATGGTTATTTTTAAGGTTATTTCAATTTCTAATCCGCTAAATTGCTTAATTATGGAAAAACTAGAAAAATACCTGTACATTTCGTCGTCGATGAGGCATATTGGTTGTAAACTTTGCAAAAGAAAATTTGCCCACCGTTTTTCAAAATGCAAGCTGGAGATTGGTGGCCAATGCAGAGCAGCAATGCGTGCAATGGGTGCAATGAGAGCATCGATGTCAGGGCAGCTCAGACAAAGGGAAATGGCACTGGTGCTTGAGAGCTCTGGAGCACTGAGGAAAGTGAAAAATTAAGTTTTTTGGCCATATATTTTTTTTTATTTAACCCTGTTCCGGTACGCAGGGTTTTATAAGCGCACCGGCACGCTTACCTACAACTGCACCTGGTTGTGTCAAATTTGGCGCGTTGTTTATAATGCACCGGGGTGGTTCCCTAACACCGTACCAGATGTTTCAATTTTGGTGTGAAATTTTGATGAAGCACTGGGGTGGCAAATCCGTAAAGCATCGATGCGGAATAGTCGTAAAGCACTGGTTTTTTGGCCTTAAAATTTTTTTATGTAACATTGTTCCGGTGCATGCGGTTTATCGACGCACCGGTGCTCTTGGGTAAGAACAGACCAGCACATTTCTATTTTGGCGCGGTGTTTTATGATGCACCAGCGCGGAAGAGTAGTGAAGCACCAGTGCGTTACAGTAATAGGAGGCCCCGGATGTGTGTGTACGTCGCGCAAGCTGTCCGGTGTGCCAATGTCTCGTGTGCACCGGTGTGTTCTATGGGATGTCGCACACTGGTAATTGAGAGCTCAGAAACACTGAAAAACTGAAAAATATGGGTTATTTTGTCGTAATGTTCTAATATAACCCTTTACTGGTGCGCATTTTTTATAGGCGCACCAATGCTCTTTGATAAGAACGCACCGGCGCATTTTTGTTTTGGCGCGGTGTTTAATGATGCACAGGCGCGGAATAGTGGTGAAGCACCGGTGCGTTAAAGAAATAAGAGGTCCCGGATGTGTGTGTACGTCGCGCACGTTGTCTGGTGTGCTAATGTCTCGTGCGCACCGGTGCATTCTATGGTAGGGCACGCACCGGTAATTGAGAGCTCAGAAGCACTGGAAAACTGAAAAATCTGGGTTATTTTGTCGTAATTTTTTTTAATATAACCCTTTACCGGTGCGTGTTGTTTATAGGCACACCGGGTCTGTTTCTTACAAATGCACCGGTCGGTTTGTGTTTTGGTGCGATGTATTATGATGGACCGGTGCGGTTTCTTTCTACCGCACCGGGCCGTCTCGATTTTAGCGTTGTGTTTTATAATGCACCAGCGCAGAATATCTGTGATGCACTGGTGCTTAGAATAATAAGACGTGCAAGGCAGGTGTGTACGGAGTGCACGGTGTCCGATGTGCCATTGTTTTGGTCCGCACCGATGCTTTCGTGGTCAGAGTGCACCGGGGCAACTTGTAATGATAAGCGCACCGCGAGGAAACCATCCGCAAAACCCTCCACCTGCCAACCTCCTCTAGTAACCTCCACTAGAAATGGATGTATGGGGTATTTTTCTGTGGGGTTCCTCAAAAACATCTGCTAGAGGGTTTTCCTTGTAGTGATGTGGGCCCCACCATTGTTTCTTTCGGCTTTTAGTTTCCTTCATTGTAGCAAAATTTACTATTTTTGGAATTTTCACAGTCTTGAACTTATGAAGCCATTTGGGCCCTAAACGACATTTTTTTGGGAAAATATGGGCCAGGTAGTTGGGTCACTCGAAATTTGTAGTCCTCGGATATGTATTTCTAACAAGGTATTTTGTGAGTCAAACAAAGATCGTATGTCAAAGTTATGTCTAGGGAAGTTGATGTACCAATTTACTCAAATAGGGCACATAATTTTGGCACTTAATCTCCTAGGGTTAGGTCTTTGGATGTTTATGGTTTTCCATTGTTTTTCAATAATAAATATGCCCTCGAGCCTCATTGTAACATAGTTCAAAGGCATGTATCCCCCACATATCTTCTCATAGATAAGCTACCATCGCCTGAGCTAGTTTATTTTCCAATCTGTCTGTAAGCATTTTTCAGTATTTGATATTAATGAAATGAAGTGTTATTCCTGTTGCATCTATATGGTTATGTATTTTATTGTGTACCTTCATAAGTTCGGACAATACATTTATGAATGGCTTGGGATGATAGAGCATGTCCCTTGCATATTGAAATATTGTTCCTCTTCATGGCCTCTTCTAAGGCATTCAAATTTATCCAAAATATTTCTTCAATATGCCCTTGTGTCACACACAAAATTTATCCAGAATAATAAGACACATCGATAGTATGTGTATGGAGTGCACGGTGTCCGGTGTGCCAATGTTTTGGTCCGCACTAGTGCTTTGGCGGTTCGAGTGCACTGGGGTGATGTGTAATGATAAGTGCACTGAGAGGAAACCATCCGCAAAACCCTCCGCCCGCCAACCTCCTCTAGTAACCTCCTCTAGAAATGGATGTATGGGGTATTTTTATGTGGGGTTCCTCAAAAAAATTCGCTAGAAGGTCTTTTCCTTGTAGTGATGTGGGCCCCCACCATTGTTTCTTTCAGCTTTTTAGTTTCCTTCATTGTAGAAAAAAATACTATTTTTGGCAGTTGTTTTGTATCTTGAACTTATGAAGCCGTTTTAAGGCCCTAAAAAATGATTTTTCGGAAAATCTAGGCCAACATTAGTTGGTCACTCAAAATTTGTAGTCCTTGGATATATATTTCTAACAAGGTATTTTGTGAGTCAAACGAAGATCGTATGCCAAAGTTATGTCCCCGGGAAGTTGATGTACCAATTTACTCAAACATGGCACATAGTTTTGGTGCTTCATCTCCTAGGGTTAGGTCTTTGGATGTTTAGGGTTCTCCATTATTTCTCAAAAATAAATAGGCCTTAGAGCCTCATCTTAAAATAGTTCAGAGGCATGTATCCACCACATCTCTTCTCAAAGATAAGCTACCATTTCTCGAGCTAGTTTATTTTCCAATTTGTCTATAAGCATTTTTCAGTATTTGATATTAATGAAATGAGGTGTTATTCCTGTTGCATCTATATGTTTATGTTTATTTATGTATTTTATTGTGTACCTTCATAATTCTGGACCATACATTTATGAATGGCTTGGGATGATAGAGCATGTCCCTTGCATATTGAAATATTGTGCCTCTTCATGGCCTCTTCTAAGGCATTCAAATTTATCCAAAATATTTCTTCAATATGCCCTTTTTTTCCACAAAAAGTACAAATTTAATCTCATTTGGTCTTCTTATTTTCATGTTTTTTGTTTGTCTTTGAGAAATTTTCTTCATTCTTAGAAAATGGAGGAGAAGACTTAGTATTTTACTTAGTCTTGGAGGGAGACTCACAGGCTTGTGCATAATTTTTCTTTGGTTGAAACAAATCTTTGTGCTTACCTTTGAAGTTATGAGCCACCAAATCTTGATTTGAAGAGCTGGAGAGAACATATAATTACTTGAGCTTATATTTTTCTTATATGAGACAGTCACAAAATATCTCAAAGCTGGGAATTTCAAATTTTTCACAAAAGGCATCCCTTGATGCATAGAAGGTAGATGAAAAAACCTAAGAAGGACCCTTTAATTTTGAAAAAATAAAGAAAATAAAATCCACATATTTTTTCTCCTTGCCACATGCTTTTAATTGAGACAACAAAGACATGAATTGAACCAGAGGCATGCTCATGAAGTAACACAGATGATAATTTAGTTTCCAATTGTAATGCATGGAACTCATCGATACCTCCAAACAAAGAAGATAGTTTTCCTAAACTTTGTTTAGGAGTTCCAGATTCTTTAAGATGAAAGAATAGGTTTTCTAAAACATTCAACCCAATCAACCCCATTGCTTCATCTAGTATATTCTTGTAGGCAAAATTTTCAACTTCTTTTATAAAATTAGGTTGACTTTCACTAAATGTTTGATTTCTTTTCTAGGTATAATAAGTAACTCTATTATCCTTAACTCCACTAGAATATCAAAACTCAAAATTTTACAACTACTACAAAATGTCAAAAAAAAATTGTCCAAACTTCCTTTTATGCCACTAAAAAATGCCAAGAAATGCCAATAATATTTTACCAAATTCTTGTTTTTACCCCATTTAACACTTTTTCCCAATTATTATTTTACCAAGGGAAAAGAATTCCAATAATTTTGAAGCTTTTCTTTAACCCAAAAAAAATCCAAAACAAGTTGCTCCTGTGCAGATTCTACTGGTGCTGATAGAACATTTTCTTCTGGATGAGGAACTTCAGCAGATCTTTCTTCTTTTGATAAGTATATAAAAGCATCAAAATTATTAGAACCATAATCAATAATTGAAGATGAGGTATTAGGGGAAGAATATGATCCTAGACTGATATTTTCATCAAAATGAACATTTCTTTGAAACAAAACTTCCTTAGAGTTAGGATCAAGGAGTCAATAAGCTTTCATGTCCTCACACCAGCCTAGAAATATCAATTCTAGAATTTTATTTTCCACGGATTTGTGTTCTTCACCTGGAATTAATGCCCAAGTAGGACTACCAAATACACTTAACGAAGATACATCTGGCTTCCTCATGTGTCCAAGCTTCCATTGATAGATGAAACTTTATAATAAAGGCTTAGAGAAAAGCCTAGTGAAAACTTACAAGAACATCTAAAAAAAATTATATATAATTATGTGTATATTTTTTTTAGAGGATTGGGCAAGGCTTGGAACTCAAAAAGAGGCTTTGAACGAAATACCTAGCTTCTAGATAGTTGCGAAAGTTATGGTTCTTGGTTTTCTCATTCCTGTAGATAAATGAATCTTAGTGGAAGAGAAGAGGGTTCTTTCTATTTTTCTTTGAACTCTGAAAAGAGGAGAAGGTAGAGGGAGAGACCTAGAAAATACCATACCATTGTAGAAAATTGTAGCACTGTGTTATCTATGGAGTAAGTTCTTGAGTTGGTTTGGAACCAGTGGAACTCCCCAAATATAGAAAAAAGTCTGAAATCTCTTAGTTTGGACCTTGGGGGAGGTCTTGATACCTGGAGTTGGACTTGGAGGGGTCTCAGTCACAGTAAATATCCTGGAAGACTAGGAGCTCCGGGGGAAACACAGACATAATTTCAGGCCTCATTGGAAGTGAGGAGAGCATTCCTCTCGGAAAGTTCCTTGACTACTTAAATCCAATTCAAATAAGTATACATAACATTATTAAGATGGAGTATATTTGAATTGTTATTAGATGTGGTTGATTTTTAATCTTGTATGATACTTTGTTTCTTTTACAAAAGAACTAAGCTGATATATTGCTAACCTAGGGTCGGAATAAATTTATAATGAAAGAACTGTAAGTTGAACCAATGTCACAAAGCCTGTATAGGAGAGAGCACTAGTTAGGACTGAGACTGAAACCTTCTATGTAGGGAATACAAAATATATATATATATATATATATATATATATATATATATATATATATATATATATATATATATATATATATATATATTAAACTGACATTATTGTTATAATGTGAGAACATAATTAAATTGTTTGGAGCAGATAAGAAACACATGGCAACTGGGTTATGTTATTCATATCCCTAGGGAGAGCTTGATGGTTGGAACAATCCATTACTTGTTATTTTGTTAAATAAACCCTGTGGGATGAGAAGGATCCTAAAAGGCTTCAACACCTCTTGACCCCAGCTACTCACTGGTTAATGGAATATTTAATATAATACAACATGCATGAAGAATTTAGTGGATGAAGAACGAAGAATGAAGAGAAAGAACCTCTTGACCCCGAGCTAAGAAATCCTTCTACCAAGAGATCACAAGATGAAGAAAAAAGAGAAACACACTTCATTGCTTGAGAAAATGAGCTAGACATGAGCCTAAGACTGAATGACTCAATAGATAAGGATAGAATGACAACGCAACTCACGAGATCACTATTCACTGCATATGATTACATGTTTCAATATCTATTGGAACTCTAACACCCCTCTATAATAGGAACGTAGAGAGGAAAATAAAGAAAAGGAACACAAAGAATGGGTCCCAAAAACTATGCCTTTTTAGGTACCCATGTACAATGTTTCACAAGAAATAAAGAAGGAAAGAAAATGAAGAGATAAAAGAAGGAAGACTCAAGATGACCCCCAAAGGACAACTTCCTTTACTCCAAGCATATTTCGTACCTGAAGAAGTTGATGATGCTAAGGAATTTGGCGATACAATGTATGATCCACCCTCGGAGTGGTGCAACTAGAAGTAAGAAAAACACCCAACTGAAAAAGGAGATGGTGAAGGCTTACAATTAGACATGCCAAAAGGCTGGAGTAAATCAATAAAACTTTTCTATTGGAAGATGGTGATTTATTTTGAAGATTGGTGAACCTGCAAGCCAAGAAAGTAGTGTAGAAGACCAAGATCTATCATAAGAAATTTTCACCTCAATGCTTCCTTAACATTTTGAATCATAGATGAAGAACTCAATTTGAGGATAAAATCATCCACATAGAAAACTACAATCAATAAATCAGAGCCTTGTCTCTTAGTGTAGATTGTTGGATCAAAATGACATTGATTGAACCCTGAGGAAAGCATTAAATTATCCATCTTCTCATATCATATCAAGCTCTAGGACCTTGTTTGAGACCATACACATATCTCCTAAGCCTCTCCCATCCCATTCACCTGTAAGAGTTTTTATCATTCAATATGTTTAGTCTAATCCAATACAGATTTAAATAATAATAATATATCATGTTTAGTCCAATCAAGTACATATCTACAGGGAAAACATGGATTCAGAAACGAAATATTAAGGGCCAAAAGTACGTACCCACGAAGACGGTGTTCCTCTCCCAGCTATCTCTGCATTAGCATCCAAATAAAACATTCTCTGCAAAATAAATTGAAAAGTACCCAATCAATGTTTTATGTAACATAAGCGCCCCTAAAACTCAATAATATTAAAACAGAAACGATCAGGATCTTCATCCTTGCATAACGTGAAAATCCAGTTTCCATAACAACGTGTTTTTCTATATCTCAGCAGAAACCTCTTTGAATAACGTACTCCCCGAGAAAAAATCTCTTTGAATAACCTATTCTCCCTAGCAGAATATTTTTGTATAATGTATTCTGCCTTGTTGTGTCTCTAAATATTGTATATATTGAATCGGAAGAGCTGCCATGCTAATAATAAAAGGAAAAAGAAAAGCATAAAAACAAATAACGCATAAAGCATATCAACCAATTCATATTGAACCTTTAGAGCTGCAATGCTATCCAAATAGAAAGAAAGCAACCAAAAAAAATATTTGTAGCATATTTTACCATCATTTTGGAAAAAAAATATTAATATTTTTAGGTTTATCTTTTTTTTTTCCTAGGTTTTTATTAATCTTTTTCTCATAAGAAAAAGGTAAATTAATAACTACCATGTAAATAGAATGAAAAATAAAGTATAAAGCAAATAAAAATAAAATAATGCATAAATATATAAATCAGTAATTACCATTTATTACTATTTTGTAACAAATTATTAATATTTCAATCAATGAAACCATTTAGTATTATTTTGTAACAAGTTATTAATTTCTAGGTTTTTATGGGCTTTTCTCTTTTATTAAAAAAGTAAATTAAGAAGGATAAAGTAAATAAAAGAAAAATAACACATAATCTTATAATCCAAATAGTAATGAAAATTTAATACTATTTGAGGAAAAATTTATTAATATTTCTAATTTTTTTTAACCTTTTTAGGATAATAGTAAATTAAGAGGTACTATGCAAATGGAAAGAAAAATAAAACACAAAAAAAATATAAAAAAATATAAAAAAAATAACCCATAAACATATAACTTAAATTAATGAATGAGTATTAAAATACCAATTTACCCAAACGTGGCCCACAGTTTTGGTGTTTTTTTCAACTTTTTAGTTTCCTTAATTGTAGCACAATTTATTATTTTTGGCAGTTTTTCAGGTCTTGAACTTCTAAAGTTATTTTGAGGCCCTAAACGACGTTTTTTGGGAAAATCTAGGACAACATTAAGTAGTCACTCACGTTTTTTTGGGAAAATGTAGGCCAACATTAACTAGTCACTCATGTTTTTTTGGGAAAATCTAGGCCAACGTTAACTAGTCACTCGAAATTTTTACTCCTCGGATATATATTTATAACAAGGTATTGTGTGCGTCAAGCAGAGATCGTATGCGAAATTTACGTCCCAGGGAAGTTGTACCAATTTACCCAAGGGGCCCATAGTTTTGGTGCTTCATCTCCTAGGGTTAGGTTTTTGGATGTTTAGGGTTTTCCATTGTTTCTCAATAATAAATAGGCCTTTGAGCCTCATTTTAACACAGTTCAGAGGCATGTAGTTGCCACATCTCTCTTAGAAATAAGCTACCATCGCCTGAGCTAGTTTATTTTCCATTCTATCTATAAACAATTTTAGTATTTGATATTAATGAAATGAAGTATTGTTCCTACTGCATCTCTATGTTTATGTTTATTTATGTATTTTATTCTGTTCCTTCATAAATCTGGATCATACATTTATGAATGGCTTGGGATGATAGAGCATGTCCCTTACATATTGAAATATTGTGCCTCTTCATGGCCTCTTCTAAGGCATTCAATTTTTTCCAAAATATTGGATCAATTTGCGCTTGTTTTCCACAAAAAGTACAAATTTCATCTGTTTTGGTCTTCTTATTTTCCTATATTTTGTTTGTCTTTGAGAAAGATTCTTCATTCTTAGAAAATGGAGGAGAAGACTTAGTATTTTTCCTAGTCTTGAGGGAGACTCGCAGGCTTGTGCATATTTTTTCTTTCGTTGAAACTAAGCTTTGTGCTTACCTTTGAAGTTATCAGCAACCAAAGCTTGATTTGAAGAGTGGAGAGAACATCTAATTGTTTGAGCTTATATTGTTCAAATATGAGACAATAAAAAAATATCTCAAAGCTGGGAATTTTAAATTTTTCATTGACCATCCCTTGATCAATAGAATGTAGATGCAAAGACCTGAAAAGGACCCTTTAATTTTGAAAAAATAAATAAAATGCATTCAACATCTTTTTTCTCCTTGCCACATGCTTTTAATTGAGACAACAAAGACTTGAATGGAGCCATATGCATGCTCATCAAGTACTAGGGATGATAATCTTGTTTCCAATTATAATGCATGGAACTCATTGATACCTACTTAAATCCTCAAGAATATCAAAACTCAAAATTTTATAACTACTGCAAAATATTAAAAAAAAATGCCAAAACTCACTTTTACGGCAGGAAAAATAATGCCAAGAAATGCCAATAATATTTTCCCAAATTCTCGTTTTTACCAAATTCTTCTTTTACCCAAGGAAAAGAATCCAATAATTTTGAAGCCTTTTTTTTAACCCCAAAAAAATCCAAAACATGTTTCTCCTGTGTGAGTTCTGCTGGTGTGATAGAAAAATTTCTTCTTGTTGAGGATGAGGTATAAAAGCATCAAAATGATTAGAACCATAATAAATTATTGAAGATGAGGTATTAGGGGAAGAATATGATCACTGATATTTTCATCAAAATGAACCTCTTCCAAACAAAACTTCCTTAGAGTTAGGATCAAGGATTTGATATGATTTCTGTCCTCACAATAACCAAAAGATATCAATTGTGGACTTTTCTTTTCCATATATTTTTGTTTTTCACCTGGAATTAATGCCCAAGCAGGACTACCAAACACCCTTAAAAAATATACATTAGGCTTCTCATGTTTCCAAGCTTCCATTGGAGTCATGTTTTGAAGTGCCTTATGAGGCATCCTGTTTTGAATGTAATTAGCACAATTAACTTCTTCAGCCCAAAATATAGATGCCAAGTTCTTGGAATGAATAATGAAATTATCCATCTCCTTAAGTTATCTATTATTTTTTTCTACTACATTATTTTACTGAGGGGTGTAGGGAACAAAATGTTGGTGAATAATGCCATGTTCTTTTCAAAAAAATTGAAATGACTTCTTGACGTATTCCCCCCCATTATTTGTGCATAGATTTTTAATGGAGTATGAATATTGTCTCTCAATTATATATTTAAATGTCTTTAAGGTTGCAAAGACTTCACTCTTGTACTTGATAAAATACATACAAGAGTACCGTGATAAATTATCAATAAAAGTTAATGCATATTTGGCCCCTCAAAAACAAGGAGTTGAAAATGTCATTAGATCACTATGAACCAACTCTAGAGGTTCTTTTTCCCTTGAGGTGCTTTCCCTTTAGGAAAGGGATATTAGTGTTGTTTTCCAAGGGCACGACCTATACATACTCCATCAAAGCATGAAACCTTAGGAAGACCTGAAACCAAATTTTTAGTGTACATCTACTGCAAATATCTATAAATGAGATTACCAAACCATTCATGCCAAATATTACTCAATGAATCAACATGAGAAATAAAATAAGAAGTAGAGGAAGGCTCGAAGCAGACAAAATTATATAATCTAGAAGCATGATCAGCTTTTCCAATAGCAACAACAACCGCAGGATCATGTAGCTCTTTAATGATACTTCATTTGGCGAAACCTATACAATTTTCCCATCAGTAGAATGAGAGATATATGATAAATGGGCAATAAATTTGCAGAAATTTCAGGGACTAGGATAGCATTGTTAATCAACCTATGTGTCATTTGTAAAATCCGTATTCCCAATACTTCAAGTTGTGCGGAGTCACCAACTTCAATTTGTGAGATGTTGCTATGAGATGTAGAGCGAATCAGGTCTTGATAAGGAATCATATGATGTGAAGCTCCTAAATCAAGTATCTAATTATCTGTAAATCTACATATGGCTTGGGATGATAGAGCATGTTCCTCACCTATTGAAATATTGTGCTTCTTCATTGCCTCTTCTAAGGAATTCAAATTTATCCAACATCCTTCTTAAATATGCCCTTATTTTCCAAAAAATTACAAATTTCATATGTTTTGGCCTTCTTCTTTTCATTTTTTTGTTTGTCTTTGAGGAAGATTCTTCATTGTTAGAACATGGAGGAGAAGATTTAGTATTATTCTTAGGATTGGAGGGAGACTCATGAGCTTTTGCATAATTTTTCTTTGGTTGAAACTGAGATTTTTTCTTACCTTTGAAGTTATGAGCCACCAAAGCTTGAAAATTTTCACCAATGGCATCCCTTGATGCATAGAAGGAAAATGAAAAAAACCTGAAAATGACCCTTTAGTTTTGACAAAATCAAGAAAATACATTCAAAATATTTTTTCTCCTTGCCACATTCTTTTAATTGAGACACCAAAGACCTGAATTGAGCCAGATTACTCATATAATACTAGGGTTGATAATTTAGTTTCCAATTCTAATGCATGGAACTCATTAATACCTCTAAAAACAGAAGCTAGTTTTTCTCAAATTTCTTTGGGAGTTTCACATTCTTCAAGATGAAATAATAGTTTTTTTGAAACATGAAACCCAATCAATCACATTTCTTAATTTAGTTTGTCTTTTCCAGGTATGATAATAATAATTGTACGGAGTAAGTAACTATATTATAATTAACTCTTCCATAATACCAAAGTTCATAATTTTACAACTACCACAAAATGTCAAAAAAAACTTGCTCAATAAAACGAATTCCAATGATATGATCCAAAAGTTCTTGTGATATGTTTATAATTATGGTGGCATTATGATATATGCGAATGGAAGCGCTTCTGCTAGGGTTTATTCACAAACCCTAAATCTCTGAAACTCTGCGCACATCGACTCACAGCTCGACATCTCGGGCTCCTCTGTTGATCTTCCTCCATGAATCCGGCTACCGAAAGGGCGGGCGCGACCCCCCCTCCCCCCATCGGATCCTCTTCTAACAACTCTGCAAGTGCAGACACTATTTCCAGGCCTGGCTAGTCCCCCCTGGATGTTAATGTCACTGTCCCTACTGATAGCACCACGGCTGCTACAAACAAAGTTGAAAATCCTATTGATAGCACCACGACCGCTACAGATAAAGATTCCGACCAGAACGCTTTGACATCAAAGCCAAAGGCATCCTCGGCCTCATGCATTCCGAAAGCCTCTGAAAGAACCAAAATAGACCTCCCCAGCCACCGAATCAATGGCCAAATCCAATACATGAGGGATCATGCCCTCATCGGAAAGTTCTTAGGTCTGTGGCCAACTGAAATGGCTTTGCACGAATGGATCGCCTCCAAATGGAAGCCTAAAGGACAAGTTACCCTACAGCTTGGTCCCAAAGGATTTTTCACGGCTATTTTCAATTGTCTGGAGGAAAAAACCCGAATCTTCGAAGGAGGACCGTATTTCTTCAACTCAGCAGGCCTCTACCTTCGTGAATGTGTAGAAAGATTCAACCCAGATAAAGAAGACTTCAACTGGGCTCCAGTCTGGATCTGTATGTACTCTCTGCCTCTGGAATATTGGGATGAGGAAACCTTGAAAGACATCGGCAATGGCCTAGGGGTCTTCATCAAAATTGCTGAGGAAACTAAAAACCGAAGATATACCTCTTATGCCAGAATTTGTGTCCACATGCACTTGGCCAAAGCTTTAACGGATTCAGTAAGTCTATTTCATGATGATTTTGAATGGGTCCAAACAATAAACTATGAGCATGTTCCATTTCGATGCAGGAAATGCCATGAACATGGCCATCTATTCAGATATTTCCCTCTGAATCTCAAGCTAAAGCCCCTGTCACTGAGACAAGCAAAGATGCGAAGGGATTCACCAAGGTCACTAGTCGAAGAAATCATGCAAATAAATCCCCAATCGTGCCAGACAATCTCAGCAAACCTGAAACCCGGAACAGCTTTGAAATCCTGACCTCACAAAGCAACTTAGAGGGTCCTCTTATTAACCCTTCTTCTTTAGATCCACCGCCTAAATCCTTCACCCCTCATCCTAAACCTTCAGCTTTGATTTCCGCCTCAGATAAGATTAGTCTCCTAGCCTCTACATCCACTGCCAACAAACATCCAGAGCCAGGTCTTAAAGAAACCATCATGGAGATAGACGTAGCCCTAGCTCTCACTATTCATCAACAGCCAAACTAGGATGTTCAAAACCAACCCATTCATATGGAGGAGGAGCCAGAGAGGATAGATATGGGGGATCTGGATATTCTTAGCCTAGAAACAGCATGTCGCCAGAGAGAATTTAGTACAATACCCCCCCGGAAAATCGAAAGCCTTGAAGTGGTCTTAGCCAGAGCACAACAACACAAATATCTCGGTATTCAGGCAGGGAGCCCTTGGGATGGGAAAAAAATACTGAAAGAATAAAAAAAGCGAGGGCGAAAAATGGATCTACAGAGAACCATTATCATTGGAGAAATGCTAGTGGAATCGGGGCAATTCTCCAAAATGACTAAGTTTTTCAAAACCCTCCCCCATGATTCCTCATGAAGCTCATCTCATGGAACGTGCGAGGGCTCAACAACCCTGCCAAACATAGAATTCTAAAAAACATGATTTAGCAAGATAAGCTTTCACTAGTCTATCTACAAGAAACAAAATGCAATAGCAATGTACTGGAAAAGATCCTAAACAAAATTTGGTCCAGATGTCGTTCAGTCTCTGTGGATGCCTCAGGAGCGTCGGGAGGGCTAGCTATTATCTAGAACCCTCAAGTACTATACCTCCATGATTTTCACACCTCACACCATGTCATACAGACTACCTTCCATCTTATTGGGACCAACATTCATGGTCACCTTTATAATGTGTACTTCCCTCAAGATCTTCAAAATAAGTTGGATCTACTGGAAACCCTAACAGCTCTCAACTGTGTAAGAAGATTTCCCCTATGGATCTGTGGGGGCGATTTCAACATTATCACGGCTTTGGAGGAAAAAACAGGAGGTAGATCAAGGCTGGAATGTGACAGCACTGGTCTCAAAGATTTCAACAGCAGAAATCAGTTAATGGACATTCAGACATCTAATGCATGTACACATGGACCAAAAAATGGAAGGGACCACAGCACATAGCCTCCAGGCTGGATAGATTCCTTATGTCAGATAACTCCATTCACCTGGGTGGGGACTTTCACGCCTCAATCATGCCCCAAATGGGCTCCGATCACTGGCCTATAATGCTACATTGGATGCGGCCGGGTTCAAGATGCAATAGACCTTTTCGCTTCGAATCATTCTGGTTCACACATCCTAACTTCAAAGATTTAGTCAAGGACGTTTGGAAAACATTCATCTCTCCAGAAGGAGCCAAGATGTTCCATTTTCAACAAAAACTAAAACACCTCAAGCAGGCTCTCAAATATTGGAATCGCACACAGTTTGGCAACATTTTTGACCAACAGAGAGCACTGGAGCAAAAAATGAAATCCTTGCAACAACGTATTATCTCTGAGGGAATAACAGAAGATATAGTGCAACAGGAGCAGGATCTCATGACCAAGTTGGAAGCACGGAGGAAACAAGAATAAATCCTGTGGCATCAAAAATCAAGGGTCAGATGGCTTAAGGAAGGGGAGAAGAATACCAAATTTTTTCACAGATCCACTATCCAAAGGCGAATGCACGACAATATTGCCTTCATCAACAATCAACAAGGGGAACGATTGGAGCAGCATGAAGAAATAGAACAAGAATTCAAAAAACACTTTCAGGACATTCTTCAGGAGCCTCAAGGATGCAGAGATTAGGAAATTCGATCAATCACGTAGCACATTCCTAAAATCATCACGGCCGACCACAATAGCAAACTTCTTCATCCTGTCTCTATGCAAGAAGTGGAAGATGCAATGAACCAGCTCAAGGATGGAAAAGCACCTGGCCCTGATGGCTTTACAGCCAATTTCTTTCATGCTTTTTGGGAGCTAATCAAAACAGAGGTCTAGGAGCTCGTGGAGGAGTTGTGCTCAGTGCATTGGCTCCTTCCATCCCTGAATGCGACCTTCATAGCACTTATACCCAAAGTGGAAGAATCTAGTACTCCTGACAAATATAGGCCCATTGCGCTCTACAATGTAATATATAAGCTCATCTCTAAGGTTCTAGCGAACAGGCTGAAACCTCATCTCCCTCTTCTCATCTCGCCGGAGCAGACAGGTTATGTAGAAGGGCACCAGATCCTAGATGGTATAATACTCTCCCATGAAGTGATCCACTCTCTCAAGATTCTAGAAAAACTAGGTATGATTCTCAAATTAGATCTCTCTAAAGCTTTCGACAAACTCAGTTGGAATTACATCAATCAAGTGTTATTAGCATTTGGTTTTAGTGCTACTTGGACTTGTTGGCTGATGAACCTTATATCTTCCCCAAGCTTCTCCATCCTTCTCAATGGATCTCCCTCTCCGCCCTTTCGTCCCTCCCGTGGCATCCGTCAAGGCGACCCTCTCTCCCCTTTCCTCTTTGTAATCATGGCAGAAGGCCTCAGCCGCCTTCTTCATTCTGCTATCTCCTCTCGCTCCCTAAAGGGTATCTCCCTTTATGGCCATCCCCCCATCTCCCATCAATAGTTTTTTATGACAATATGCTTTTTGGCCATCCATCAGTCCAAGAAGCCTCTGTTTTCAAGTCCTTGCTCAAGCTATTCTCTGAAGCTTCTGGAACCACCATCAATGCCTCCAAATCCCAACTCTTCTTCTTTCACACTCCTATTCTCACTCAGCTGAATATAGCCAAAATCCTGGGCTTCCCTATAGCGGTGCTTCCCTCAAATTATCTCGGAGCCCCCCTCCTTGAATTAGCCATCAAACATGCTTCCTGGAGAACCCTCCTCGACAACCTAGAAACCAGGCTCTCCTCCTAGACATACCAGTCACTCAACATTGCTAGCAGGCTTATCCTCATAAAATATATTCTCCAAGCTATACCATTATACTTATTCTCTATACTGGCAGCCCCTAAATGGGTTCTCAAAAATATTTGCAATCTTCAAAGAAACTTTCTCTGGGGCTCCTCTGGCCTCAACAAAAAATGGGCACTTGTTAATTGGACTGAAGTCTGCACTCCGAAGTCAGCAGGGGGGCTTGGTTTACGGGATCCCCTTCACAGCAATTACACTATGGGTGCCCGCATCTAGTGGAACTGGATCTCCAAATATTATACCCCCTGGGCCCGTCTCTGGCATGCCAAGTATGCTCTAGGATGCCCTCAGGAAGCTCTCATCCGCTTTAGTACGACTACCCCCAGTTCACTGATTTAGAATGCAGCAAAGCAACACAGTGCATTTATTCAAAAGCATAGTTTCTGGGAAATTCATTTGGGAACTATGGAAAGATTCTGGGAGGACTCTTGGCAACAATCTCCCAAGATTGCCTCTCTCTTTCACAAACCAAAGTGGCAGGCTTCCATGCAGTACATTGATCAAATCCTAGTCCATCAGTTCTAGCAGCAGTAGTCCTCTCAAGGTTTTCAACTTTGGAGATCTGCAAAAACCTGGCAAGCCAATTGGCAGGAGGAAACCTATGAAGAAATAGATCAAGAGCTCAAACTCAGGAAAATCAAAATCTCTGATCAGAAGGATAAAGTGTGATGGGGATACACCCCCAAAGGCATGTTCACTACCAAGTAAGCATACCAACTTCTCTATCAGCCCACGTAGACAATAATGGACTAGCTTTGGGATCAGGTCTAGCAACCGAGTATCTGGCCTAAGGTTTCCACTTTCTTCTGGCTTCTCAGCAAAAAGTGGATCCTTAATTGGGATAATCTATAAAAGAGAGGAAATATAGGACCTTCCAGATGTCCAAACTGCAACCTCCATACTGAGACCATAATCCATCTCCTGGACAGCTGCCCTCTTTCTGATCAACTTTGGGAGAGAACTGCTTAGTGGAATAGAAGAACAGGACGGCGTGTGTTAGACATATTCAACACCATTATGAATTGGCCTCGTAATCCTTTGCAAATTACATTTCTCAATTCCCTCTGGGGCCTCATACCAGGCTTTGTTTATTGGATTATATGGAAGGAGCAAAATAATAGGATCTTCAAAAATCATAGTTCGCCCCTTGACACGCTCTGGCTACATTTCAGACACTGTCTTCAAGAAACTTTGGCTCTTCAACAATGGAAAGATTCAGATATGCCAAATTCTCCCCAGGAATTCCTCATTATGAAAAATTGGAACCTAGATCACACATGCTCAGCCCAAATCAAGTCCAGACCAACTCTTCACGCGGATTCTCCCCAATCTTGGTCTCCTCCTGCCTCTCAATTTTTCAAATTGAACTTTGATGGTGCTGAAAAGGGTAATCCTAGTCTAGCTGGGTATGGTGGTATTTTTAGAGATGTTGTAGGCTCAACACTTCACATATACCATGGTTCGCTCAGTAGGGACTCCAACAACGCAGCCGAACTTGAAGGCTTGTGGAAGGGCTTATGCATGGCAGACAAAGAAATCTTTTTCCCTCTTGAGATAGAAGGAGATTCACAAATCTTAATAGAAGCATCGATCAGAATTCACTCAAGTACCTATGCAGAAAATATTACGTCAAGCTGACAGCTTCTTAGTAGACTGGAACAAATTGAAGATTGGCTCAGGGCTCCCCGAAGCATAACCTTCAAGCATATCCGAAGATCAGCTAATAAGGTGGCAGACAGATTGGCTAATCAGGGTGTCGATCTGCAGACACCTTTCTTCTCTAGTCCTCTGAATAACTCCAATGATACACAACTCAAACAAGACTGCACTCTTCTGGTGCAACAGGATCTCTCCCTCCCGAATGCGGGTGGTTAACAAGGCTTTTTGTACGTGGATGATTTGGCGGATCGGCGCATGGATCATCACCACCGCCATCCGAACTCACATTAGGTTTGGTTTTAATGCTCATGTTCGAGACTTCATTGCTGCGTTAATGCAGCTCACTTATCCACGCCATCCCGCTCACTATTCTGTCATGGCGCCCATCAGTGATTTCATTTGTGCCCCTCCCCTGCGCACTCGCTGCTCCCCTGCTGCCGCTGAGCCTTTCTCTCGCACCAGAAATGGGAAGCGATGTGTCTTGGGCTGTTGTGTTGATCTTATGCTGGATTTTCATGTCTCCCATAGCCATCTCTGTAATTACAGTCATTCGCTTTCAACTTCTTCCAGGCATCCCCTGCATGTCGAAGATAGGCTCCCCTCTGTATTCCCCTGTCTCCACAACATTGCCAAAATCTCTGCTTTTCTTGCTCAACTCACCATGCCGAGATTGAGACAGAACATGCGTTGCAGAAGGGGGAGTTCCCGTGGCCTCGTCCATCAACAACCCTCCACCTCCACTTCCGATTCTTCTTCCTACTCTTCATATTTTGGCCATGTTCGCTTTCCTGCCTCCAGAAGGGGCCGTGGTAGGGGTCGAGGGCGGCCAAATTCTGCAGCGCATTTTCATCTTATGTCCAAACCTCATTCTCACACTGCTTGTTTTCATTACCCCTGCACCCTCAATAATCTCACCTTCCTAGCCACTGTCACCATTGAGCTCCGTGAAATGACAGTTGGGCATATTATGGCTACTCTTGGAGTTTCTCTAGAGACAAGGGAGAGAGATGCGCATGGCACCTCTCAGAATATTAATAGGCAGTGCATGGAGTCTTTTGGCAATGCAACCCAGGACGAGATATTGCAGGCTGCGGCCAGCGTCCCAACTGGTGATGGCCCTACTAGCATGGAGATCCCTTCTACTGAAGTTGATGATCCCTACCAGTATGCTTGCCACATCATCGAGGAAATTCCTTCCCCCTCCCATGAAGACTAATCAGGTTCGCGCTTCTTGGTTTTTGGTTTTAGATGGCACAAATATGCTCAATCTCTTCCTGTCAAACAGTCTTCCTTCGCTTTACAATTCTCAGGCACACATGTCAACTCATATGTCAATTTGCCAGTTTCCCCTACATGGGCGGCATATTACTACTTATGGCTGTGGTTTTTGGAGTCTGCAACGGCATTACAACATGTCTGTTTTTTATTTTGGAATGGTCAATCGGTCTGAGTGTTTGGATCTCCTATGGACAGACAAGGTCATGGTTTTTGACATTCTCATAGCTAGTTTGTCAGTCAATGTTTAGCGATGGATTGTGTGAATGCTGCAACGATGGGCTTGAACTCTTGAGGCCACTGCCTCTTTGTAAATTTATTTTTGTATCAATATAGGAGTAGACCAATTCAGAAAGAAAAAAAAAAAGAAAAAAACGAAACGAATGGCAATAATATTTTCCCAAATTCTACCTTTTACTAGAGTCAATATTTTTTTCCCAATTTATCTTTTACCCAGAGAAAAAATCAAAATAATTTCAAAATAATTTTAATTAAGGCCCAAGCCAATTAAACACTTTAAAAAAATACTTTCACCCATATTCTTTCCTCCTTTAAAACTTGTGGGAACACTTTCTCTTTTTTCAAATTCAAAACAACAGGTTCATAAATTCGTTTCTCTCTTTCTAAATATGCTTTCTCCTTTTTTTTAAAAAATCATGGTTAAATTAATTATGGAAATTTTTGGTCAAACATGAATGAAGCCTTTGAGAACGTATGGTAAATTCATGAAGCCTTTGAGAACTTAAGGTAAATTCATATATTTGTTGAATGAGACCTCAACCACTTCCACACTCTTCATCTGTGGCTTCAAGCACTGAAGTAGATCACAATATGAAGAACTAAGAGAAACAAGATTCATTGCTTGAGAAAATGAGTTATACATAAGCCTAATTTATAGGAACAATAGAGGCTTCTAACGATAACTAGAAGATAAGACAGATAAGGATAATATTGACAACGCAACTGATGAGATCACTATGTAAGCTTACAAGTTTCAATATTTATTGGAACTCTAACAATTAGTAATGACAATTTACTACTATTTTGGAAAAAAACGTATTAATATTTTTAGGTTTTTCTTTTCTTTTCCCTTTTAGGATAATGATTAAATAATTTTTCTTTGTAGATTATATAACTATTATAATAAAATATTCATTCAATATATCAACAAAATAAGTATTGAAAATTCATCACATCATGTTACTATGCAGAAAGAATAATACTTCTTAATTGGACTAACATTATCAATAGATATCTTAATAATACCAATATATATCTTCATAATTTTTTATTGGGGAATGACTATGAACAATATTGAATCCACTCCTTATCCACGCATTAAAAAATATCATAACAATTGCTTTTTTATTTAAAACATTTGCATTACTATCCAAAGTCTTAAACTTTACTTATAATTGCTTCAGAAAACTCCACTAGCTTGAGTTCAAATTTGAAATTCATTTTCAAATAAATTTCATCTCGCTTCAAATTGAATATCTATGTACACTTTATGCAAACAAACCACTTCATTCAATTCTTTAGAACTTACAATATCTTCTATCTCAAGTATTTGTTGCTTCTTCTTGACAATATTTTCATATAAGATAATTAAATAAGTAATAATAAACAATGAAAATATTTTGATATAATATAAATAAATAAGTAAAAATAAATATTCCATTGTAAGAATTACATATAAGTCAATCCCTCCCACACACATGTATAAAGTTTTTTTTGCTTCCATCTTATTGATATAAAATATTATAATAATTGATGCCTTGTATGTTTTTTTTCCTATGCACCATTGCATCCATGAGGCCATCTCCTTTTTATTTTGTTTTCTTTTAATGAATAATGTCGAATCACAAAAAAAAAATCATTTGATTTAATGGTCTTAAGAGTGCCTCAAAATATAGCACAGACTCTCCAGAGTCTCAAGGGTCTCCATCTGAAGGCTTTGGACAATGTTAATGCAAGCCACTAATTCATTCCCGTCCTCATACCTCTACTTTCTCTGGGTGTACAAGTTGAGTTGAATTTGTTGGAGCTGTACGAAGATGGTTTCAAGGGTGACCGAGGCCTCAATATCGCCAGGGGATTGGGTTGGGGAGATAACCATAGTCGTTGCTGAGTGTTGGCTCTCCATAGACTCCGAGTGGGAACTCGGGTCTTCTGGAACCTCTCGATTATCCATTCCTCATACAAGACCACCACAACAGGCCCGAACACACTCTCTTGGAAAGCAAGTGTTCTTCTCTACCTCTTAATGTGTTGTGATAACTCTCCAAGCCACCTAAATTCTGCCTGTCTGAGAGACCCATGCTCCACCACTTAACCCTCAACTAAGGTTGGCTCGGACCATGCCTTGCATCTCTTGAGTTCCATATAAGAGGGACACACAACCAACCCCAGTCTTTAAACTATCGTCCAAGGAGGTGCAGAGTCTCCACCACCCATGGATATGAATTGCAGGAAGGCTAGAATTCTCCAAGAGCTCGAGACAGAACCACCCAGGGGCTGCAACATCATGGTGTTGATGATGCACAATCTATAGATTTGTAGCTGGTGCCCAGGCTGCAAAACCAATTCTTCCAACCATAAACACATCCACTATCCGAAATTCACTGCCACCTCCCTCATCCTCCTCCTGGTGCAATGCGGGCATTCTCGTACCATTCCCAGGAAGCCTCCCTGCTTCCCACCATTTGCCACCACTGCCCGATGGGCCTACGCCTCTGATTTGTCCAGGCCGATAGAGCTCAAGCAAGGGTTTGAGAACTAGTGAATGATCATCTGTGCAGACCACAACATCAACCTTCACCATTTCCTGTGGAAACGAAATGTGAAGAGCAACGTCCCTCATTTGTTTTAACAATACCAACTTGCCATGAAATCCCCAACCGCGAGGATCTTTACCACTCATGCGTGCGAGCTTTGTGAGTGAACAGGCACGTGGCTTTGGGTTGAGCTGGCCTTAACTAATCCCCTCCCACTTGTCTGAGTGATTGGACAACCCTAGTGAGGATGTGAAGGTATTCATCCCTTAGGCTTTGGAGGTCCCGACTTTCTCTAGGGTCGAAGTCTACTTTGGTGAGGGTTTCATTCCAATTGCCACAAATTAATGAGTTGACTTATTCATACCTCTGTTGGCCAGCTAGTTGGCCACTTTGTTCCCTGAGTAGAGCACATGGCTCATAGTGATGTAGTCTAGTTGGATGATGAGACCGCTGATGTAGGAGATTCAAGCATCCAACCACGAGATATTAGCTATTCTCTACGGATCAGAGTTATTGATTATTTTTTGGGTCATATTTAGAGTCAACCAGGAGTCCCCGAATATACGTATACAATTATTAACCAAGGTCTCACGCCAGATTCAAGCCCATTTCCAACTCGCTTAAATCTGAAACATTGTTTGTCGTCATACCAAGGGAGCGAGTGAACGCAACTTGAGGTCATCCTTTGACATCCAATTATTCTAGAGTAGGAGACTGGGTAGAAGCCCCTATGCTCTGGAAACCACTAGGTTGGATAATCTATGGATCAACTAGCCTTCAAGCAGGGTTCTGGAGGTTTCTGGGAAAACATCTATGGGGCTAAAAATATCAAAGTCTTGCGACCGTACCTATTGAGTAAGGGTGTATTCCATGAATATGTGGGGTTGGGATTCTTCGGCTTGCCGACACAGGAATCACAAGGAAATCCCAAGAAAATCCCTTTTAAGGAGACGATCCCATGTTAGAAAACGTTACTACACTGCTAGCCAGAGGAAATAGGTCGCTTTTGGCCAGAGGTATCCATTCCATATTCTCTTCCAAACCTAAGTGTTGGGGATGGCCAACACCGCTGCATGAAGGAGATAGGCTTCTCTGACTGAAAAGGCCCCCTAAGGTCGAGAGGTCCTATCTTAATTTGTTCGGGCCCTAGGTGGGATGGATTTTCTGTTGGGAAAGATACTGCGCTAGTCGCTCATACTTTTGTTAGGGTAATTCAATAGGCCAATCTTCTGCAGCTTTCCATTGTATCCACCCATACTTGACTGATTGTTGTTGCCAGTAATATCTTATCTTTGTAACTCCACAGGAATGGAAGAGGGGCATGAGATCCATCAAAGAGGGGTCCTAACAGAGGTGGGGGTATTTCTACCATGAGTCCTCCTAGAAACGATCAGTGTTTTATCTTGCACCTCCTAGAAGAAGTGCATTTGAATCAAGTCATTGTTAGTGTTGGCGAGGTTCCAGATGGATGAGCCCTGAATTTGAAGGGGTGTGTGGAGGAGTTCTTACTGGTTTTTCCCTTGATGATACCTGTGAGACCAGATATTCTTCCATAGTCCTGGTCCTCCTTTCAACAATTGCCACCAAATTTTAGCCCCCAGGGTTTCATTGAGAATGTTTGGGTCTCTCAAGCTCAAACCCCCCATTAGCTTTTGGAGACACAACTTGTGTCAGGCTACAAGAGGCCATTTTTTATCCATTGTTGTACCTCCCCAGAGGAATCACCTAAATAAGGCAGTAATTTTCGAGTAAATTCACTTTGGAGCTGGAAGAGCTGACAACTAGTAGAGGGGCATTGCTTGCATAACATATTTCATAAGAGTGGCTTGGCTTGCTATATTAAAGACACGATGAGCCCAATAAGAGATATTTCTAGCCAATGTTGCATAGAGGTCCTTCTAGGGGTCGATTCGTAAAGGATTGAACATGAGAGGAAGGCCCAGGTATTTAGAGGGGAGAGAACCAATGTTGAAACCCAGGGTTCTAGCTAAGAAAGCTTGCACAGGACGGGGAGTGTTGAAGAAGAAAATACCCAACTTAAGTTTATTTAGGAGCATACTTGAAGCTTCTTGGAAGTCTTCCAAGATTATGTTGAGATGGGAGGATTATTTCAAAGTCGCAGCATGAAAGGGTAGGTTATCTTCTACAAACTGCTGGTGAGTCATGTTAATGTTTGATCCCAGAAGATGAAGCCCTGTTATTTGATGGGATTGTTTGGCCACCTTGATTAAGCAACCCAATCCTTCTGCAGCAATAAAGCACAAGAAGGGGAAGAGCGGATCAACTTGACTAATTTCCCTAGAGGACCGGAAGGTGTCTGAAGGTGTACCATTAATGAGAATTGCGAAAAACTGAGTAGAGATCATTTATTTTATTCATTTAATCTAGTCGGTTGCAAAACCAAAAGCCCACAATATTTCCATAAGCTAATCCCAGCTAAGGCAGTCATATGCCTTTTATAGGTCTAATTTCAATATCATTCCACACAACTTATGATATTTGATAGAGTGGATGGTCTCATGCGTGGAGACAATTACATCCAGGATTTGACGTCCCTCCAAAAACCCCGACTGCTCAAGGCTAATGATACGGTGAAGAAATGGCTTGATCCTGCGAACCATGATGGTGGATAAAATATTTTAAGTCACATTGCAAAGTGAGATATGCTTGAACACCCTTTGTCTGGTTTCCTCCTACGATTTAGGGATGAGGGCAATGAAAGTGGCATTAAGGCATGAAAAAACCTATCGAAGCTACCGTGACTCCTCCACCAACTGCCATATATCCTAACTAAGTAAATACCATCCAACCTTGAAAAACTCTTCGGTAAGGTCGTCTGGCCCTGGGGCCTTACTTGATGGCAGGGCCTTCACTACTTCTTCCACTTTTGAGAGGGAGATGGGTCTAAGAAGAGCTTAATTTTGGTGTTGCTACATCAAGGAGGGGATGTGTTGGGTGACTTTATACAAAGCCTTCGTTCTATCATAGACTTCGTCATGCAGCAAGGAGGAGAAGAAGGCGTGAAGATCTGTCTCAATGGCTTTGATATTAATACTATTATTAACACCAACATAGATGCATATTAATTCCAAATCTACCAAGCATCGAGAGGGATAAAAGATCTCAATATTAAAACCTCTTTATGAGTGCAAAAGGTTTGCACCTCGAGAGATTAGAATCCATTTGACTCTTGGTAGATCCATAATTAATATGGATCTATGTTGGTTTTGAGAAATACATTAATAAAATGTTTTAACTATAATTTCTTTATAATATGTACATAGTTGACATAGAAATATTTTATATATGATTCACAATCTCCATATTAAAATGTTAATACATGCTCTCTTATAGTGTTAATACATGCCCTCTTATAGTCAGAAATAGAAAAAAAACACACATAGACACAATTATTTTTGTTATTAATATTTTTTTAAATGCCACATCTCTCTCCATGCATACATTGAATTATTTTTATTATTAATATTTTTAAAAATGTTACATATCAACTCCATATTAAATATTTAAGGAATTACACATTCTTTCTTCTATCTTAAATTAGAAAGCACATATTAATGAAATAATAATTTTCTCTCTATTAATGAACATGCATATTGAAATACTTGATTTATATAGCATATTAAACTTTTTTTTGTTATTAATATTTTTTAAATGTTATATATCAACTACATATTAATAAATAAATAAATTAATAATCTATATTATATAATGTAAAGTGAAAATATATGATTTTTTAAAAATTTAAATTACTTTATTTTTCTTTATATAAAATTGATATAAAATTATCTTATTTAATATGGCCATTGAAATCAATATAATGAATTACAAATTATGCAATATAAATTTGATATAAAATTAAGGTGGAAATTGAAGTATTTTATTTATAATAGGTATTAATTTTTCTGTTGTTACTATTTTTCAATTTGTTAATGTAAATATTACTTTATTATTTTTAATTATAATATTATGTGACAACATTTTTCTTTTATAAAATACAATTAATACATTTTCAAGAATTAGTATTAATATTACATTAAACACTTTTTCCAATTTTCTTCAAAAGTGTCACCCATATTTTCACATGCACAACAAAATTATCATGATATTTTGTTGTTTGATTGCAAGGGAACCCATACCCCACACAGATCACACCAAAAATCACTCAGACAAAAAAATTAACTATGTAATTTCATAGGCTCTATGCTATTTACAAAGGCATGACTATCACAATTCTCACATCGATCAAAAGACACCAGACCCGGCACCAACATTGCGAGTACCCAATTCTTCCACCTGATGGTCTGCTCAATGGCTGTAGGGATTCAAGCATGAATGTTCCTACTAGTTTTATCTGCATTGCTTCAACAATGGTAACAAATTCTTGAACATGGGCTAGATAACACTAGGCTCACTACACCGCACTATGCTTCAACTATTCAACGACTTGAGAAAAAACAGGCTAGCGCATCGACTTGATATCAAATAAACTCTGTTTTTCTGGTCGAATAAATTTTGCAGTTATGATTCAGTCCCAATCCAACGCTTGTGATGACAACACACATTACCACGCAGCCACAGCCTACTCTAACAACAAATGTGTCATATGGCTAGCCTAAATAGTTTTAAGCATACCCTTTATTCTCCCAGGATTACCTCAACCCTCCCATGAGGGACTCAAGCCAATACTAGAAACATAGAAAAAAAAACATATCAGAAACACATAAAACTAGACATGGAAGAAAACGACACATCCTTGTCGTACTCTCGCACATTGTCATTATTAAAACAATGGTATAATAAAAATATAAATACAAGAGGAGAATGTGTCTCATGATAGTGCATCTATCTTGGATACTTTGGTTGAGGAAAAATCTCAACCATACAACAATTTAGGAACCTAGTTAGGTGGAGAGAATATCTAGGCCTAAAATCACTTCTAATTGAAAGGAACAAACTCAATCTAGAAAATTAGGAATAAATTCCTAATTTTCATGATTTAATTAATTTAATTATTTTTGGATTTATAATTGTTTTTTCTCACATGAGTGTGAGGTTAACACAACATTGAATCCACATTGCATCCCTACATTAAAGAATTTAACAATTACTGCTTGAGTTAAAACATTTGCAGCATTATCCAAAGTCTAAAAATTGCTCCACAAAACTCCACTAGTCTAAGATGGAATTTTATTTTTTTTAAAAGAAATTGCATATCGTGTATGCATGCATCTCTCTTCAAATACATATATACACTTGGAACAAAAAAACCACTTTATTGGATGGTTTAACATTACAATATCTTCTATTTCAATACCTTGATTTAAAAGTTATTTGTTACATTGTACTTCTCCAACTCATGACAATATTTTCACTTAGATAAATAAATAGGTATTAAGAAATATCACATTGTTAGAATTATCTACCAAGTCAACATAAAAAATGTTGAGACACACACACACACATATAAAGATTTTTTCTTCCATGCTACTCATAGAAATATTATAGTAGTTGATGCACTGTATGTTTTGTCTCTTATGCCTCTTTATTTTTAATTTTATTTTCTAGGAGGGGAAGGTGCTGGAAACTATGGAGTCTCCCATGACATACACCTCCATGTTATTGAATTTATAAATTCTTCCCTAGATAGAGGCTATTTGTAAACCTTAAGCCTGTAACCATTGACAAGAAGGGGAATTCCTTCCTTATCTATGGTTCTAATCTGAACTGCGCCATTATCATAGCATTTGTCCACTTTGTAGGGTCCCAACCATATTTTCATTAGTTTTACTTTTAAATACTTAAACCTTGAGTCATACGACAATGCCCAATTTCCTTCTTGAAAGGTATTTTCCTTAATTTACTTGTCATGCCAGACCTTCCTTTGCATCTGAATTACTTTTGTGTGAAGGAGTGCTTGCATCCTGAACTCGTACAATCCATTTAATTGCAAAAACCTCTCTTGTTGGACATTTTATATATCTAGGTCTAACTCAACTGGCATCCTTAAAGTGTTGAACTCAAATTTAATTGAAAGAAGAGATTTCTTGCCATAGACTAGGTCATAAGGAGTGAACCTTTTTATTGTTTTCCAATTAGTGTTGTAGGCCCAATTAGCTTCTACAATTCTCTCTGCCCAATATTTTATGTTGCTACTCAAAATCTTGGTGATGATATTCTCTAGGGTTCCGTTGGTCACTTCCACTCATCCATTTTCTCGAGGGTGGTAGGCATTAGAATTCTTATGCTTTATCTTGTGCCTCCTCAGAATATTCTTAATGATATGAGTTGTGAATTGTGCCCCCTGATCAATGACTACCTCTTTGGGGTATCCATATTTTTAAAACACATTCTCTCTCAGAAATTCTTCTACTCTCCCCTTGGTTGCTACCTTCACAAATTTGGTTTCAACCCACTTTGTCATGTAATTAGTGCAGACTATGATATACTTTTTCTAGCCAGATGGTGGATCAATAGGTCCAATGAAGTCCATGCCGCAATTTTAAACTGGATCAAGATCCACCTGAGGTTGAAAATGCATCTCATCCCTCTGTGTAGGTTTCCCCATCCTTTGGCACTGGTCATGCCTCTTAGTGTATCTTCTAGTATCCTAGTGAAGGGTAAGCCAATAGTAACTTGCCTGCAAAACTTTGAAGGAAGTATTTTTTGCAGCAAAGTGGCCTCCAAAGGGCTATCATGACATGTAGAGAGGATATAAAAAAATCCTTCCTCCCTAACACATCTTCTGGGAATTTGGTCAATGCCTAGCTTGAAAATATTTCCCCCAATCCATGTGAAAGGGGTGCTTTTTCTGATGATCTTTCTTTTCTCCTTGAATGAGAGGTTAGGAGGGAACTTTCCACCAACCAAGTAGTTAGCTATGTCATCATACCATGTTGAGAGTGTTGATATAGTGAAGAGATTTTAATCTAGTAGTTGTTCATCCATCATTCCTTCTTCATCTGTAGATAGAGCTAACCTAGATAAAAAAATATGCAACATTCTCCTTTCTAGGTTTATCAACAATGGTTAGGTAAAACTCTTTTAATAGTAACAACCATATAATTATTCTAGCATTAACATCTAGTTTGTTCATTAAATATTCGATGGTTGTATGGTCAGTGTGTATAAAGGTTTGATAACCAGTGACATAATTTCTAAATTTGTTTAAAGCATGGACAATGGCTAGCATCTCCTTCTCTTTGATAGTGTAATTGAGTTCAGCCTTGGGAAAGTTCTTACTGATGAAATACATTGCATAAGGTAATTTTTATTCTAATTGTTCCAATTATGCACCCACAAATTTTTCTGATGCATTAGTGTGGATGTGGAAAGGCATAGTCCAATTTGGACCTCAGATAATGGGGAGAAAGTACCCTTTTTAGGATGGTGATTTTGTTCGGGTCCAGATTCCACCTGTATTATTGCTTAGGAGATTGAGTGCCCCAATACAAATCCTACCCTTTTCATGAATTCACATTTTTTAGGGCTCAAGGAGAGATGCATCTCAAAGCATCTTCTCAACACTTTTCCCAAATTGGAGAGATATTCTTGGAATTCATCCCCATAGGGTGTGAAATTGTTCATGTTGATTTCAACTGATTCATGGACTAGCTTAGAGAAAATTCTCAATATAACTCTTTGGAAGGTAGTTGGGGGCATTGCAAACCTAAAGGGTAGGACTTGCTAAGTGAAGGTACCCCTAGGGCATGTGAAAGTATTCTTGTCCTGGTCTTCAGGGTTAATTTGGATCTAGTTATACCCATTGAACCCTTCTAAGAAGGAAACTAACTTCTTTCCTACAAGGTCATCAAGGACTTAGTCTATAAAGGGAAAAGTGAAATGGTCCTTCTTGGTGGCTTTTTTGAGTTCCCGATAATAAACATAGATTCACAATTTTCCATTCTTCTTCAAAACTATGAAAAGAGGAGATACCCACTCATTGTCTGATATAGGATAAATGAAACCTACATCCAACAATTTCTATAATTCTTCCTTGAATATGTCTTTTAGATCTAGGTTAATTTTCATTTGGGGTTGGAGAATAGGCTTGCATCATTCCTTAATGTAAATATGATGTATGCATACTGAGGGATGCACCCCTTTCATGTCCTTGTAATCCCAATCACATGCTTCTAGTTTTTCTTTCAAAAGGTGGTGTAGATGCTTTTCTTCTTTATCTGATAGGCTTGAGTTAATTTTCAGATATTTGGATGGGCCAAACTTCAGATCCTTTGTGGTTTTAGAGGCTGAATCAACCAAGTTCAGTTCAATCCAAGGGTGTCTTTCAAATTCTTTTACTAGGTTTTCAAGCGGGCTGTTCGTGGGGGACTAGTTTTGAATGACACGGTTGATGAGTTCATCTTCATCAAGCTGCCTCACTCTAAGAGCAACATCTATGGTACAAATGGGGATAGTGTTGTATACCTCATATTCTTCTTCCTCCAACCATATAGTAGATATTGATCAATGGAAGGTTGAGCTAGAAGATATAATACCATCTGTTTAGACAAGGGCCCATTCTTAATAGTCATTTTTTCAACCTGACAACTGATATAAGCATCGGTAGTGGATAACCAAGGTCTCCCTAAGATGAGAGGATATCCATTGAACTTGGTTTTTGGCTGAAGAACCAATAAATCTGTAGGATAATCCCAAGAATCAATTAAAACCATAACATCCTCAACAATTCCTTCCGGAGTTACTATGGACCGATCTGCAAGTTGCAGAAAAGTTGTGGTTTTCCTCAAAGTCCCTTGGAGGATGAGTTTCAAAATAGTTTCCTTGGTCATAAAATTGATGGAAACTCTGAGATAAATTAGAGTATTGGGGACTATGACACCATATATGTGCACATCTACAACTAGATTGCTAGGATCCAGGTACTTTGGAAATATGACCCTTCCCAACATCAAGTTGAATAGTTGTCCTACTACATTGATGGTGGGGGTATATTTCTTCTTTCTCCCACATTTCTTAAAGAAATTTTCCTTGATGAGCCTATTGTAAATAGGGACATCCTTAATGTCCTAGAGAAGGGGTATTTTTACACACTAATTTATGTTATCCCAAAAGTTCGGTCTTCTCTGGGTTGTGCTAACTGGAATGGATCAAGCACTCAAGAAAAGGAGGTTGTTGGATCTGAGTGTTACTTTCTTCCTTTTCCTCCTCAACCTCTATAGGTGGAGATGGAAGGTGGTTTTCTGGGAGTACTCTTTCTGACCTAAGATTAATATCATGTATCTCCACAACATAAGATGGATAGGATGTCTCTCCACTATAAACCTTTTGTGCCTGTTTGTTGTTCGGGTTTGGATTGGGCTATGGAGGCATCTAAGGTAGCTTGGGTGGAGCAACATGAGTAAGCTACGGTTGAGGTTGGGGTGGAGGCATTAGAGAAGGTGGTTAATTATGTTGAGGCCTGCACCTTTGGGATGGGTTGTTCCATTGAGGTTGTTAAACAATATACTACTAAAATGGTTGGTTCACAAGTTACAGATGATATAGAGGTTTGTAAGGCCAAGCAGGAGGTGTAGGCCAAGATGGAGGAGTGGGGGTATACCAAGTTGTCATGGGTGCATTATGATTATTTTGATAGTAATAATAAGGTGCACCTTGCATAGCATGTTGATATGACCTAGGACCTTGAGGCCTTCTCTGGTTGATGAAACTGAGTTTCTTTGGTCCTACTTCCCCACCTTGATATACAAATTTGACTCCAGGTAAGGAGGGACACTTTTCTGTGGCAGGATTCTCCTCACAGACTAATCAAACCCCTATGACATTTAATGGACACTCATTTCTAGGGTGTTTTCTAGTACATCTAGAGAAAAATATAGCAAAGGCTCTTTATGCTTCCTCGTGTTTCATCTTGACCTGCATTATGTCTATTTGCAAGGAAAAGGTGTGCAACATGTCACTCTTGAATTTATCCAGCATATTTCCAATGTCATGCTTGATGGAGGTGGAAGAGGAAGGGGTGTTGATTGTACTTTAGATAGCTCTGTCTTTCTTCATAGCTTCCCTAAAATAGTTCATGAAGATAGTTTTGATTGTCTCATAAGGCAGCTGGTAGATATATCCTCCTGATAACATATTGAGTGCTTCTATCACCTCCTCCCTAATCTCTCAGAGAATTATTAGTTTAAGTGATCCGGAATCAAGGGTACAGTTGGATCTCTTATAGTTTAACTAGAACCTCTCTTCATAGTCCTCTAGGGATTCATCAAGCCCTAGAGTCATCCTGAATATCAAATCTTCAGTTTCCTTGGACCTACAATAGTCCTTGTACTTGTTGTTGAAAGCTTCTTGCATTTGTGCCTAGGTAGTGATGTTGTTCCCAGGTAGAACCATGAACCAACACAAGACTGCATCCTTAAGGGTAGATGGGAATAGCTTCAATTTTTTATCATCTAAGGCATAGTCATATGTCCTACAGAAGACAAGAAATTCAAACATGAATGTGTAAGGGTATTTAGAGGTAATTCCATGGAAGTGTCGAAGGGTTGAGGGGCTAATGTTATTCATTTTAGTTTCCCCATCTTCCTCTCTAATGGGAAAGGCTCCTTAGGCTTCAGTTTTAGCCATGGTTTGAATAGGTGAAGTAGGTTCCTCTGGTGAAACAATATCTTCTTATTCTCCAAAAGGTTCTTCAAATTTTTCAAAAGGCTCACTTATGGTGTGTTCAACTCATAGCCACTTAAGAAGAGTGAAGGGTGACTATGTGGTGATGTGGGGGTTTTAGGTAAAAAAATTCTTTGAGTATCCCTACTCCTACGAGGCATGAAAATCATATTTTTTTTTGTATTTGTCAATATTTTTGAAACAACATGTAAATGTAAAGAAAAAAATAATGCTAAAACAACATCAAAGAATATACTAGACACCTCGCTGGCGATGATGCCAAAAAGTGTTTAGCCCTGGTATTGCACCAAGAATGTTGCAACTCCCATAGGCTGCCCTACTTTACTTTATTGACCCAAGGTTCATACAAACTTGGAGTTGAATGTGCTATATACACACCAAATGCATTGTACTCATGTAATCCTCTTCTGAGCTCTAGAAACGGTGTTATTTGTAGAGTTTCTGGGTGAAGTCTATCACACTTCTGAATTTAGACCTAGTGTTAGTCATCAGTAATTTTTTCCTTCATAAATGACTAAATGATTGCCCTAGATTTCTAGAAACAAAGTTCATGAAAATTTTGAGTTCTAGAAATCTCATTGCCTTCATCATCCTTAAGATAATTTTTTCACTATTTCATCATCCCATTATGTCAATCTCAGCTCACCCACCCCAGAAGACCCATCATGGGCTCTTGTCACCCTTTTTGTCTCTATTGTGTCATGCTTGACCTTAATGCTATGTTTTTTTTAAATCCTAAAACCCCTCTACTGCTACCTAGGGCCACCAAATAGTCATTTCTCCTACATATCCAGAAATGCCTTATGCATTGATAGTCCCAAAACTGTCTCTGTAGGCTCTCTAGATAAACCAGGTACATTGGATTTTGGATCTTCAATACATCAATTTATCATAAAAAACAATTTACACTTGAAGACCCCAAAATCTAACCTTTCAGTCCAAAATCCAAATCCAAGGAACCATCCACTAGTCACCTAGGGTTTCACAAGTCATAGGGTGGATTTGGTATCCTAAAATTCACTATTTTTCCTATGTAAAGAGACTGTATTAAAAGAAGAAAATGAAAAAATTACCTTACCCAAAACTGATCAAAGGGTCATTCAAGAAAGTTCTCCTTGGCCTAGAGCACAAATTCTGCAAGGGAAAGTTGCCCTTGCTCACATTTCTTCAAAAAGATCAAGATGGCCATCAGCATAAGAAGAGGTACGGTAATAGGGGAAAATCATCACAAATATGACCATCTACAACAAAGAGAAAGACAACAAGCATATGTTTTAGAGAATTAGGGGTTTTGTGACTAATTGACAAAACAATGTGCCAAAGCAGGAAATCAGTACAAGGGCTACAAGGATAGAATTCACCTCAACTCCATCCAGTGCACATTGAATATTTTTAGAAATAATAAATGATTTTTGAAAGGTTTTGGAGAACTTAGAAGACAACACTATTTAATTTTATCTAACACCCCTAAAACCTAAGAGTTTGGGAAGATGGATCAAAAGGTCAAGTGAAGATGATAAGTCCTCCTTCATAAACAAGCAGATGGCATTCAAAGGACATCTGAGGTACCTTCTATGGTTTTCAAAAGTAGCGGTACTCCACTACACCAAAGGAAGAAAGTAGTAAAGGGTATCAGTATAAGATGCTGAGTTTCCAAATGCTCATAAGATCTTCAAAATGATCAAAGGAAAGGAAAGCATCAGGTCAAATGCCCAAGGAAGTACCAAAGATATATCACTGTCAAAATGGTCTAAGGAAAAAACATGTAATTGGACTAAAAGAAAAGCAGAGAAGCCTACAACAAGGGTTTCATTATCAAAAGTATATTCTCCAAAAGATAGTTAGCCATGAGTGACACTTCTGCAGGACTGTCAAAGATGGCTACCTACAGGAAGATTAATGATATCAAACAAACCTAATTTGTCTCATGATGATGGCACATATAAATACTAAAGGAGCTATTGATGCCAACTGCTATGTTTTTCACACCAAGAGGTTTTCATTGCTTCAAAGTGAAAACGTGACAAGATGCCAGTTAAAAGAAGGTCAGAAATATTCTCTTCAGTCTCATCCACCAGGCAATCAAAGGCATAAAAGATTCAGGACTGTAGACTCCAAGGTGAAAGTGCCAAAATAATCACAAGTTACTATTTAAAGGTTTGAAATTCATGAAAAGGATAAAGTGGAGAAAACCTTCAAAAGAGCCCTAATGACACTGAATGTCTTTTTCCTCAATAATTTGTAGAAAGTGACCTTTTTCTTTTCAAGAATTGGTTGATGTTTCCAAAATTTAGGTAAGAGGAAAATATTAAGCTTGTTAAAAGGTTTGTGAATCCAAAGGAAACACCAATATGCTACAGCCAAGGCAAAAAATCATTCTCAGATTTCTGCCACCTATAGGACAAAAAGACCAAAAAGTCGGTGAAAAGAAAAGAAAGGAAACAAACATTAGAAAGTGGGTTTGGTCATGAAATTATTTTTAAAAATGAGGTATAAATGCCTTCCTTCCTGCTTCCCAAACTCTTTTTTGTCTTTGAAAGAGAGATAGAGAGCCATTGAAGCATTTCTGGGATTTTTTCTGCAAACTGGTTGAAATTTATCCAGCGCTGTGCATAGGAGGAGGCGCTGTGCATAGAGCCTTTGGAGTTGTGCACAGGGGAGGAAAATCAGTTTCAAAAAAACACTGTGTTGTGTATAGATGAACTGGCGCTATGAATAGGTGGTGGCGTTGTGCACACGCCTAGTTTAGGGACCAAGCCAGCCACAAATCATCGGGCGTTGTGCATACACCAGCCCGACAGCCCCAATAGTTCACCCAAGTCACCCACAACCCGACCTAATGCTGCACACAGGCCTGCACACACCCGACCCAACTCAACGTTGCACACTTAATTAGGGCACAACTGAAACGACTAGTCAGGTGGCGCTGCGCAAAAAAGAATTTTGGCTAGAATTGCCAAAAAGTGGCCAAAATCAGTATTTTCCTCTTAAAGTTTACCCCAAGCTCTTGCACAAGTTTAAAAAGGTTGGTGCTCATATTTTTTTTCCGTCCTAATGTTGTTTTTTCATCCATAATCAAATAAGGGTGACAAAAAAACCTAAATTGGCTAAAAACCCTAATATTCATGGCAAACACTCATTTGACCTTCTAGGGCGAAATTTACCACTTGGGGAGTGGTCATTGGTATCAATAAACTCAGTACAAGCTAGGCATCCTTCAAACCCTCAAATAATTCCTAGAATTCTTCCATTTTTCCTCCATTTGTTAAAATCTTCCCTCACCATCACTCATTTTTCCTCCCTAGACCTAAAAGCTTTCACAAGCTAAAAACCAATTTTTTCAAGGACACAATCAGTCACCATATCCGGAGAAGAGATAAGTACTAGTAGTGATGAAGGCTGAGGGCCTATCAAGCCAAAGCACAAGGGAGGAAGAATTAATAGGTTTGAGCACTTGGATAAATTTCAAATCACCTCTTCTCCCATGATCCTTGCACGTTTTCAAGATGTTGGATTCTATCAATTCTGTGAGAGGGTTAAACAAGTCCAAAACCACTCAGATTTGACTAGGTTCTTCATTCTCAGCCTACAAGACAAAAAGGTCAACCTAGCAGGAGTAAATATTGAGCTATCATCCGAACGCATTTCTCGGGCCACACAGATACCAAATGTGGGTGAGAGATGGTTCAAGAAGAAACAAATGGCCTTAAGCTACTATGAGCCCTTCCTCAAACCTAGGTATCAACAGGGATGCAAGAAATTTTTCCCCTTCTCTCACCTGCTAGAGAGGTATGCTCCACTGATGAGGCAGATCATCAAGTACTTCACTTGTAAGGGGAGGTACTCCAGGCTTTACTCATATCACATAAGTCTGCTAATGCACTTCGCCAGGATTAAATTGCTAAACCTACCATACTCTATCTACTAGAGCATTGACAAAATGGCTTCAGTAGTGAAGAAAATAAGTTATGCCCACCAAATTCAAAGCCTTTTCGACCATTCTTTGGTTAAGATGATTGTTTTACACCAACTAGAGTAGCAGGGAATTCCTTGGGAAGTTTTTATCTCACACGATATATTTTCAAATCCCCAAACCTTCATTCAGCAAAATTCTCCTTTCACTTCACACTTACTTACCTCCACTCACCCACCAAATATCATGTTCCATCACCTCCACCCATGCCTTATTCACAGATAAACTCACATCTTTCTCCTTCTTTTGAAGCATCAAATGAGGAAAATAGTGATAATGAAAAAAGTCAAGAGGAGGCAGAGCAAACAAAAGTGAAAGAAAGTGAATTCAGTAATGATGATGAATCTAAGGATCAACAAAACAGTGATGACATTGACATTTATGGGCAAGAAAGCATCTTTGAGGCACAAAGCATGGAAGAGGACAGTGAGGCATAAAGCATGGAAGAAGAGCAGGAGGATAATGATGACAAGGAAGAAGGAAGTGAGCACAGCAGTGATGAAGACAAAGATAGTGACAGATCAGAGGGAGGTAGTGATCATAAAAATACAAATGAGTCATCCAAAGATGAAAAAAAAGACCCTAATGATGAGCAGAGAGATAACCAAAGTGAAACTAATGAGGATCCAGAGGAGATAGAGTACATGAACACAAATGATGAAAATGAAGATGGCAGTCAACAAGAAAATGAAGATGACAGTCAACCAGAAAGAGAACATGACAGTCAAGAGGAAAATGTGGATGAGCATGAAAATGAGCACAGTCATAATACAAACAGTGACAATATGGATGAAGATAATGAACATGAAAAAACAAAAGGTGATAATGAGGAAATATAATATCAAGAAGAGGAAAACAGTGAGGCAAAAACATAATTTTATGAAGGGTATAATGATAAATAAAATGACACTGATAGGACAACCAGTGATGAGTAGGATAGCAAAAGAGATAGTCATGACAGTCATGATAGCTATCATGACTGTCATGACACTAATAAATCTCTCAATAACAATGAGAATGAAAGTGACACTGCAGGGAATGATGAAGAAACGAACACTAATGAGGAACAAGGTCAAAGTGAGACAAGTGAAGAAGTTGTTGATAAATTTAAAGGCCAATATGATAGTGGTAAAAACAAAAGTTTTGAAGGCAGTAGTGAGGCTCACAACTCTCCCAATAAATAAGATAATGATGCACAAAGTGATGGGATACCTAGTAGTGAAGGTAAGATGGAAGAGGAGGCTACACACATCAGTCCAAAAGGTGAGAAAGAAGGATTTCCAGCAGATGATAACATTCATGAAAAAAACCCTAGAGTGGAAATCATTAGAACTTTTGATTTTTCATACCATGGGGGAAAGAGGGATGTTTTTTCTACCTTAA
Organism: Pinus albicaulis; assembly: GCA_034641835.2. Taxonomy (NCBI): domain Eukaryota; kingdom Viridiplantae; phylum Streptophyta; class Pinopsida; order Pinales; family Pinaceae; genus Pinus; species Pinus albicaulis. The sequence goes on along the minus strand of CM076570.1, from coordinate 423,192,696 downwards.
AAAGGCAAGGGGCCGTCTCTTCTCTAGCTATCAAACCATTGGACAAAGGTAAGGAAAAAATGGATGGAAATGTTGAGGATAAACATGGTGAAGAAAGATAATTTTAACTTTTACATATTGATAGTGAGGAAGAAGAGGAAATCTTCAGGTCACTTCTCAAAATTAATAATGCCCAAATAAAATATCTTCAAGAAGATTTGGATAGAGCCAAGTACAAATATGATGTCTTAGATTGGGAGGACCGACAAAGGAGTGCACACATGGAAATTTATGAAGTAAGGGCACTTAGGGCCCAGAGACAAGCCATAAAGTCAAAGGTGAAATTAGAAGAGTACAAGAGGACTCATCTAAAGAGTGAAGAATAAGAAGAAGAACAGCCTAGAAGGAGGAAAAGGACCATTGGGCTGAGAAAATCCTTGGCCAAAGAGAGGGAGGAAGAATATGCCTTAGCTGAGAAAATTCCTATCAGTGAGCTAATTTATAGAGACATAGAGTTCGATAGGGAGCCTTGGCTTGAGAGGGCCGATATGCATTTAGTAGATAAATTGGAGAAGGCAAGCAAGGCCCTTGAGATCCAAAGGAAAATGACTAAACACTATGCCCTCAGATATCAAATTTCTAGGGAAAATCTCAAGAAGGCATTGCTTGAAAAAAAAAACACTAAAGCAGGAAAAATTCCATGAAAGCCTTAGATTTCTAGCTAAATCTTCCCTACAGGTGTTGAAGACCTCTTTAGGGACCACTCCACCAATTTTGGGCAAATTTGAACAAGATTTTGTTTTTTGAAATTTTGAGGCCTCTATGCGCAACACCCTTGGCACTACGCAAACCTCTCATGCATCCTTAGCTTATAAAATTGAAATTTGTGGACTTCTCTCATCATCATTAGTCTTCTCACAAAATTTCAGATCATTTTGAGTAGTTTTGACCCCCCAAAAGGTCAAAAAACATTTAAATTTTGACCATTCTGCCTCATTTTCAGGCAAGGTGTTGCGCACAAAGTAGTGTTGAGAGAATGGATTTTTGGACTGTTACATGGCTCTCATTCAGTAAAAATAAATTATTTCTTGAACTTAGACTCATCAGGCTTTCCAATGAGCCATCACAGAGCCAAATCCGAGATCGAGAAGGGGTCCCAAACTTAGTCACAAAAGACCATATTTTCTGCAGAAGTGGCGCTGTGTAAATAGACTGTCTAAGCGTGTTTTGGACCAAAAGTCAACAAAACACACTCATTTATTGAAAAGTGATATTTTTGAGTTTTTTGAGGCAAAAAACTCTAGAATTAGGTTCAAATAGTTATTATGGCATTTATTTATTGGGATATTATGTGCCTTGGGCCTTGCATGGTCTCTTGGCCATAGATGACATTTATGGATGAATTTGACATTTTCCTACCATATTTAGGGTTTTAGTCCTCCTTTGTTCCATAAATTGAGAATGAGGCTCTCATGTGTTTTGTTGGCTTTAAAGAACTTGGAGAGCAATACATGGTTTCTATGATCTTGGAGAAGAAATTGGTTTTGTGAAGTTAATGAATGGCTTGCTTGGATTGATGATGGAGAAGCTTGTTTGCAGGATTCCTTAGCTTGGTGAATGGTGATGTCTTCTTAATTTTTTTATGTTTTCTTGCTATCATTATGTTTCATCCTTCTTGGTTTCTATAAATCATAAAAGTATAGGTTGAGACATGCTCTTTGAGGCACCTCAGTCCTCCTGTTTCTTATAGCCTTGATGTTTTCCTCTGTTTGGTCATCTTAAGGAATTCTTGATTGCTCCTTAGGTCCACCTAAACTTTTCTTGTTTCATATATGTATTAGTATGCTATTTTACTAGTATGATTCATGTTATGCCCGGCTTACTTGAAGCTATCCAAACTCTGTCTTGAAACCTCTCTTTGGAATATTGTTTGCTAGGTTAACTCAAAGAGGTCTTGTTCTATCTTGCCCTTTTTCCATGTCTACCAACTTGTTTTAGTGTTATTTATAGCCTTATTTATGATGTTTAGGAGTTCCCTCTTCATATATTAAGTTATTGTGCTATCTTATATGTTTTCCCAAATTCTAAAGGTGAATTTACTAAAGTTAGAAGCTCTTATGATTTCTATGTTTCACTTGAATGTTTATCTTGGATATTTATTAGTTTAATGTATTATAATAAAGTAAATAGTTTCCCCTATCTCATGCTTAGTATATTTTGCTAATTATATTTAAATACCTCCTTGTTCATAGGTAAATGACAAAGGATACTTTACTTCCCTTTGCCCTACCTTGTTTTTCCCAAACTTGATGTCCACCCCACCTCACACATTACCTTAAGGATCCATTTACCTTGTTATATTGGCCCTGCAACACACTCTGATTCATCATTGAGACACTCATGAATTTCATTGACTCCATAGCCCAATGTCTTTGATAGACTCTCACTCCACCTATCCTACTTGACCATCTTACCCAACCAAAACAATCAACGAAACCTACACTTAACAACTAGCGTAAAATCAAAACCCTAAAGCCAAAAGAACACATCATTTACACCCAATAGAGAGATCCCTCTCTAAAGTCCAGGAAGGCTAGGTCCTAGGAATCTAAAGACTGGTTCCATGTTACCCTGTCATTTGGTATACCAATTTTCCAAATCATGGGACCCTAACATTCTGGCGATCACAGTGGGATCTTCTGAGTATATAGTTGCCTGAACACCTCTTAAGATTCTTTAGGCCCTCGGTTTGACTTAGAAAATCCAATGAATCAGCCACCTCATCGCCACCCTAACATTCTGCCGATCACGGTGGGACCTTCTGACGTAGGGCTAGCCTGCAATACCCAGGATCTTCAGTAACCACGCATATAAGAATGCATTTCATCTATTTCCCCAATAAACTCAATCTGGCAATCTCAACTTTTCAAATTTCAAAAGCTCATAGGATTTAAAAATCTGAATCCATAATCAAATTCTTTTATTGTCTCTCAATTCCCATTCAATTCAAAATATTCACATATGGCTATATTTAAAAACCAATGTAACCATGCTTTAAGTCTCATCTTGACCACATATGAATTAATCTCCTCATAAAATCGGATTCCATATAATATTCTGTTTGCATAATATCATTGCAAATATTTATTATATCTGCACTTAACAATTTCCACATATCACAATTGATTCAACTGTGCAAGAGATCAATCCATTCATTTCAACAATAAAACCTCCATACGCTACAAGGTGCTTACCTCAACAAACACCTCTGCAAATTCATAATTTTCCCCAAAGAATCCAAACTCACACCTTCGTGGTTAAGATGGAGTGCGCCTGATCTTGTAATCTCTGTAATTCGACCAGAACTTCATAATTCTTCTGCTACATCTGCTTCAAGCACTTTCATCTTCTCTAGACCGATTTTCATCAGTTGTGTTCTCTTCATAAACGCCCTTCAATTTCAATTGGCCTCCTCGCTTTGCTGTGGTCATTACAGAACTCGACATTTATAGCTCAACGCTGCAATTTAAATTGTGTGAATCCCTGCACAGTTTCTTATACGCAAATTCAATTAAATTCAGAACATATTCCAATAAAAAAATGCTCTGCGCCCTTATGAAGCTCTGCGTTTCATATTACTGTGCATTTTATTTTTTTTTAAAACACCACAGCTTAACTCAATTCAACATCTGATTGAAATTACTGTGAGCTCACCTCACCGCTCACGATTCTCCCAACAATCGATTTCTATCTGCAAACTTAATAAACATTCAAAACACATTAAATTACCTCTGTTCCCATTGCAACTCACCTTTGAATCGAGTCACTGTATTCAGATTTAGACTTGCACCCTTCACACATCGACCATTTATCGCTTGCCATTATCTCTCAACAACCATCTAGTTGTTAAAAGCCCTTCAACGCCTACAGGCCCACGAGCATGTATCTCGTTTATTCCAACCTTCCACTTGCAACTTATTTACAAGTACTCCAGCAAATTGCGTCTTCCACCTTCTGTCCACGCTGTCACTTCCACCTTTTCTCAATTTCAATACCTTTCTGTAAATCGACTTCCAAAAGTCAATACCAATTTGGATTGAATTTGATTCGATCCACTTCCAGGCTGATCGATCCAATTTGCAATCTGGGTTTTAAACTTACTCCATTTTCAATCTTGAAGACTCTCTCATCGAACGCTCCTTTATGTTCTATTCTCTTGATTCATTCAGGGCTCGACCATTTTAATGGAATTGCATTCCAGTTCCACGCTTTGCTATATTTCCTGCAACTTCTTCAGTCTATGATTATCAACCGTCCATGTCATATCCTATCATATCGAATTCTATTAAATAGCAGTTTAATCAACGGATTTCACACACAATTCAATTTCAATATGAGCTTCAAGTTTTGATTTCACACAAAATTAGTTATACCAAATATTAAATAACCACCAGTCTTCAAGCTAGATAATGAATTCCAAAAGGTCGCGCTACACAAGCTTTAATCCATACTGAACTGTGGATTCATTCAAATTAGGAACAACCAATCCAGTACCTATTCCACGCATTCCACATTCAATAGTTTTACATTTTGGGTTTTAATAATATCCATGCCAAGTATTCAAGCCGAACTACCAATCCCTTGCAAAGTTGATTCATTCAATTGTTCTTAAACTCATAAACAACGATTTCACAAACAAATTATACAAAGCGTGCATTCTCTGTTTTAAACCCAGTTATAGAAAAATATACACCACTCCATAAATCGAACCATATAATTTCTGAAATCACTTTTCACCTTAACATTAAAATACTTACAAATTTTCTTCGTGGCCAGATATTCAACAGTTGTGGCCCTTACAATTTGCTGAAGGCTTACAGCCCTACTGTTCAAGCCTCCTCTCAATCTCACACTCTCCAACTATCTCAATGTGTTTTTCTCTCAAAACCCCCTCCTATTTATACAATTTTAAAAGTAATCTAATGTAATGCTTTATCCCTTCAATTTCTCACAAATAATTAATAATATTAATATTTATATGAAATTTTAATATTTCTTCAAAACATGAAACCCCCTAGCTTAGGTAAAATACAAGGTGTTTTTCAGAGCTAATGCTCCTGCATCGGACTCCCCATGTAAGAAAATTCATGACCACCTGGTCATAAGTCTGGATATTTCCTCCTGGATCCCAAATTTTATTTTGTAATCTTTCTTTGCTTGTCAGTTGCTTTACTGCTGCTGTTATCTGCTGTTGTCCTCCAGGTTTCCATATTTTGTGTTGTAGTGCTCCACTTGCTCTACCTTCCAAGTCTGCTACTGTCTTCCTCTTGTTGTCTTTCCTTTTCTTTCTTGCTACTGTCTTTCTCTGGGATGTTTTCATCATTAACTTCCTGATCAACTCAATTTCTCTGTCCAGTATATCTTCTGTCTGCTAATTGTTTCCAGCATCTTCAATAAAACATGTTGCTCTAGCTGTCACTATGGATGTTTCTCCACATGTTGCTCTAGCTGTCACTATGAATGTTGCGGCCTCCCAAACTTCCAGTCCCTCTGCAACATTCCTTTGCTCATCATCTGCAATTTCATCTGCAATTTTTTTCTCTGGTTCAAATGTCTCCAGTAGACATTTCAGCATTTCATCAACATGCTGCAAATTAACTCCAGCATAATCTCCGTCTTCCCCTTCGACAATCTTCAGAAATTGTCTAGCATCATCTTGATTGATTCTGGCAATCAAATCAAGTTCTTTCAACATTGTAGTCTCGTCTTCTATCACTGTAGCAGTTCCAAAATTTTGTCCACCAGTCTTTTCTTGGCTATCCAGACAAGCCAACTCTTTCTTGTCACCCATGGTAACAAGCTTCTGCATATGAGACATGACTGTCTCATCCACTACCTGCAACAGTTCTTCTTCTTCCAAGACAATTCGAAGTGATGAACTGTCTTCTATATCACCTGTAAACACAATCAAATTGTCAGTATCAAAATCACAAGACCCACTGGTCTCACTTGTCGATTCATTCACCAAGTTTTCTCTCTGCAGCTCCAAGTCTTCTTCAGGACTCAGCAAATCTTCACTAGTTTTCTCCTTAGCTTCCTCTGGCAACACTCTAGTATGCTGCTCTGAGTTACTTCCCGACTCCTCTCTCAGCACATCAGTATGCTTATTTTCATTCATCATGAGACTGTCAGCTATTCTCTCCTTCTTACCATCATCTGCTTCATGACTGTCCTTCATGAAAACTTTCCTGCCTTGCTTCCTCAGCAAATTATCCTGCACATAAGTCCTCTGTCTCTCCAATTCTCTTCTCTGAAGATCTAGTTTCCTATACAACTCAAAAATTTCATTAGGAGTAGAACTCGGAAACTTCACAGGATTTTCCATACCTTCACCAGTGCTTGACCAATCATCAGTTGGTCCTTCTCTTTTTGCACCAACATCCTGATTAGACTCCTTCGTCTTCATGCATTCCTCCTGAGATCTTGCCATCTCATCATCGATCTGAACAGCCTTCAGATTCAACTCTTCTCTCTCCTGAACAAACTCTAAAGCTTGCTCATCTTCCTGTGCTGTACCTGCAAACATACACAACTCGTCAGTTTTAAAACTGAAAGACTTTTCAGTCTTGACTGCTTCCTTTAACACTTTTCTCTGAACGGATCTGCGTGTGGAATCTTCAAATTCCATCTCTGGTTCAAAAACTCTAAGTTCCTTTTTCAACAAGGCAATCACAATTTGCCTCAACTTCACCTGCAATTGTCGCTAAATCACTCTCTTTCCCTTCAGTGGAAAGATCCATTTTCTATTCTGATCTTCCTGCTCTTGCAGCCATTCTTCTAGTACCTGCAATTGTACCTCCATTACTGCAATCTCTCTTTCTCAAACTTCTGCAGTCATCTCATCTCTGTGGCATTCCTCTGAACCTCTTCTCTGGTCCTCCATGATCATCTTCTCCATGAGTTTCTCACTCACCATGATTTGTATTAGCCTTTACGACAACAATATCTTCTATTGTCACTTACCTCACCAAGCTCTCCTCACTCAGTCTTTTGGTAAGTACTTGGTTCACTGCCTCTGGAACCTTTTGAGCACTTTCCTCTGCTCTCTCTCTGGGCTATCTCTTCAACTCACCTTCTTCTTCAGGACACTACAATTTTCCTCCTTATCCAGCCTTTAGCTGAATGCCAGGTTCACTACCATCATCTTCTCTACAACTATAAACTCTCATCACAAATTTCAAATCAGAAAAATCATCTCACCTCTTAAGATCTTGCATGATATTTTCCTCCCTGCAATCCTGTTCACTTGTGTAGTTTTCATATAAAATTTAAAACTCTAATCTTCCTTTCATCATTCATCATACAGTCAAAAATACATTTCAGTTTTCAATAAAACCTTCTTGTCCTCATTCAGAAAATAAACATTTTTCAATTCAACAGAGCCAAGCTCTGATACCACAAATGACGCAGGGCTAGTCTACAATACCCAGGATCTTCAATAACCACGCATATAAGAATTCATTTCCTCTATTTCCCCAATAAACTCAATCTGGCAATCTCAACTTTTCAAATTTCAGAAGCTCATAGGATTTAAAAATCTGAATCCATAATCAAATTCTTTTATTGTCTCTCAATTCCCATTCAATTCAAAATATTCACATATGGCTATATTTAAAAACCAATGTAACCATGCTTTAAGTCTCATCTTGACCACATATGAATTAATCTCCTCATAAAATTGGATTCCAAATAATATTCTGTTTGCATAATATCATTGCAAATATTTATTATATCTGCACTTAACAATTTCAACATATCACAATTGATTCAACTGTGCAAGAGATCAATCCATTCATTTCAACAATAAAACCTCCATACGCTACAAGGTGCTTACCTCAACAAACACCTCTGCAAATTCATAATTTTCCCCAAAGAATCCAAACTCACACCTTCGTGGTTAAGATGGAGTGCGCCTGATCTTGTAATCTCTGTAATTCGACCAGAACTTCATAATTCTTCTGCTACATCTGCTTCAAGCACTTTCATCTTCTCTAGAACGATTTTCATCATTTGTGTTCTCTTCATAAACACCCTTCAATTTCAATTGGCCTCCTCGCTTTGCTGTGGTCATTACAGAACTTGACATTTACAGCTCAACGTTGCAATTTAAATTGTGTGAATCCCTGCACAGTTTCTTATACGCAAATTCAATTAAATTCAGAACATATTCCAATAAAAAAATGCTCTGCGCCCTTATGAAGCTCTGCATTTCATATTACTGTGCGTTTTATTTGTTTTTAAAACACCACAGCTTAACTCAATTCAACATCTGATCGAAATTACTATGAGCTCACCTCACCGCTCACGATTCTCCCAACAATCAATTTCTATCTGCAAACTTAATAAACAATCAAAACACATTAAATTACCTCTAATCCCATTGCAACTCGCCTTTGAATTGAGTCACTGTATCCAGATTCAGACTTGCACCCTTCACACATCGACCATTTTTCGCTTGCCATTATCTCTCAACAACCATCTAGTTGTTAAAAGCCCTTCAACGCCTACAGGCCCATGAGCATGTATCCCGTTTATTCCAACCTTCCATTTGCAACTTCTTTACAAGTACTCTGGCAAATTGCGTCTTCCACCTTCTGTCCACACTGTCAATTCCACCTTTTCTCAATTTCAATACCTTTCTGTAAATCGGCTTCCAAAATTCAATACCAATTTGGATTGAATTTGATTCGATCCACTTCCAGGCTGATCGATCCAGTTTGAAATCCAGGTTTTAAACTTACTCCATTTTCAATCTTGAAGACTCTCTCATCGAATGCTCCTTTATGTTCTATTCTCTTGATTCATTCAGGACTCGACCATTTTAATGGAATTGCATTCCAGTTCCACGCTTTGCTATATTTCCTGCAACTTCTTCAATCTATGATTATCGACCTTCCATGTCATATCCTATCATATCGAATTCTATTAAATAGCAGTTTAATCAATGGATTTCACACACAGAATTCGATTTCAATATGAGCTTCAGAATTCGATTTCACACAAAATTAGTTATACCAAATATTAAATAACCACCAGTATTCAAGCTAGATAATGAATTCCAAAAGGTCGCGCTACACAAGCTTTAATCCATACTGAACTGTGGATTCATTCAAATTAGGAACAACCATCCAACACCTATTCCACGTATTCCACATTCAATAGTTTTACATTTTGGGTTTTAATAATACCCATGCCAAGTATTCAAGCCGAACTACCAATCCCTTGCAAAGTTGATTCATTCAATTGTTCTTAAACTCATAAACAACGATTTCACAAACAAATTATACAAAGCGTGCATTCTCTATTTTAAACCCAGTTATAGAAAAATATACACCACTCCATAAATCGAACCATATAATTTCTGAAATCACTTTTCAACTTAACATTAAAAATACTTACAAATTTTCTTCGTGGCCAGATATTCAACAGTTGTGGCCCTTGCAATTTGCTGAAGGCTTACAGCCCTGCTGTTCAAGCCTCCTCTCAATCTCACACTCTCCAACTATCTCAATGTGTTTTTCTCTCAAAACCCCCTCCTATTTATACAATTTTAAAAGTAATCTAATTTAATGCTTTATCCCTTCAATTTCTCACAAATAATTAATAATATTAATATTTACATGAAATTTTAATATTTCTTCAAAACATGAAACCCCCTAGCTTAGGTAAAATACAAGGTGTTTTTCGGAGCTAATGCTCCCTCATCACCTTCTGAGTAAGTTCATGCTTAAATATTCCTTAAAAGATTCAGAAAACCTTGACTAATATTATATGGTGGTTTATCTGCCACCTCATCGACACACTAACATTCTGGCGATCACGATGGGAAATTTTGAGTCAGTGACAAACTAAGTATCCCTTAGGACTTCAGAAACCTTTGTTAAATCATAGACAACTCAACTGATTTCCAAGAGTAGATTCTGTTTGTTTTGACATCTTAGCAAAATGATGATTCAATAATAGGTAACTCTTACAAACCTTAGAACTATAAAAAAAAAACTCAGAAAACCCCAAAACATCCCTAGATTGTTTTTTTGTTAGTTATTGGTGGTGTACCATAAAAATACATCCATAAAAACAAAATAAATATCCACCTGGAGACTCCACTAGCCTCCAATAGGCATATTACTTCACTAGCACTCATTTGACTTCCTAGATTTGTTTCAAACCAACCCCGAGAAGTTTATAAGCCAACTTATATACTATGGGATTTTACCAAACACTAAGGGAGGTCAACTTTCTTAAAAGAGTACTAAAACTTTCAGCCTCTCTGAATTTTGAAGTTTGAAATCTAGCTTCACATAGGATCAGTACCAGATCTCATCCGGACCCAAACCCTCCCAACATAGTTAATGACCCACATAATATTTTGTGTCAAACTTCTAAATCTGGAAACTTAACCATTGTTAGGACCATTCACAGGTCAAGCTCTGTACCTAAACATCTTACAGCTTTGCAAGATCCCCAGTTTGACTTGCACCATACAAGGAACCTCTTTAGAAATAGATCTCAAACTGATATTGATCAAATTGACCTCGAACCCATAGATTTGTAGAAGAGTTCCAGTAGAGAAGCTTCTCCTTCTACACCACTTGAATTTCAACTTTTCCATCAATTTAACTCTTTCCATACCAAATCTATTCACAATCATTTTGTTGGTCCAAGTACTTCCACTACACCCATTCATACCACCACTGTGCAAACCACTCTGCTTCATCATACATCTCCTTTCATCAACCCTCCGCTTGTAAACCCTCATTATTTCCCATCATGACAGCTAGGTATGCTCCCTTGGCCTTACCTCAACCCCTAGTTCCTTTTCCAAATGACTCTCAGTCGAAGATCCCTCATTTCATAAGGGCTGAATCCATCACTGCCCAACATCATGTAGATAGGATCAATGATGCTTTTTATTACATGGAGATAGAAGAAGAAACTATTAAAATGAGGATATTTTCACAAAGTTTAGGAGGAGAGGCCAAAAAATGGTTCAAAGAATTAACTCTTAATTCAATACATGATCTCCCTTCCTTCTACCAGAATTTCATAAACAAGTGGGAAATCAAGAACAATCCCCTCCAAATCTTGTCTGAATATAAAAATATTAGAAGGAATGTAGGGGAAAGTGTGCAAGAATATTGCACCAGGTTTAACAGTGTGTACAATGCCCTCCCACCTCACATGAAACGTCCACAAGGCCTAGTACGAGTAAAATTCCCTGAAGGTTTTGATCCTAACATGAATTTCCAATTAAGAGAAAGAGACCCTGAAACCTTAGAAGAAATGAAAAGGGCGGCTATTAGTGCAGAGGTTAAATTGATTGAAAAAATAGCTAGGATTAGATAAGAAAAGAGAGTGACCTACAAAGATGAAACCATGCCCTCAACCTCCTCATCTGATACCAAAATGGACAGCCTAATGAGAACAATGGAGAGAATGTAGAAAGAATAAACTTAAATGAAAGGGCACCCCCTAGGGAAAACCAAGCCAATTCCCAAAACCGAAACAGAACTCAAAACTTCAGAAGAGACATTGCTCGAACCAAACAAAGGGAAAATGACCAACAAAACAGACCTCCCTTTCAACAAAACTATGTAGATGAAGAAGGAGAAATTATAGAACCTGAAGAAAGCCATATAAACCTAAAAGGTTATGATAATAAAGATGATGTTTTTCTCACAAAATAAGAACAAATTTTCTTTCCTCACATGAGACTGATACAAACTATGAGGATTCTGAAGACTACCGCTTGGGATTTGAAAATGATATAATGGAAGTACATAGGAAATATGACCTCGGGAACAAAAATAACCTAGATCTCCCCAAGAAAAGCCAAATAAATACTGTTGTTAGGAAGACACCTGAAAACACCTCCAAGAAGACAACAGACACAAACATTGTGGCTAAGAAACCTGACCCAAACAAAGAAAAAAACAGCCAAAAAGATAGTGATCAAAGTTGCCCTTGTACCTCAACTAGTGGCCCTGAAAAAATCTTATTGTCTACAGTCCCAAATCAGATTCATCAAACTAAACTTGTGGAAAAGGTTATGGCTAAAAAGACTGATGTAAATATGTCTAAGACACAAATACCTCTCATTTTTTAGGGAGAGATTTCCAAAATTAAGATTACCATGCCTCTCACCGAACTAATTACCCAAGGCACATACAAGTCTCAAGTTCTAAAAGTTCTAAACATGGGAAATGATGCTGACACTTTGCACTTGGCTGATGATACACTTGAGATTTTTTTTGGACCCAAGATAGAAGGAAAATATAAGGAACGAGCCATTCCCCCTTTTTATTTTAGTTTAAACATACATGATAAAATCTTACATAATGCCATGCTTGATTCTGGTGCCTCCCACAATCTCATGCCAAAAATTGTGATGGATAGACTAGGCCTAGAAATAAATAAATATTACAAGGACCTGTACTCCTTTGATTCAAGTAGGCTCAAGTGCTTGGGCCTGATCAAGGATCTTTGTGTAAACATGGCACAAGTACCTGCTAAGAATCTGGTCATGGACATAGTAGTGGCAGATATTCCTCCCAAGTATGGCATGTTTTTATCCAGATCTTGGGGAGCCAAGCTTTAAGGGAACCTTCAACTAGAAATTTCCTATGCTACCATCCCCATTTTTAACCAAACTAGGAGATTATACCATGAGTCACACATAAAATATATGGTTAGCAGTCAAGAAAAACCAGACAATACCCCTCTTTATTCTATTCATTTAGATCTTGATTCTTTCATCTTGTGTAATGAGGAAGACATTGATGAGTAGGTATATGAAGTTCAAACACATCAAGACACACTACAGCATCCAAACCAGTCTTTACATGAAAAACTCAGCATTCAGAACTATGGTAGCCCTAAACAAACACATAGTGATAAAACTAAACTTGACTTTCTACAAAATAAAAATGAAATCTTAAAACCAAGAGTCAGTTTGGAATATGAATCAGGGTGCTCAAAGAGAGGACAAATCTAAGAAACATAACTATTCCCTTTTACCAATCCCAAAGAACTAAAATGCCCTCACAGAACAAAAATCTTGGGGAATCTAAATCAAAGGAGTCTTATGTTTTTACCTTATCTAGACACCTTATTATCAGAAAGTTTTCTTCCTACAGAAAATATTTTAACTCTCACCGATGTTGCCATGAATCCTAAAGGGGTGTCCATTGAAACTAATATAGAGGAATACAATGTAGGCAGACTAAGAAGGCCCAAAGTGATTAAGTTATCCAAATCCTTGTTCTTATACACAAAACTGAAATACATAAGGTTATGCAAGAAGTTTCAAGATGCTCTTGTGTATAGGAGTAAAATCTCAAAGCCTGATAACATAGACATTGTTCAAAAGGAGTATTTTTCCAAAAATAACTATGAAACCCTTGAGAAAATGGTATCACTAACAAAGAAAGCCAAAGGGTGCAAACTATGTATGGACTTTAGAAACTTAGGAAAAGCCTCCATGGAGTTCAAATACCCTTTTCCCAAGATAAATCATCCTATGCCAAGGATAGGAATTTCTAACAAGATGACATTGATTGGTAGTGATTCAAGTTACCATGAGATGATACCACTTCAGATCAGTCAACACAAAGACATTTTCAAATTTCCTTCGAATAACTACATGTTTGACCAAGCTTTTCCTGGAATATGAAATGCTTAAGATGCCTTCCAAAGGGCCATGACACCTGTTTTCAACTTCTTCACCATGATGTACATTGATGACATCCTCATCTATTTGGGGGCTAATGAAGACTGCCTTCTTCACCTAAACAATTTCTTCCACAGAGACAAGGTTTGGAAGCAAAACTCAAGGAAGAAATATACAGGAGAACTTGGCCTTTTTGAAACTTTTTTGCAAAAATATTGCATCATGCCTTCAAAAATAGGTAGCCATGTTTTCTATATACAAGAGCTAAAGGAAAAAGAGGTGTTGGGTGATCCTATTGATGGCAGGGTCATAAAATACCATAGCTATTTAAATTTTAGTTTGAATTTCTCCTTCATTGTATATACCATTGTTTAAAAGAAGGTTATAAAGAGAAAAACACAAAAACAAGAAAAATAGAAAAGAGGGTAGATTTGAAAAGAGGCAAAGCCCCATACCCAAAAAAATAGTACTACTGAAAGTGAGCAACCTAAAATGCCATTGTTGGTTCCAAAAAGAAAGTCTTGTATCAGTCATACCGCCTAATCATGGCTGAAACATGTTTTAAATTTATTGTTGATAAGTTAGTAAAAGGTAGTTAGTCAAATTATGTAAACTTGGCTTGTCAAAAGATAGATTAGGGAAGAAATATATTGGTTCCACATGCTTAAAATAGAACCAAGGAGAAAAATGGGGATGAATAGCAAACAATGTATCACAACCCTGATTTTTCTAGTCTTATTTTGTACAAAAATGACATTTGTGTGCAGCTTGTTTCTTATGCCACAAACACATGGTAAGTCAAAATGTATAATCATGATTTAAGACATGTTTTCAATTTCATGTTTATAGCTTAGTGAATGAATCCTGTCAAAAGTTTTAATAGTCTAGGTAGAGAATAAAAAGTTCATTAGTGTAATATGAACTTTAGAGGAAATAAGATAGAAGTAGGTAGTTTGTTTTACTTTCAAAATAAAATGTCAAGGTTTCTCTAGTCCAAATGCACCCAAGGAAGAAAAAATGTTAGGCAAGTAGGTTGGGTAGGTAGGGATGAAGATGGTTTGATCATGTTTTTCAAATCTATTCACAGCAAGCATCAGCAAGAGTAAAGAGGTAAAAATATGCCCAATGGGTGAGGCATTGGTCTCCATTAAGCCAGAGATCTGAAAGTTCTGGACACCTCCTAAAAGGAGCTGCCCTCCCCAAGTGGAGCCACTATTAGTCATCAGTATTTTTTTCCTTCATAGATGACTAAATTATTGCCCTAGATTTCTAGAAACAAAGTTCATGAACCTTGTGAGTTCTAGAAATCTCACTGCCTTCATCATCCTTAAGATAAATTTTTCACTATTTCATCATCCAATCGTGCCAAGCTCATCTCACCCACCCCAGAAGAGCCATCATGGGCTCATGTCACCCTTTTTGTCTCTATTGTGTCGCCTTTTACCTTAATGCTCTATTTTTTTTTAAGCCTAAAACCCTTCTACTACTACCTAGGGCCACCAAATAGCCATTTCTCCTACATCTCTAGAAATGCCTTATGCATTGATAGTCCCAAAAATGTCTATGTAGGCTCTTTAGATAAACCGATTATATTGGATTTTGGATCTTCAATACATCAGTTTATCATAAACTCTGTTTTACACTTGATGACCCCAACATCTAAATTTTCAGTCCAAAACCCAATTCCAAGGAACCTTCCACTAGGTCACCTAGCATTTCACAGGTCATAGGGTGGATTTGGTATCCTAAAAATATTTGTTTTTCCTATGTAAAGAGACTACATTCAAAGAAGAAAAGGAACAAATGACCTTACCCAAAACTAATAAAAGGGTCATTCAAGCAAGTTCTCCTTGGCCTAGAGCAAAAATTCTGTAAGGGACAACTGCCCTTGCTCACATTTATGCAAAAATATCAAGATGACCATCAACATAAGAAGAGGTAAGGTAATCGGGGGAAATCATCACAAAGAAGACCATCTACATCAAAGAGAAAGACATCAGGCATATGTTTTAGAGAATCGTGGTTTTTGTGACTAATTGACAAAACAATGTGCCAAAGTAGGAAATTAGTACAAGGGCTAGAAGGACAGAAGTCACCTCAACTCCATCCAGTGCACATTGAAGATTTTTAGAAATAATAAATGAGTTTTGAAAGGTTTTAGAGAACTTAGAAGACAACACTGTTTACTTTTCTCTAACATCCCTAAAACCTAAGATTTTAGGAAGATGGATCAAAAGGTCAAGTGAAGACAATAAGTCCTCCTTCATAAACAAGCAGCTGGAATTCAAAGGACATCCGAGGTACCTTCTAGGGTTTTCCAAAGCAGCACTACTTCATTTCACCAAAGGAATAAAGTGTTAAAGGGTATCAGTATAAGAGGCTGAGTTTCCAAATGCTCAAAATATCTTCAAAATGATCAAAAGAAAGGAAAGCATCAGGTGAAATGCCTAAGGAAGGACCAAAGATATATCACTATCAAAATGGTCTAAGAAAAAACATGTAATTTTCCTAAAAGAAAATCAGTAAAGCCTCCAACAAGGGTTTCCTTATCAAAAGTATATTCTGCAAAAGATAGTTAGCCATGAGTGACACTTCTACAAGACTGTCAAAGATGGCTACCTACAGGAAGATTGATTAGATCAAAAAAACCTAATGTTTCTCATGATGATGGAACATATAAAGAATAAAGGAGTTGTTGATGCAAACTACTAGGGTTTTCCACACTAAGAGGTTTTCATTACTTCAAAGTGAAAAAATGACAGATTGTTAGTTAAAAGAAGGTCAGAAATCTTCTCTTAAGTCTCATCCACTAGGCAATCAAAGGCATAAAAGAATCAGGACTGTAGAATCCAAGGTGAAAGTGAAAAAATAATCACAAGTTACTGTTTAAAGGTTTGAAATTCTTGAAAAGGATAAAGTGGAAAAAACCTTCAAAAAGAGCCCTAATGTCACTAAATGATTTTTTCCTCAATAATTTGTCAAAAATGACCTTTTTCTTTTCAAGAATTGGTTCATGTTTCCAAAATATAGGTAAGAGGCAAATATTAAGCTTGTTAAAAGGTTTGTGAATCCAAAGGAAACACCAAAATGCTCCAGCCAAGGAAAAACATCATTTTTTCTTAGAGTTCTGCCACCTACAGGACAAAAAGACCAAAAAATCAGTGAAAAGAAAACAAAGGAAATAGACATTAGAAAGTGGGTTTGATCATGAAATTATTTTTGAAAATGAATTTAAAGGCCTTCCTTCCCCCTTCCCAAACTCATTTTTGTCTTTGAAAGAGAGATAGAGAGCCATTGAAGCATTTCTGGGCATTTTTCTAGCAAACTGGTTGAAATTTCTCTAGCGTTGTGGATCGAACCTTTGGCGCTATGCACAGGGGAGGAAAATTAGTGTTAAAAAACACTACATTGTGCACAGATGAACCGGTGCTACGCATAAGCGATGGCGCTGCGCTCACACCCAGTTCAGGTCCCAAGCCACCCACGAATCTTGGGGCACTGAACATACACCAGGCTGACAGGCCTGATAGCTCACCCGAGGCACCCACAGCCTGACTCGACACTGCGCACAAGCCTGCACACGCCCGACCCAACCCGACCTGACGCTACAAACATAGGTCACAACTGAAAGGGCCAGTTGGGTGGCGCTGCGCACAGAAGAACTTTGGCGAGAATTGTCAAAAAGTGGCCAAAATTAGTCTTTTCCTCTTCAATTTTTCCCCAGGTTCTTGCACAAGTTTAAAAAGGTTGGTCGTCATCTTTTTTTTCCCTCCTAATGTTCCTTTTGCATCCATAATAAAAAGAAGGGTGACAAAAAAACCTAAATTGGCTAAAAACCCTAATCTTCATGGAAAACACTCATTTGACCTTCTAGGGTGAAATTTACCCATTGGGGAGTGGTCATTGGTATAAATATACTCAATACAAGCTGGGCATCCTTCAAACCCTGAAAGCATTCCTAGACTTCTTCCATTTTTCCTTCATTTGTTAAAATTTTCCCTCACCATCACTCATTTTTCCTCCCTAAACCTAAAAGCTCTCACAAGCTAAAAACCAATTTGTTCAAGGACACAATCAATCACCATGTCCAGAGAAGAGATAAGTACTAGTAGTGATGAAGGCCAAGGGCCTATCAGGCCAAAGCACAAGAGAGGAAGAATTAATAGGTTTGAGCCCTTGGATACATTTCAAATCACCTCTTCTCCCATGATCCTTGCATGATTTCAAGATTTTGGATGCTATCATTTTTGTGAGAGGGTTAAACAAGTCCAAAACCACTCAGATTTGACTAGGTTGTTCATTCTCAGCCTACAAGACAAACAAGTCAACCTTGTCAATTTTGAGCTATCATCCGAATCCATTGCTAGGGCCACACGGATACCAGATGTGGGTGAGATATGGTTCAAGAAGAAAAAATTGGCCTTAAGCTACTATGAGCCCTTCCTCAAACCTAGGTATCAACAAGGATGCAAGTCTTTTTTCTCCTTCTCTCACCTACTAGAGAGATATGCTCCACTAATGAGGCAGATCATCAAATACTTCACTTGTGAGGGGAGGTACTCTAGGCTTTACTCATATCACATAAAGCTGCTAATGCACTTTTCTAGGATTAAATTGCTAAACCTACCATACTATCTCTACCATAGCATCGACAAAATGGCTTTAGTAGTGAAGAAAATAAGTTATGCCCACAAAATGCAAAGCCTTTTCCACCAATCTTTGGTTAAGTGATTGTTTTACACCAACTAGAGCAGCAGGGAATTCCTTGGGAGGTTTTTATCTCACATGATATATTTGCAAATCCCAAAGCCTTCATTCAGAAAAATGTTCCTTCCACTTCACACCCACTTACCTCCACTCCTCCATCACCCCCCAAAGATCATGTTCCATCACCTCCACCCATGCCTTATCCATAGGGAAAATCACCTCTTTCTCCTTCTCTTTAAGCATCAAATGAGGAAAAAAGTGATAATGAAACAAGTCAAGAGGAGGCAGAGAAAACAAAAATGAAAGACAATGAATTCATTAATGATGATGAATCTAAGGAGCAGGAAAACAGTGATGACATTGACATTGATGGGTAAGAAAGCAGCTTTGAGGCACAAATCATGAAAGAGGACAGTGAGGCACAAAGCATGGAAGAAGAGAAGGAGGATAATGATGACAAGGAAGAGGGAAGTGAGCACAGCAATGATGAAGAAAAATATAGTGACAGATCGAAGGGAGGCAGTGATGATAAAAATATAAATGAGTCATCCCAAGATGAAGAAAAATACCCTAATGATGAGCCAAGTGATAACCAAAGTGAAACTGATGAGGATCAGGAGGAGATAGAGTACATGAACACAAATGATGAAAATGAAGATGACAGTCAACAAGAAAATGAAGATGACAGTCAACCAGAAAGTGAACATGACAGTCAAGAGGAAAATGTGGATGAGCATGACAATGAGCACAATCATAGTACAAACAATGAAAATATGGATGAATATAATGAACATGAAGAAAAATAAGGTGATAATGAGGAAATATAAGATCAAGAAGACGAAAACAATGAGGCACAAACAGAATTTGATGAAGGGGACAATGATAAATAAAATAACATTGATAGGACAGTTAGTGATGAGCAGGATAGCAAAAGAGATAGTCATGACAGTCATGAAAGCTGTCATGACTATCATGACACTAATCAGTCTCTCAATAAAAATGAGAATGAAAGTGACAGTGCAGGGAATGATGAAGAAAAGGACACTAATGAGGAACAAGGTCAAAGTGAGACAAGTGAAGAAGTTTTTGATAAATTTAAAGGCCAATATTACAATGGTAAAAATCAGAGTGTTGAAGGCAGCAGTGAGGCTCACAGCTCTCCCAATAAACAAGATAATGATGCAAAAAGTGATGGGATACCTAGTAGTGAAGGTAATATGGAAGAGAAGGCTACACACATCAGTCCAAAAGGTGAGAAAGAAGGCTTTCCAGCAGATGATAACATTCATGGCAAGAACCCTAGAGTAGAAATCATTAGACCTTTTGATTTTTCATACCATAGGGGGAAGAGGGATATTTTTGCTACCTCAAAAAGGCAAGGGGCCATATCTTCTCTAGCTATCAAACCATTGGACAAAGGTAAGGAAAAAATGGATGAAAATGTTGCGGATCAACATGGTGAAGAAAGATAATTTTAACTTATAAATATTGATAGTGACGAAGAAGAGAAAATCTCCAGGTCGCTCCTCCAAAGTAAGAATGCCCAAATAGGAGATCTTCAGACAGAGTTGGATAGACCCAAGTACAAATATGATGTCTTATATTGGGAGAATCAGAAAAGGAATGCACACATCGAACTTTATGAGGTAAGGGCACTCAAGGCCCGGAGACAAGCCATAAAGATAGAGGTGCAATTAGAAGAGTACAAGAGGAATCATCCAGAGAGTGAAGAAGAAGATGAAGAACAACCTAGAAGGAGGCCAAGGACCATTGGGCTGAGAAAATCCTTGGCCAAAGAGAGGGAGGAAGAATCTTCCCTTGTTGAGAAAATTCCTATCACTCAGCTACTTGACAAAGACATAGAGTTCGATAGGGAGCCTTGGCTTGAGAGGGCCAATATGCATTTAGAAGATAAATTGGAGAAGGCAAACAAGGCCCTTGAGATCCAAAGGAAAATGAATAAACAATTTATATGTACTCTATGTTCTATCTATCAACCTTTTAATCATGCAAATAATCATGACCTAACTCTGCTTGTAAATGCATTGTTTTGCAGCTAGGAGGAGAAAGAGCTAAGGTGGCTTATGAAGGGCTTGAACTCATGGGTGCAAGGCTGAAGGTGCCTAGGTGCTTTTGGAAGATCTGGATGAGGTGAATGGTGGTTTTTGGGCTTAATTAGGGGCCCACTAGTGTTGTTGCAAGTGTTGCTACATTTTTCCTATATTGCTATAGGAAAGTCCTCAATTGCTACAGGAAACAGTTCGAGGGAAAACTGAGGCCGAAAATGGGTGACAAAATTGTAGGGAAGGTGGATTGAAGGTGTTTTTGGATTAGTTGAATATGGAAAACCCCTTGGCCAAGCTCATAACCTCTTGAGAAACCTATCTTCCACCTCTATGGTTTGCTCACGGTATGAAGATGAAAAATATTAAAATAGGATTTATGGCGATTTTGAGGAAAAGAAGGATGAAGAAGGGTGAAAAATGAAGCTGAAGGTGTTGGTGAAGTCCTCCTTTGTTGTGCTACTTGAACCTGCAAGAAAACTACATGTTCATGCAACAAATATTGAAGAATTAATGATGAAGGAAATGAAAAAGATGAGTTTAATTTGGAAAGAAAATCTACTTTAGCCTACAAACAGAAATATCACTCTGAAGTCAAAACATGTTCTTGTAACTACAACAACATAACTATTCATTCAAAGAAATCATAAGATAAAAAGTAATTTGGGCCCATGGAGAAGGTCTACCCTCCTCAGGCTCCAATGAAAAAGATGAGAGAGGTAGGCTTGACATACAAATTTCTGATTTTATTAACTATTCTACCAACATGTAAGCAAGATTTATCTACAACAAAGACAAATGGAAGCAAAATAAAAAAATTGAATTGAAAAGTAAGAAAAATAGCTAAAAAATCATAAGAAAAACTAGCTACAATGAGATAAAATTAAAGAATGAATACACAAGAGAGAATAAGGCCAATGGATTGGGCCCTAACCCACAATCCTAGCCCTCTTAAACTAGATCAGTGAAGCACAATCTAAATACTCATTTTATTGCAGAATATAGTCTTATTACATCAACATGAAAGTCTCAAAAACCTATTATAAGAGCTAAGAGCCTATTAGCTTCCTTCAAAGTTCAAATCCATATGAGCTCTTGCTCAACCCTATTCAACCTAGAGGGTAGCTACCAACAACTCCCTAAAAAGTAGGCGATGTGTCCACTTTGACTGCATGTGAAGTGTAGCGTTGGTGCACTTGATCTTGAGTTTTCTTGGATGCATTTGATTTCAAGCCATTGGAGGGAATCTCGAGGATCCCTTAGCTACCTTTGGGAGTTAAGAAGGTGGAAAATCCCCCTAGAATCCCTCCTTGTTTTCTACTCCAAGATTTAATGGAAAATTATTCATATAAAATGAAATGTCTTCGTGATTTTCCTACATTTAACTCATGTTAGGCATTCGAAGTATGACAATCCTTAATCACCATCTACACTAGCAACATAAGACCATAATATAATTCAAATGTGAGAAAAACAGACTTCATAAGGCAAAATGGTGACAATTAATCCCTCTAAATGTACCTAATGATGGAGCTCATTAGTTCTCATCATGTTTGAATTGTAAATGAATGAGAAATGAATATATGACCCAGTCTAATAGATGGTAATGCTACTAACAATATAATGAATCGACGCTTCTTAGCGATTATCAAATAAGTATAAGACCCCTATTCTTAAATCTATTATTATGGCCTATAGAATGCATATTTGTGACATGTTTGAATAAATTCCTATCATGGATAGTCACTGGACCAGTCAAGTCTCTGTTCAACAATTTACAATGGCATCATTGTCTCTATGTTTCATTTCATTTCTGTAAATTTCATGAAGTTTTGGGTAGTGACAGGGTCCTATCCCTAGTTTTTAGCCTTAAATATCACAGTCACTGAAATATCACTGGAAGAAAAATTCCACAGTCACACTCAGGTAGGCTCATGTGAGTGACTAGGGCCCACAATTGCTTATAGGGCTTGAAAAGGGAGTGATTAGGGATCTATGATCTTGAATTGCAAAGTTTCCTCAAGGGTTGGTTACCTAAATAGGTGTGGTGGATCCTGGGGGTTCTGTTGGTTGTGTGGATGAACTTTTTGGTTGTGTTTTGGTGGTTCCACTTCCTTAAGGTGACCTAGGAGGTCTAGTCATATCATAGTAGCCTCTCGTCACATGTTTACTCCAACAGACTGATTAACTTGGGTGAATATGGGAGGGTATTACACTTGAAAGGCCTAGCCATGGACCTAGAGAAAATTAGAACTATTATGGAATGGTCTATTCCTAGAAACATTGCAGACATTATATATTTTATGGGCTTAACTCGATATGACCACCACTTTATAGAAGGGTTTTCTAAAGTCACCTACTCTATAAATTCCCTGAATAATAAAGGAAAGGTATTTATATGGACCAAACAATGGAAACACATATTTGAATAGTTGAAACATAGATTGAAAAAAACCCATGTGCTAAAAATTGCAGACCTTGAAAAAGAGTTCATCGTTTGCATAGATGCCCTCAAGGAATGCACCAGAGGAGTTCTAATATAAGAAGGAAGTTTAATACCCTATGAATCCGGCAAATTAAAGGAGCATGAGGAAAGATATTGCACCTATGATTTAGAGCTAACTATAGTTGTGCACGCTCCTAAAGATTGGAAACATTATCTATTAGGTAAAATATTCCTACTCATGATATATCATAATAGTCTAACCAATTTCTTTAAACAACCTAATTTAAAGTCTATCCAAGAAAGATGGACTACATTTTTAAGTGAGTTTTATTTTGACATCAAGCATATAAACAGAAATGAAAATCGTGTCGCTGATGTGTTGAGCAGAAATCTGCACTATGGCTATGAAATAACATACAATTAAGCAGGATCTAATTTTTCAGAACAAATCAGAGAAGCAACACATAATTATCCAGAGTACAATTTTTTGTGGCAGCAAAGTAAACAAACTCAAGGTGCTGGAAAATAGGTTGAATTTGGTATAGACAATAATGATTTTCTAAGCTTTAATGGAAGAATATATGTTCTTAATTAGTTAGCAATTAATAAATTATTACTAGGTGAATTTCACCGAAAACCCTATGTTTCTCATCCCAGATATCAAAAACTATTTTCTACCACAAAAAAATATTTTTGGTCAGGAATGAGAAGAGACATTGTGGAATATCTAGCTAAGTGTTTGGAATGTCAGAAAGTGAAGGAAGAACACCAACACCAAGCTGATATACTCCACCACTTACCCATACCTAAATGGAAATGGGATACAATACTTCATAAATGGATTACCAAATTCCAAGAAATAGAATGATTCAATCAGGGTAGTGGTGGATAAAATGAGAAACTTAGATCACTCTATCCATGTCAAATCTATCTATAACACTGTCCAAATTGCAGATATATTTATTATATAAATATTCCAACTACAATGGATATCGAAGGTGATAATTTCCAATAAGGATATAAAATTTACATCTGCGTTCTGGAAGGCCCTTTCAACTGGGTTGGGTACCCAGATCCAATTGATCACAAATTACCACCCCCAAACCTATGGGAAAACAAAATGCGTGAATCAAGTTCTATAGGACATGCTACATATGTATGTGATGCAATAGCCAACCAAGTAGGAGGAGTATCTCCATTTAGTGGAATTCACATATAACAATAATTACCATGAATAATTAAAAATTATCCCTTTCGAGGTGTTGTATGGGAGAAGGTGCAAAACCCCTATTAATTGGAGAAACCCGAAGAAAAAGTTAATGTTGGGACCATATATGTTGATAGATATGGAGCAACTGGTAAATAAAGTGAGGCATAACTTAAAAGTGGCACAAGATAGACAGAAAGCTTATGCAAACAAAAAAATAACCTACAAGGAATTTCAAGTGGGGGACCATGTATACATCAAAGTTAAACACAAAAGAAGAACCTTAAGATGGTTTGGTTGCGCTAATCTAACACCTCAATATTGTGGACCTTTCTAGGTTTGGGAAAGGATATAACTTGTAGCATATAAAATTGCATTACCAAGCTACATGTGAGTTCGTAATTCATTTCATATTTCTCTATTGAAAGTATACACATATGATGCCAGACACATTATAAGTTGGCAATATGTACAGTTGTTAGGTCCCTATATTACTAGTATAGTCCCTTATTGTTATTAGTGTAACCCCTTTATTGTTATTATTATACCCTTGTAACCCACATTTTGTTATTATTGTGCCCTTAAATTATTATTTTTAGGTCGACTAGGATTACATTGTGGCCCACTAGGATTACATTATGGCCACATGGACTCCTATATATAGAAAGGAGGTTTTGTAAATTGTATCATCCAAGAATTGTTCATTCATGTAATGTATTGGAGGTTGCCCCCTTGAAGTGGCTTATTTCTAAGGCATTGATATCTATTTTCTTCTATTTTTGGAGTTGGTTACACAACATTTGGTATCAGAGGTTTGGATTTTAGGGTTTCGCTGCTCCAAACATGTCATCGTGGCATTTTAGCTATAACTTTTTTTCTACGAAGTTTCAGAAGCTGAAATGTTTACAGTGCGAAGCCGAAATCCTGAGGAAGATCGTCTAAAAATTTCAGATCTTGGTTCACAATATTTTCGAAGATATGATCTGTGGAATTTAGGTCTTTTTTCAGGATCCTAAACAGGTCATCATGGAATTTGCGCTATAACTTTTTTTCTATGAAGGTTCGGAATCTGAAATGTTTAGGGCTCCTGAATTTCATCTCAAAGAGGTGATAGTGGGAAAAGTTCAGTAACTCTCTCTCTGAGCATCGGATTGGAGTGCCGTAAAAATTGGTTGTAAGTACACGGAATTTAGTTTCTTGGCTATCAATTTCAGAGGCGAGGGACAAAACAGTGACACGTGGAAAGTCGTACAAGTTCACTCTATTGAACCAGTCCATAATTAGGTCATTATGGGAGATTGGAAATAACTTTGTCTTAGAGAATCCAAATCAGGTCAGACCTGTGGCATTCAAAATATAATTCATAGGGCTACTTCAATGTTGAATTTCAGATATTGAAGAGCCAAAATCACAAAGATAATCAAATTTCAATATCGAGCTCGTCAAAAGCAAGAAAAAGGTGTGTATTGTTTTCCGAATTGCATAAGTCTTGTTTGAAAAATCAATTTCAATTGATTCCAAGGGCATATTGTAGAATAGATATCAGTATTGGGTTCTAAAAAATTCCCCATAAAAATAATTCAACAACCATTAAGCCTTCAGAAGGCTCTACTATGACACATGAAGATGAAGAATTGCAACATGATCTATCAAAATTACAAGAGCAAATGCACCAAATTTCGCTCTCACAAAGAGCAGCAAAAAATGAAATGGAAGTTTTGAATAAATACGTGGAATCTAAGATATATGACATGGAAGCTGGCATGGAATATAAAATGGAAAACATGAAGAATGATCTAAAAGCAGACATAGAAAGTTTGACAAAGTTGATACAAGAAATGTTTCCTAATGGTGAAAATATAGTAGAGGAAACTCATGATGAGAACAAAATAAATGTTAATCGTGATTTCATAAACTCTAATGTTGGTGGGAAGAACCACCATATTCCAAAAATGGATATGAGGAAGTTTGATGGGAAAGGATCCTGTAACATGGATACTACAGATGGAGCAATATTTTGATCTCCATAATGTGCAAAACACACAAAAGGTACGCATTGAAACTTTACATTTAGAACAAAATGCATTTGTATGGTATCGATGGCTTTGCTCCCGTAAAAAAAATGTCACTTGGTCAATTTTTATGGAGGAAATGATAGCACATTATGAGGATACAAATAGAAACACCTTCTTTATCCAATTGATAAATCTCAAACAAAAGGGTTTAGTGGGGGAGCACATTGAGGAATTCCAAAAATTGAATATAAGGGTAACTGATATTCCAAAGGAACAAAGGATTGAACTCTTCATAGGCACTTTAAAGGATAACATCCAACATGAATTTCGCGTTTTGGAACCTGATTCATTGGAGAAGGCATTCAGGTTGGCAAGAAAAATTGAATGTAAAATTATGGCGACAAGGAAGCCTACCTCTCACTTCTATAAAGAAGGAAGTGTTTCTACGCCTAGATTTCCACAACCTACAAGGTTGACACCATAACAATTGGAAGAAAAAATAGAAAAAGGGCTTTGCTATAGTTGTGATAGAAAATACACTAAAGGTCATAAGTGTGCTGAGAAGAAATTATTTTACATAGATTGTGAAGAAGAAGAAGAAAATGAAAAAGAAGAGGATACACACCAGGAACCAACCCTAGAAGAGGAAGAAATGAATCCGACCATATCGTGTAATGCACTGGAAGGCATTACCACTCAAACTCTCAAGATAGAAGGACATATCAAGAAGAAAAAGGTAATAGTGTTGATTGATTCAGGTAGTACCCATAATTTTATTCATTGCAAGGTAGCCAAGGAATTAAATTGTTTCCTATACCCAGCACCAGAATGTCAAGTGATGGTGGAAAATGGAGGAACTATAAATTGCTTTGGAAAATTCCATAATATCAAGCTAACCATGGGGGAATATGTATTTACTAGTCCAATGCTTTCCATTCCTATGGGAGGTGCTGATGTTGTACTAGGAGTACAATGGTTACAATCTTTGAGGATAGTAGCTTTTAATTTTCAAGAAATTTTCTTGAAATTTTTTTTAGAAGGAAAGGAAGTCAAATTACAAGGTATTGCAGGGAAGCCGGGAAAGATAATAAGCTCTAATGTCATGAAAAATCTTCTAAAGAAATAACAACGAGGTTTAATTGCACAATTATGCTCACTAGAAGTTCCAACATCAAAATCATCTATTTCTGTAGATCTCCAACAAGTCTTGGACAATCATTCCAAGGTGTTTGAAACTCCTAAAGGACTCCCACCTATTCGTGATCATGATCATGCTATTCATTTGATTCTAGGAAGTGTTCCTCCAAACATCAGGCCTTATAGATATCCTTACGTCCAAAAGAGAGAAATTGAACGTATGATTGCAGAAATGTTAGAGGCGGGTATAATTCGACCTAGTCAAAGTTCTTTCTCTACTCCTGTAGTATTGGTACACAAGAAGGATGGATCATGACGAATGTGTCTGGATTATAGGGAGCTCAATAAGCTCACCATTAAAGATAAATTTCCCATTCCTATGATTGATGAATTATTGGATGAATTACATGGAGCAATTTATTTTACCAAGTTGGATCTTCGTTCAGGATATCATCAAATTAGAATGAAGACCGAAGATATTCCAAAAAAAACATTTCGAACTCATGAGGGTCATTATGAATTTTTGGTCACGCCTTTTGGCCTTACCAATGCACCTTCTACATTTCAAGGGTTGATGAATTCCATTTTCAAACCCTTCCTTAGAAAATTTGTGCTGGTATTTTTTGATGATATAATAATCTATAGCAGGTCTTGGAAGGATCATGTTGAACATGTTGACAGGGTGCTAAAACTATTGCAGGAGAAACAATTATATGCAAAAACATCCAAATGTTTCTTTGGAGTACAAGAGGTGGAATATCTAGGTCATATTGTATCTCACGAGGGTGTTAAGGTAGACCCTAACAAAATTAAAGCCATTAAGGAATGGAAAGTCCCAACAACCATAAAGTAGTTGCGAGGATTTCTCGGGTTAACAGGGTATTATCGCAAGTTTTTAAGAATTATGGGAGAATAGCAGCACCTCTAACAACATTATTGAAGAAAGATGCATTTTCATGGACTCCTGAAGCAACTAAGGCCTTTGAACATCTTAAAGAGGTAATGTGCCTAGCACCAGTCTTAGCTATGCCAGACTTCACAAAAACCTTTATTGTGGAATGTGATGCCTCAGGAAATGGAATTGGTGTTGTTTTAATGCAGGAAGGAAGACCCATTGATTTTGAAAGTCGTCCAATCAAAGAAAAGTATTTACATAAACCTATTTATGAAAAGGAAATGTTAGCAATACTGCATGCACTAAAGAAATGGAGAACTTACCTAATGGGAAGACACTTAAAGGTAAAAAATGATCATGATAGTCTTAAACACTTTTTGGAACAAAGGCTATCTTCTGAAGAGCAGCAAAAATGGGTCACAAATATGTTGGGTTACGATTTTGAAATAATATACAAAAAAAGAAAGCTTAATGTTCTTGCAGATGCACTCTCAAGAAAGAATGAAGAGGTGGAAGCATTGATTTTTTCCATTTCTATTATCCAACCAGCTTGGATAACTGAAGCAAGAGATGAATGGAAGAAGGAAATAGATTTATGGGCACTCATTCAAAAGTTGCAGCAAGATCCTAGTACATCTAATACATTTAGTTGGAAAAATGATTCCTTATGGTACAAATATCGCTTATATCTTTGTAAGAATTCCCAACTAAAACAAAAGATTCGTCTGGAATTGCACACTTCTCCTTTAGGAGGACACTCAGGATTTTTAAAAACTTACCACAAGGTGAAGAAATAATTTTTTTGGGATGGCCTTAAATCTCATATTCAAAAGTTTGTGGCGGAATGTTTCGTTTGCCAGCAGAATAAAGTTGAGACAATTAAGACCCCAGGACTTCTACAACCTTTATCCATTCCAAGTCAACGTTGGGAGGAGACTTCTATGGATTTTATCACAGGTTTACCTAAGTCTGAAGGAAAGAGTGTCATCATGGTGGTAGTTGATAGACTTACCAAGTATGCACACTTTTGCGCATTATCTCATCCATTTAAAGAAAGAACAATTGCTACTACATTTATGGACAGAATTCGAAAGCTACATGGAAGCCCAAGGGTTATTATGAGTGACAAAGATCCCATTTTTACTAGAAATATTTGGATGGAGTTATTTTCTTGTTTGGGTACTCAATTAGCTCATACCTCATCTTATCATCCTCAATCTGATGATCAAACTAAGATAGTAAATAAATGTTTGGAAGGATATCTTCGTTTTTTTGTATCTGATAAACAAGCACAATGGGTCAAGTGGTTACCTCTCGCTGAATGGTGGTATAACACTTCCTTCCATACTGCAGCAAAGATGACCCCATTTATGTCACTTTATGGATATCATCCACCATCTATCACATCATATTTAAGGGAAAATTCGAAGGTTCAAGTAGTGGAAGATCACATCGAGCATCAGCAAGAAGTTCTCCAACTCTTAAAGGATAACTTAAATTTGGCACAAAATCGAATGAAACAATAAGCAGATCAACACTGCAGCGAGAGAAGTTTTGATGTAGGAGATTGGGTATTTTTACGACTACAACCATACAAAAAAATTTCCCTAAAGCAAGCTAAGAAGGATAATAAATTATCGCCAAAGTACTATGGTCCTTACAAGGTGTTGCAAAATATTGGTACTATGGCATAGAAATTGGAGCTTCCTGCTTCTTTGCGAGTGCATCTAGTTTTCCATGTTTCATGCTTAAAAAAGGTTATAGGTGAGAATCTTCCAGTTCAAACAATATTTCCAAAACTTGATGAGGAAGGAGAAGTCATATTGAAACCTAAAGCGGTCATGGAAACAAGAACTCGACAGCTACGGAATCGATCAATTTCAGAGTATCTCATCAAGTGGAAGAACTTACCCACTGAAGATTCTACATGGGAGGATGAGAAGTTTATACAGAAGCACCCAGAGCTACTCAAGTGTTGAGGACAACACTTTTTTGAAGGAGAAGGGCATGTTAGGTCCCTATATTACCAATATAGTCCCTTATTGTTATTAGTGTAACCCCTTTATTGTTATTATTGTACCCTTGTAACCCCCATTTTGTTATTATTGTGCCCTTAAATTATTATTGTTAGGTCGGCTAGGATTACATTGTGGCCCACTAGGATTACATTATGGCCACATGGACTCCTATATATAGAAAGGAGGTTTTGTAAATTGTATCATCCAAGAATTGTTCATTCATGTAAAGTATTGGAGGTTGCCCCCTCGAAGTGGCTTCTTTCTAAGGTGTTGATATCTCTTTTCTTCTATTTTTGGAGCTGGTTACACAACAACAGTTAAATTTATGTAAAGTTCTATAATGTATAATTTAATTTAGTAACTTAATAAAACTAAATACCATTTTATGATTTTATTGCAGGTAGAACCCGATAAAGAGTTTATGGTAGAACCTGTGCGTATTCTAGACCATAGAGAAACAAAGTTGTAGAGGCGAGCTATCACCCAAGTTAAAGTGCAGTGGTGACACTTTAGCCTGGAAGATGCCACTTGGGAAGATGAAAGTGTAATGCGGCAAGCTTATCCTCACCTATTTCAATAACAAGAATAAACACTGAGGACGACGTTTCGAACTAGGGGGGAATATGTGCACCTCTAGTTATTACATGTACTTGCTAGTTACTTTTATTTACTATGATTTATTGTTAATTAATTTGATAGATGAAACTTTATAATAAATTCTTAGAGAAATCTTGGTTAAAACTTAAAATAACATCTGAAATAAATTGTATATAATTATGTGTATATTTTTTTTGAGAGGATTGGAAAAGGCTTAGAACTATCAGAGAGGCTTTGAATGAACTCACTAGCTTGCAGACTATTGTGGAAGTTATGGTTCTTGGTTTTCTCATTCCTAGAGATAAATGAATCTCAGTGGAAGAGAAGAGGGTTATTTTTGTTTTTTTTTCAACTCTAAAAAGAGGAGAAGGTAGAGTGAGAGACCTGGAAAATGCCATACCATTATAGAAAAGTGTAGCATTGTGTTATCTCTGGAGTAAGTTCTTGAGCTGGGTTGGAACCAGTGGAACTCTCAAACTACAGACAAAAGTCTAAAATCTTTTATGTTTGACCTTGGGATAGGTCTTGATACTTGGAGTTGGACCTGGAGGGGTCTAAGTTACAGTAAATGTCCAGTAAGTATAGGATCTCAAGGGAAAACATGGATATAATTTTTCAGTCTCATTGGAAGGGAGGAGAGCATTCCTCTGGCAGAGTTCCTTGACTGCTTAAATCCAATTCACATAAGTATGCATAACATTGTTAAGATGGAATACATTTGGACTATGATTAATTGTGGCTGAGTTTTATTCTTCTGTGAATTTTTTTTTCTTTTACAAAATAATTGAGTTTATAGATTTCCTACCTAGGCTAGGAATACATTTATATTGAAAGAATTGTAAGTCGAATCAATGTCACAAAGTTTGTAGAGGAGAGAACACTTCTCAGGACTGATACTGAAACCTAAATGTGTAGGGAATACAAAAAAAATTATGTATATATATATATATATATATGTATATATATATATGTATATATATATATATATGTATATATATATTAAACTAACATTATAGTTATAATTTGAGAGCAGAATAAAATATTTTGGAGAAGATAAGAAACACATGGAAACTTGGTTATGTTAGTCCTACCACTAGGGAGAACTTGGTGGTTGGAACAATCCATTACCCATTATTTTGTTATATAAACCTTGTGGGATGAGAAGGTTCGTGAAAGGCTTCAACACCTCTTGACATGAAGCTATTGACAGGTTAATGAGATATGTAATATAATATAACCCGCATGAAAATTTTAGATAGTGACATAGTAATAGACCATTAGTATTAACTATTCTAAAACAATGACAACAAAGAAATAATGGCCTAGAAGCCATGGTAAATTAAATTATAATAAAAAAAAATATAAATGTTTATATATAAAAGAAAACTGGAACCATTTGGAGGATAAATTCAAGGATAAATTGTGGAGTTGAATCATTTAAATACACCCATATGATTAATTACTAGCTGCTCAGGGTAAACTAGCTGTAACCTCAACAAATTAACGTAATCAATAATTTACTAATTTCAAATAAAAACAAATAACCACTATGGAGGCTGATAAAATTTATCACTATAACCAAGTTCCATATACATTCATATCCAAAGCTCAAAAGTTCCAGAAATGTTGAATGAAGTTGTTTAAAGCTTAAAAGCCTTTGTCTATTGCTTATAAGAGTATCTAGGTTATATGTTGTTTAACCAATAAATTACATATATCATTTATGGTTAGAAAATTATTCTACCAGAACAAACCATAACAAATAAATTCTAATCAGAAAGGTTGAAGTCCCTTAACTAGGTAGGACGTTCCTTGCGGCCAGACTGAGTAGGAAATAAGGTGCTTTGAATGAAAAGAAATACTTGGTTATAACCTCCGCTATCGAAGAAGTTCCTGGAATGAGTAGTCGTAGTTATGAACCCTGTAAAAGTTCCAAAATAGAAAGGATAATTCCATTGTATGAATGTTACCAGTAAGAGTTACAACCAAGAAAGAGTATAACCAGGTCAAACAAGGTACCATGAGAAATACCTGCAAGGGTGTAACACCATTCTGATGTGATCTCTCGGCTGGAAGGAGATAGAAGAGCCATTGATGCAAATCAACACCATTGGAGGAAGGAGAAACAAATGAGACCAACGACAAAGGTTTAGGGGAGGGGTATTACCATAGCCACCACTCGAGCAATCTAATCCATTGATCCAAGGAGGGGATCAATTTGAACCATTGAATCTACCTCGATAATCCTTAACCATTGATTTCCCACATACACTGATCTCAACGTAGTGCGGGACAACTGGAATCAAAGGAAACTTCCAGATAATACCTTAGATGTCAACTTAGGATAGTGGGTTTAGTCCTATTTTGTTCACCTAGGTTACCTAACATCTGGTCATGTAATTTATGAGTACACATAAACATAAAATTATATAAGTCCAAGCCAAAGTTGTCTATAGTGTTTGGGCATCACAATGAAGTAATTGGTATAATTTATATTATGTAGAGATTTCAATGCATTAAACCAAGGTAATGGTCAATTCTCAAGTTTATTGTATCCATGTGTAAGGTTTAGTAGTATTAGTAATAAAAAAAAATACTTTATACTATGTGCTTCTAGGATATGTGTCAAGTAGAGTGTGTACATGTTACAATTTCCTTCACCATTAAGGAATTAGGGAAGGTGTGATTTGGTTGTTAATATTAAATTCAACTATCTTCAATATACACCTCTAGTTAGTATACTTGTTTGCTTCTCTCTTGAAGTCTCTTAGGACATGGAAATATGCTTTGGATGGGATATCTTTCATAATTTTTGTGATTATTTCATGATGTTTTCCATAGACTTCTGCCTTGGTTGGAACCTTTGACCACATGTAGGATTAGAATATAATCTCTAATAACCGTAAGTGTGTCCACCTAATGTTTGCTAGCTAACACAAGTCCCTGAGATGATATATCTTTGCTTGATTACTTTTAATATGACCAAGACCCCATGAGTACCTAAACACTTTTTCCTCCTCAAATACATAGAATACCCCTCCCCTTCTTGCCACCCCTATATAAATTTTAGTTATGAACCTATTAACCAATTATTAAAACAACACATTTTTTAAAATAAATTATTAAATTTTAATAATTAATTTAGTAACTATAATTTTTATTTAGAAAATATTAAAACTAATAGATTTATTTTTTATTGTTGTTATGTTTTGAGGGGGATGCTGTTAGGGTGGATCAGGTAAACTTGACTTGGTCAAGCTACCGATTATTTTTTTAATCCAAGTGTATGAAACCCATGGTTTTTACCGTGATATTTTTGTTTTATGTAGCCTATTTATAGGCCAAAAAAACTCCATGACTATTTTTCCTACTGGCTAAAGAGGTCAAGAAATGATGTCTTTAGAGACCATCAGTTCTCTTGGTGCTATGTGATCCTAACAACTGGTAAATTTGTATATGTGTCGATTGATTTATATAATGGTAAATCCAATAGAACAGTGCATAAATTGAGTGGAAAATATTGGGTTCTTTGAATTCAAATAAAAAAATAAAATAAAAAATGAAATAAAAAGAAAAAGAAGACTCCATCACAAAATTTCAGAATTGTCAAAAAGATAGTTTGTGGAATTTGTTGAGAAAGGCCAAAGGCCAACTCAATGTATTGATCACTCAATATATAATGAATGAATTTTTTCAAAAGGATATATCTTAAATTACAGCTGAGAGAATGAAGATGGTTGATTTTGCAGAGTATCAGAAGCCAAGTTCTGGAGGCCATGGAGAATTTGCGAGGAAAATTTTGCATATATGGAGTGTGGTGGTTGTGGAAAATTGAAAGAAGTCCATTATAATAAATAAAAGAAAGAAAAAAAGGTGATTTTCTGTGGAACAGGATACTGTATGTCATCTTTAAAGGAAAAGGCATAGCATGAATCGAGCAGGTAAAGAAACCAAGAGATTGGTTGTATGATAAAGAGAAAAAATGAATATGGTGTCGGAGTTTAACAAAGGAGTTAGTGTGTGAAGTATGGACACTCGAAGTGTTTTGGTCTAGGTTGTGAAATATTATCATAAGAAGGTGTATTCCCCTAGGAATTTATAATACCTTTTGTTCAGGAATACATGTTGTGTGGGAGCATGCATAGTTGTAATGGCTTAAGAGCTTGATGTGACATACATGCAGTGTAGTGGCACATGGAGCCATGAAGTTGTGAAATGGACCACTTGTAGAGGTACTATTGTGGGGGGCGTACTGGTATCCTAGATTGAGGGGGGAAATTTGAAAACTTAGATGAGAATGTTGATGAATGAGATCAGGTCAATCTCCCAAATTCAAGTGTGAGGGGGTGGGTGGTGTGCGGATTCTTAGGGTGGATCAGGTAAACTTGACTAGGTCAAGTTACTAGTTGTTTTCCAGCTCTTGGTATATGACACCCATGGTTTTTCCCATGGTATTTGAGTTTTATTTAGCCTATTATTCGCCAAAAAAATCCATGATTATAAGTCCTACTGGCCAATGGGATCAATCAACGATGACATTAGTCACCACGACTTCTCTCGGTGCTTGGTGATCCTAAAAGTTGATCCAATCATCATGAGTGACACATAATTTTTTTTTTATAACAAAGAGTGTCAAACCAATTTAAATAAAACGTCATGTTAAAATGAAAAAAAGAAGTGAAAGATTAAAAATGGGAAAAAATATTATTAAAAATTAAAATTAAAAGAAAAGAAAAGTTGGGAATTTTTTATTACAAAATAAAATTAGAGAAAAGCATCTAGAAGTTAGATTTAAATCCAAAGCCAATATTACAATGGGTATTCTAGAGATGCCACAATTTCACCTGGAAAATAATAGAAATTTAGATATAATTTTGAGAAAATTTTGTAGACCTTTTTGAAATCCAAGTTAGAACGCTCAATCTTTAGGATTTTGGCTTCTGGAAGGGTTCTTTATGGTGCTAAATCTATTTCTACCATAAAAAAATTATATAAACACTACAACAATTAGATTTCTTGAATTTTGTTTGGTAGATTCCATTGATTTCTCAAGTTCTGGGGGAAATTGTGGTCTTTGTAGACAATGCCATATTGCAATATTCATTACAACAACATTTATCAAGGAGTTTGATCCAATCAAGTCACTAAATATGATGATTTGAATCTAGGTAAAAACCATTCCACCCAACCCAATTGACATATTATTAATAATATTAATACTATTATTAACACCAGCATATATGCATATTAATTCCAAATCTACCAAGCACCAAGAGGGCTAAAATCTCTCAAGATGAAAACCTCTTTATGAGTGCAAAATGTTTACACCTTAGATTAGAATCCTTTTGACTCTTGGTAGATCCATAATTAATATGGATCTATGTTGGTTTTGAGAAATGCATTAATAGAATGTTTTAACTATAATTTATTTATTTATTTCACTTGTTATATATAATATGTACATAGTTGACATATAAATATTTTATATATTATTCACAATCTCCATATTTAAATGTTAATGCATGCTCTCTTATATTTAGAAATAGAAAAACACACACATACTCACACACACAATTATTTTTGTTATTAATATTTTTTAAAATATCACATCTCTCTCTATGCATACATTGAATTATTTTTATTATTAATATTTTTAAAAATGTTACATATCAACTCCATATTAAATATTTAAGGAATTACACGATATTTCTTCTATCTTTAATTAGAAAGCACCTATTAAAGAAATGAGAATTTTCTCTCTATTTTAATGAACATGCATATTGAAATTACTTGATATATATGCACATTAAACTCATTTTGTTATTAATATTTTTTAAATGTTATATGTCAACTCCATATTAATAATGAAATAAATTAAACATTGATATTATAATGTAAAGTGAAAATATATGATTTTTTTTTTAAATTTAAATTACTTTATTTTTCTATATATAAAATTGACATAAAATTATCTTATTGAGCCGAGAGGGTATTCTAAATATTTTAGTATTAAAAAAAAACAATAAAAAAAAAACAAAAACTAAAAAAAATAAAGAAAATTTAGAAAATAAAAGACCGAAACAAAAAACTAAAGAAAATTTAAAAAATAGAATCTAAATAATATCCTGTCACAACCATCACAAACCTCATAATTTATTTTTTTATCCTTCATAACTTATCATATAGTAATTATTAAAACTATGCCATGTAACCATATAACATATGCTTGCAAATCTAATATAACATATGTGTTCATATAATCGTTCAGCAATGTGTTGATTTTTGCGTTTCTATGGTTCTTATATATATATTAATCAATAGAAATATATATATGTCAATCAACACAAAACTTCAGAATATGTTTATCGAAGCATAATAGAAATAGAAATATATATATATATATATATATATATATATATATCAACACAAAACATTGGAATAAGTTTATCGAACCATATGGATTTAATGCTCCTCCGCCACACTTGTCATTTCGTTTTAATGCGAACTTAGTTGTTTAGTACTGGAATTTATGCACATTGATACGCATTCGGAATTCTCGGTGATACCTGTGCGGTGTATACAACATGCGATGATCACGAGGTTTCTACACTGGTTCTACCCCATTGATTGAATGCATTTGGATCGATGACAACTGGCCAAGGTGGGAATTGGGCCTTGGAAATCCCGCCAAGCCCTATCTCCACGCACTTGGCTATTCTGCATGTCATTTTCCTTCAGCGAAGTGCCGGTTCACTGGGGTTTGCTCCACCATTATGTCAATTATCTGTTTCAAAGTTCGACTTGGTTTCCCATGGCAGCGCCGAACACGATTTAGAAATTGCAGGAGGTTTTCCTCTTATAAACAGGTTGACTAAGGAAGTTTTCCCACCATGCTCTGTTTCGCCCGGTCGTTGCTTTAGCTATGTATTTAGGTTACTTTTTTTACCCTTGTATTATTTGTTTCAATTGCCAAAACCTTTGTTGCCATTTTACTCGTTAAACTTGTGTTGGATGCTAAAATGATATGGATAGCTTATCCCCTTTTCTAATCTGTGATACAGGCTCATGAGGTTAATAGCGACCAATTTTCTCTAGCGCTCTCTTCAGGTAAACTGATTGAAAAACAGGGTTTATCATTTCTTCAAGTTCAAAACTATGTAACCATGATGTATTGTAATCATTTCGGTTCGATTTGTTTTGGCAGGTAAGGCTTTCGAAGCCTTGTAGAAATTGTTCTGTTTTGCGGAAAGATTTTCGGTTGCAAGGTTCAACAATCCACTTATCCCACTCAAGATTTCATCAGGTATGCTCGAGGGTTTCACCGCCTTGCCTAATTGGCCCCTAGGATGCATTATGCACACAAGCTCTGTTGATTGGTCTCGACCGCCGAGTAATTTTTTCAGAAAATTTATGGTTCCTTACAGGAGCATTGCTATGATATTTTTCTATTGGAACTAAACAGACAATAAGCTATGGGACTGTAACTGTTTTTAAAAGGGTTTTTGGTTTGTAATAATTCTCGGATTGATACTACAGAGCGGAGTTTCTGGGTTTATTCCGAATTTTTTTAGAAAAAAAGAGCGTCTACAATTTAGCTCTGTTTTCTTCCTTCTGGACATATAACTCTGTTAAATAGAATTTGTGTGTAATTTCCTTGAAGTTTGATAGTGTTCTTCGATGCATTTACTGGGTTGTCTATTTGTTTTCAAATTCGAATATGACTTACCTTCTCTGTTGTTTTCTATGGATCACATTTACGAAGCTATTTCATGTAATTATTTACTTGGATAAACCCTAGATTAATGTTTCTCAGATATGCATAAAATCATAATATGCATCATATGAATATGTTTATTTTGTATGAAACACATTATAATTTCTTTCTTTGTTTTCTCCAAGGTGTCCAGACCACCATTATTGTCGATGTCTGTGTATTTTCTAATGTATATATGTGAAGAACAACTAGGTTATGGATTGGGTTATTTACCCTAACCCTTCACCTGACAGTCTTCCACTAATAATGTTGGTTTCTACCATTACATAGTTAACTATAACAGTATTGTAGCTTTGAAATATTTGTAAACGTTATTATTTAATCATTCTTATCCCTTAGTAGAATCATTAGCATAGTGTAATCTATCTGTATAATGATAAGGATTTGGAACAGTAAATGTTTTCTTTCTGCAATATATAATACTCTGTTTTTTTTTTTTTTTAAGATAGTATTGAAAGTACATATAAGCTAACATCTATTATTTGCTTCACTTTTCTGTTTTTCTGATATTCAATTCCGTTTTCTTGAAATACTGCTATGGTTTTCTAGAAACTCCAGCATTCTTTTATATCAGTATTTTATTGGAAAGAATCATCACAGTAATTTTATTCTATGTGTAATTTCATCTAGTAACAGAGAAGAGTAATATTGCTAGTGTATAAAATAATTGAAAATATAGCAACTTATACACTACTGTTTCCATCATCCTGATAAGTATTTCTAACAAATAAGAATTTACATGAAACTATCAAGTTTAGTTCTGCATGTATACTCATCTGAATGTAAATTATTTAGCTGTGATCCTCCCAACCTTCAAGTGAGGCTATTACGTCTTCCTTGCCCCCGTGCTCCAAACTAATTTGTTCGGGTTAATAGTGGAAAATAAATCTTTCTGTTGTGACCTCAGGACACCCAGTCCAGTCAGAACCAGAAGTTTCAGGAAATTTATGTGTAATCCCACTAGTTAATACTAGCTCAAGAATTTCTAACTCTTTCCTTTTCCCCCCCATGCTCCAAACTGATTGGTTCGGGTTAATAGTGGAAAATAAATATTTCTACTGTGACCTCAGGACACCCAGTCCAGTCAAAACCAGAAGTTTCAAGAAATTTCTGAGTATAATCCCAATGGTTAATACCAGCTAAGAATTTCTCACTCTTTCCTTTTTCCATTTACAGAACCCATATTCCTCTTTGGAATCAGTCCTCTATCCTAGAGGAGTAGGTAATTGTTTCTAACTGTTCCCAACTTATTTTCAGTTCTTGGAAACATTTACCATCATATTTTTACTTTTCTTGTACAGTTATTTTTCATAACAGTTTTTTTTATTAAAATAACATTAAATTTCTCAGAATTTTCATTTAACAACAACAATAAAATTACTTAACTAGTAATTCAGCTAGTTAGCAATAATGTAGCTGTCACATATCCACTTAAACAATAAATTACATATCCATATAAATAAAAAATTAAAAAATCATTAAAAAATAGTATGAATCAAGTAGGTAAAGAAGCCAAGAGAGTGGCTGTATAATAAAGAGAAAAAATGAAGATGATGTTAGAGTTTAACAAAGGATTCAGTGTGTGAAGTATGAACAACCGAAGATTTTTGGTCTAAGTTGTGAAATCCTATCATAAGAAGGTGTATTCCCATAATAATTTATAAGACCTGATGTTCAGGAATACATGTTGTGCGGGAGCATGCATAATTGTAATGCCTTAAGATCTTGATGAGGCATACATGCAGTTTAGTGGAACATGGAGTCATGAAGTTGTGGAATCAACCACTTGGAGAGGTACTAGGGTGGGCGGGAGTGGGGGGGGCAGGGAATTGGTATCCTATCTTGACTGGGGCAATGTGAAAACTTAGATGAGAATGTTCATGAATGGGATTCAGGTCAATCTCCAAAATTCAAATGTAGGGGGGGGGGGTGAAAATTGTTAGGGTGGATCAAGTAAACTTGACTGGATCAAGTTACCGGTTGTTTTCCAACTCTAGGTATATGACACCCATGGTTTTTCCCATGGTATTCGAGTTTGATGTAGCCTATTATAGGCCAAAAAAATCCATGATTTTTAGTCCTAATAGCAAGTGGGATCAATCAATGATGGCATTAGTCACCACGACTTCTCTTGGTTCTCGGTGATCCTGACAGATGCTCCACCCATCATCAATGACACATAAAGTTTTTTGTGATAACAAATATTATCAAGCCAAGTTAAATAAAATCTCATGTTAATGAAAAAAATGGAAAAAAATATTAATAAAAATTAAAAGAAAAAGAAAAGAAAAGTTTGGAATTTTTAATTAAAAAATAAAATTAGAGAAAAGGATCTAAATGTTAGACTTAAAGCCAAATCAAATATTACAATGGGTATTCTAGACATGCCACAATTTCACGTGGAAAATAATAGAAATATAGACATAATTTTGAGAAAATTTGGTAGACTTTTTTGAAAATCCATGTTAGAACTCTCAATATTTAGGATTTTGGTTTCTCAAGGGGTTATTGATGGTGCTAAATCTATTTTTTCCATCAAAAAATTACTTAAGCACTACAACAATTTGATTTCTTGATTTTTGTTTGGAAAATTCTACTAAATTTATGATATGTGGGGGAAATTGTGGCCTTGGTAGACAATACCATATTGCAATATTCATTACAACAACATTTATCAAGGAAATTTATCTCATCATGTCACTAAATATGATGTTTCGGATCTAGGTAACAACCATTCCACCTAACCCAATTGACATATTATTAATAATATTTATAACATTATTATATTATTAATAATATTATTAAAACTAATACTAATTAATATTAATACTATTATTAACACCAACATAGATCCATATTAATTCCAAACCTACCAAGCACTTAGAGGGATAAAATATCTCAAGGTGAAAACCTCTTTATGAGTACAAAAGGTTTGCACCTCTAGAGATTAGAATCCTTTTGACTCTTGGATCTATGTTGGTTTTGAGAAACATCATTAATAAAATGTTTTAACTATAATTTCATTATTTATTTTCACTTGTTATATATAATATGTACATAGTTGACATAGAAATATTTTATATATGATTTGCAATCTCCATATGTAACATAAAGCGATAAATTCACATGGAAATGCAAGGAGTTAAACAAAAAAATTATACAAGTTACCCACGGTAACTATCCAAATCACTATTAAATATTCCTTACTCATCATTAGATAGAATGTTCACCAGTTCATAGTGAAACCTTAGTATAAAAATAGTAAGTTTCTTAACCATTAACAACCTCTATTATAGTACATTAACATAAAACTCTATGAGATTCCTTGCATTCATTTCATTATTCATGTAGTCATCACATACTTGACATCATGAACATCACAACAATAAAGGAATCAACATCATCAATTTGACACAATAATCAATCACATCATTGAACACCAATATACTCTGGAAACCCTGTAGGGTGAAAACCAGCAAACATTTAATTTTATTATTAAACAATCGTGAGGGTGTTAAACCCTCAATCAATGGCTTATAAGGGAGACCATCCCTTAACCATAATTATAAATCTTACAAGTAAATATACAAATATCTAGCAAAAATCCATTACAATAATTGTGATAGCATTTACCCACTAATCTTCATATCTTCATATCTTGGTGGCATGGATGTACCTACAATGGACCATCATACATTGGATCATCTTGTAGCTCACACTCATTTGCATGAACCATAATCATTTACCTGCCACCATGTTAAGCATAATATTTCCTTTGTACAAGTCACCATCATTCCCTGCTAATGTTGCCTTCAACATACATTGATGTTAAGATTCATAAATTATTAATCAACCATTTGATAAATCTATATTAGAGAAGATTCTCCATCTACTCATGTATATTCATGACATGAAAGTAAAATACCTTGACATGCTCCCTTTAACAACACATACTACATATGTGCTATTTATAAGTCATCACATTAACTAATGTTTTCCTCGCATAAGCACACATTCCAGCAAGACAATAGCTACATCTCCCAAGATTTTCTTTAAAAGAAACTGATACATTAGTTATGATATTCATGCATGCGATTTACATAAATTTAATCAAAATAACTAACCCTTAAGCTATTAGTTTTGGTGCATGAAAAGAAAGCCAATGTATATAGTTTCCAAAAGATTCTTCCCAAAGAAATGCTTAGCACAACAGAGTATCCAAACACCTGTTTATAGTAAAGCATACAAATACATGTCTTCATTTCAAATATTATACCAACATTACCCATATGTATATTCCAAGGAAACTAACACATTAATATGGGTTTTATGCATGTAATCTATCTTCTTTTCCAAAGAATATTTCCCTATGTAGGATAACTAAACAGCTATCATTTCCCACATACAAATGTATATTCTTTCCAGTGAAAGATAATACAAATATTTCATGCATATACATGATCTTGTTCCAAAAGAAACTAACATAATAATTATGATAGCATGAAGTAATCACATACTCAATAGATCTTCTATTAATGCAAAGAACCTTGTTTCTCTATGATTCTACATGCAAGTTGCTCATGCTTGGCTTCCAATAATTTACAATAGATAGCCTCTTTTATGCATGAAAAATAGGCAACACTTTAAAATATCTTCAAGAATTACCCTCTTTAATCTATATCCATTTTCAAGAAATAACTTGGACTTCCTTATCATTTCATAGACATGTATGAAATCCCCTTCTTTTAAAAAAAGAACAAGAATCTCGTTTTTCTTACATAAGATGCATATATATAAAGACGAGTAAAATTATTTTTATTATGTTTTACTACTGCAGACATATTTCAAGATACATACAGCAATCTTTGCAACAACTCACATGATTTTCTTTTGGAAAAACTAGAGTAAGTTTGTCTTTTGCCATGGTATATCTCTAAGAATAATATATTTCTAAAGTATTAACATAATACCAATCTTTTCAAGAAATGACATGGATTATGTCTTTTACCATGGTATATTACTAAGAACAATACCTTTCTAAAATATTAACATAATAGAAATATTTATTACTTTTCGCCTTCTTTTGCCCAAGTTTTAATTCAATATTATCTATGCAAGTATATATTATCTATGCAAATATATATTTGTCTGAAAAAATCAAACATAATCTTTGTGTATGGAGAGGACCTATTCCTTTTGCATATATATTTATCTTTCAGCTAACACAAGGGAAGAAAATTAGCACATATTACTCATATTTTAAATCTTGGAATCTAAAATTAGCACATATTACTTATCTTTTAAATCTTGGAATCTTTTAGCCCAACAAGACTCTTAGCCCTTCTCCCATTCGTTCTCCAAAAACGTTTCGAACCTGTCATTCCTCTTTTTCCCTCTTCATCAACAAGCACATGCACATGTCCATGCAGACACCTCGTCCTCTTTCTTGCCCTCTTTCTCACGTGATCTTAATGGTTACGTTTTGAAATCATGTTAGAACTTCCATTTATTTTTAGAAGTATGCATATTCCTTTATTACTTAGTTTCCTCGTAATCTGTCTTGTCCTCTTTCTCTCGTGATCTTCATGGTTACATTTTGAAATCACTTTCGAACTACTATTTCTTTTAAGAAAATTGTATTTGCCTTTATTACTGGCTATTTTGGCAAGCACCATAACCATATTCCCTATCATTTTCAAGGGATAAATTTGTAGTTTTAATCACCTTAAATGGATACTCGAAGTCCCCTCCTACCCATATATTAACAACACACCATATCTTTTTTCATGCCTTGAAATTTTTTTATTTTTGGTATATCAATCTTTCACACTAGTCTTTCCTCCCGAAACAGAAAAAACAACCACATCTTGTCCGCATCCCCCCTCGAGAATAATATTTTATTTTCCTTTCATATCAAGAATATAAGTTCGTTATCAAGAAGTCGTTAAACTTCCAACTGATTCTTGATAAAAGGTATAATAATATTTCTTTATTAATTCCACGTCTAGTTA
The DNA here is from genome assembly GCA_034641835.2 of Pinus albicaulis. NCBI lineage: Eukaryota > Viridiplantae > Streptophyta > Pinopsida > Pinales > Pinaceae > Pinus > Pinus albicaulis. The sequence goes on along the minus strand of CM076570.1, from coordinate 423,148,118 downwards.
CGTGGGTTTATGGATGTTACATACTCCCCCACTTGAAGAGAACACTGTCATCCATGTGCTTATTGTAGAAATTTGAATAATTGAGATATTATTCACCGAGATTCTCCTGATCACACACTATTTTAGCTTCATGCAAAATACAAAATCTCTTCTACCATTGATCATCACATGCGGAAATAAAATCAATTGCATGCATACATTAAAACCACGAACAATCACACATATGAACACAGTATTTAATGGGAAAGCTTAAAGCTGAAAACCCCAACTATCTGTATATTATATGTCATGGAGATCATGTAACAATCATAGTACAAAAGCTCCTCACAAGCTCTCATGCACACCCTCAATTGCTACACACTATCAAGCTAGATCTAGCAAAACACATGCTCCAACCTTTTGCCACTTGATAGCCAGCCTCTATTGCGTTTTCAAGCTATGGGATGGCTTCGTTAAATAGATAAACCACCTGGCCTGAACTGCGCAATCCTCATTGACTACTCCACCTATCTGTGTGTTGCAAATAGCAACAGTATAGTCACAAATGATAGTTAACCTGCTCTTTCACCTATCTCTGCACTGGTCTCTACTGAAACTGTCCATGCACTGAAGTTAACTGATGTATTCTTTAGTTGATTAATGAGTTTATAATTAGTGAATTAATTAATAATTAATTCACACCACTCTCACTAATTGTATCTATTAGTTAACTTGGATACAAAAATCTCAACTATGTTTAGATTAGTTAAACTGAATACAACTCCACTAACTTCCTCAATCAACTCCACCAAACTCTGTCACATGAGTTATAACTGAAGTATCCATGCAATAGCTTCACTTAAACCCTAGGAAAAGCGTAATTCCTTCTGTCAGTTGCATGTGCCACTTCTAGGCATCAAACTGAAGTGCTCCAAGAGAATAAGATAATGTTTAGAGTCTAAATATTATTAAGAGCTAATAATATTTGACATCCCTATTTTTAGACTGGCAATCTAAAAATAGATTCCGCCCAGTATGTCTAAAAGCAGAAATCCATATATTTTTCCTGACTTGACCAACCATCCACAAATATCATCCTGCAACTCATAGAACATGATCCATATGTCTAAAAATAGACATAGTCTAAAAATAGACTTTGCGCCAAAAATAGCCTGCGAGCCCACTTAGTGAAGGCGACTCCTTTCCACTAAGCTCATCATCTTGTTGCAATCTCAACACTCCCTCTCAACAAGATATGGATTATCTGCAACCCCTATCCTGCCCTTGTGGTATTCGAATTTGCTCCTGGTGAGCGCCTTCGTCAAGATATCAGCATCCTGATCCTCCGTAGGAATGTATGAAAGTAACATGACCTTTCGCTGCACACAATCTCTGATATGATGATACCGGATGTCAATGTGTTTAGATCTATCATGAAATACTGGATTAACCAAGAATTTGATGCAACTCTGATTATCACAATAAATCACAGTAGGCTCTAAGTGTGAACCGAACAACCCAACCAGGATCTTCCTCATCCATATAGCCTCGCATGCAGCCAAACTCGCTGCCATATACTCGGCCTCTGCTGAACTAAGTGCCACGGATCTCTGCTTCCTGCTTTACCAAGAAACTGTTGTCGACCCGATACTGAAAATCCCTCCAGATGTGCTCTTTCTGTCTGTTGGGCTCCCTGCCCAATCTGCATCCGTGAAGCCACACAGCTTCACCTCATCCGACTGTCTGTACCACAATCCATATCCCAATGTGCCTCTGAGATAACGCAATACATGCTTGCCTGCCTTCCAGAAGAGCTTGGTAGGCTTAACCATAGCTTGTGAAAGCTGGTTAACTACATAGCATATATCGGGTCGTGTATTGACCAGATACATAAGCAACCCCACCAACTGTCGATAAACAGTGGCATCCACTACCTCCGCTGAAGTAGCATCCTCCTTCCTCCAACCACCAAGAAGAGGAGTATCAACAGGCTTGCAGCCATGCATGTTGAACTTCTCCAGTATCTCCCGAGCATACTTGCCTCGAGAAACAAACAGTCCATCACTGCGCTGCCAAATTTCCAATCCCAGGAAATAATGAAGGAGGCCCAAGTCCTTCATCTCAAACTCTTTTGCAAGATCCTCCTTGCATGAGAGTATCAACAGCTCATCACCTATCAAAATAAAATCATCTACATAAAGTACAATGATCAGCAACTTACCCTCCACCACAATCTGGTATAGGTTAGGATCCGCATCACTCTTGGAGAATCCAATTTCGATGAAATAACTGTCTATCCATGTGTACCAAGCACGAGGTGCTTGTTTCAACCCATACAGCACTCTCTTGAGCCTGCACACATGCGACTCGCTGCTGAAGATCTCGAAACCTTAGGGCTGCTCTATGTACACCTCCTCCTCAATGACTCCGTAGAGGAATGTAGACTTCACATCCATCTGTTGAATGTGCCACCCCATCTGCGCTGAGAGAGCTAGGATCGTCCATATGGAAGAATACCTTGTGACAGGTGCAAAGGTCTCCTCATAATCGATCCCCTCTATCTGTGAAAAGCCTCAGGCAACAAATCTTGGCTTGTACTTCTCCACACTCCCGTCAGCTACCTGCTTCACTTTGTAGATCCATCTGAAACCCACCACCGATTTCCCCTTTGGCCTCGGGACAATCTCCCATGCACTGTTTCTGACAATCAAATCATACTCTTCCACCATGGCATCTACCCATGCGGGTTCCTCCACAGCTTCCTCGGAAGAGGATGGCTCTATCACGATACACTTGCTCACAAGAGCCATGTATCCAGTCTACTGGTCAGGTGACTGTCTCTATCTGTGCTATGATCTAGGTGCTCCTACAACCTTCTCTGCATCTTGAGCCAGTCGCTCAGCTTCTATAGTGCGCTTCCACCCTCTGATGGTTGGCGCTGCCTGAGTGGTCTCTTCCACTCCATGAACCTCCTCTTGTGGCTGATCCACATCCTGAGACTCATCCTTAGGAACTAATAGCTCCTCATCTGCATGAAAGTGTGGCTCCCTCTCAAGTGAACACTTCATGGCTTTCTCCTCCTGAAATTTGATATCCCGTCGCACAACAGTCTTGCGACTGTCTAGAAAATACACACGATAGTTGTGGGGCGTATTAGTGTACCCCAAAAATATCCCAACCTCCGCAGTCGGCTCCAGCTTCTTCCTGGCATCCTTCGTCACATGAATGTAAACAGGTGAACCAAAAATCCTCAAATGGAAAATATAAGGCCTCTTACCAAAAAACGCCTCCTCAGGTGTACTCATGCCAAGTATCCTGTGAGGACAACGATTTTGCACATATACTGCAGTATTGCATGCCTCCGCCCACAAGTGAATGGGTAGGCCCTGATCATGCAACATCGCCCGTGCAGCACCCACGATCATTCTGTTCTTCCGCTCAGCAACCCCGTTCTGCTGTGGGTTATGAGGTGCTATGAGCTCTCTTCGAATTCCTTCTGCACTGCAAAAGTCCTTGAATTCGCCAAAAATGAATTCACCACCATTGTCGCTCCTAAGAGCCTTCACCTGCTTCCCTGATTCTTTCTCCACCAACGCCTTTAACTCACAGAACTTTGAGTATGTCTCGCTCTCCTTCTGCATGAAGAAGATCTAGTACTTATGAGAAAAATCATCAAAAAATATCACATAATACCTGTGCTTTTCTGTCGAAGCTAATGAGAAAGGTCCACACACGTCTGTGTGAATTCTCTCAAGGATTGTCGTGGCGCGACTATCCTTCTCGTGAAAGGTGGCTTTCACAAATTTTCCTAAGCTACACTGCTTGCACTGATATGACTGCGCAAGAGTGCCTTTAGGAAGCCCAGTAGAAATCTGCTGCAGTATCTTCAAAGCTCCATGGTGAAGGTGGCCCAATCTCCGGTGCCACAACTCGCCATCATCCCGGCTCACCACTCCTTCTGCCTTTCCTGCCATTGCGGCGCAGCTATCTACCTACAATTGATAAAGGTTCTAAACTTGAACCCCTATCCTCTGGGTCTCACCAGTTGCCTTACTACGCAGGAAAGCCTTTCCCTCGCTAAAGACAACATCATATCCCTTATCTTCTAACATCGCCACAGAGATAATATTCTTCTTCAATCTTGGAAAATGCATCACTTCCTTCAATCTGAAGGGTTTACCAGACTCCCTCTCAAAGGAAATGGTACTGATACCGGTTGCACTGTATCTACCATCATCGCCCATCTCGATGTGCACTCCAAGATCTTTCTCATCCAGATCAGTAAACAAATCTCGATCTCCTGTCATGTGAAAAGACACACCACTGTCAAGAAACCACACTGATCCCATCATACTTGAAACCAAGCATGCGATCAGCAAAAAATCCAGCTCAAACTGCGAGGATAAGGCCTCTCCAGCTGCAGTCCCAGCAGCCTGCTTATTTTTCTTCTTCAGAGGACAATTAGTGGCGTAATGTCCGTGTTGGTGACAGTGAAAGCACTTCACCTTGGACATGTCTTACTTCTTGCCTTTTGCACTGGAATGAGAAGCTTTCTTGCTCTCCTCCTTCTCTGCTTTGGCAACCAAAGCACAATTCTCTTCATCAGAGTTCTTTGATGAAGATATTTCCATGGTACTCCGCCTTATCTCCTCTTGCACAAGATCCAACCGAAGTCGCTCCCATCCTGGCAATTTCTCTCGACCATTGACAGAGTCCTGATAGGAATGCCAACTCTTTGGAGGCCCAAGGAGAGCCAAGCTCACCAAGTCCTCGTCATCTACAGTTACCCCCACACCTCCCAACTCATCCCTGCATTGGATGAATTTCGTGAGGTACTTGGACATACTGTCTCCTTTCTCCATCTTTATGTTTTTGAGTTTATCCTTGAGTGCCAACTTCCTCTGGTCGCTCTTGCTTTGGAATAAATCTGTCAAGGCTTTCCACATCAAATATGGAGAAGCCTTACCATGTAGGTTGGACACTATGTGATCCTTCACGCCCTCCAACAGAATCCTTTGACACTTTGTTGTCTTCTTTTTCCATGCCTCAATTACGGCAACATCACTAGAAGTAGGCTTTGGAATTTCTGCATCTATGAACTCCTTCAACCCATTGTCATCCATCACTGCCTCCATCCTTTCCTTCCATGCAATATAATTTGAGCTGCCCTCAAGGGCATACTCCAATCACAATCCGTTGAAAGACATCTCAACTTCGACACCAACAAAACACTGCTACAAATTCGAATTCCACCAGCACAAAACTTAATCGCTTCAATGTTTTGCAATTTTCTCCGATGATCAATATATAGCTCCAATACCATGTATAAATTTGAATAACTGAGATATTATTCACTGAGATTCTCCTGATCACACATTATTTTAGCTTCATGCATAATACATAATCTCTTCTACCAGTAATCATCACATGCGGAAATAAAATCAATTGCATGCATACATTAAAACCACGAACAATCACACATATGAACACAGTATTTAATGGGAAAGCTTAAAGATGAAAACCCCAACTATCTGTATATTATATGTCATGGAGATCATGTAACAATCATAGTACAAAACTCCTCACAAGCTCTCAGCACTACCTCTAATTGCTACACACTATCAAGCTAGATCTAGCAAAACACATGCTCCAACCTTTTGCCACTTGATAGCCAGCCTCTATTATGTTTTCAAGCTATGGGATGGCTTCATTAAATAGATAACCACCTGGCCTAAACTGCGCAATCCTCATTGACTACTTCACCTATCTGTGTGTTGCAAATAGCAACAGTATAGTCACAACTGATAGTTAACCTGCTCTTTCACCTATTCCTGCACTGGTCTCCACTAAAACTGTCCATGCACTGAAGTTAACTGATGTATTCTTCAGTTGATTAATGATTTTATAATTAGTGAATTAATTAATAATTAATTCACACCACTCTCACTAATTGTATCTATTAGTTAACTTGGATACAAAAAGCTCAACTATGTTTAGATTAGTTAAACTGAATACAACTCCACTAACTTCCTCAATCAACTCCACCAAACTTTTTCACATGAGTTCTAACTGAATTCTCCATGCAATAGCTTCACTTAAACCCTAGGAAAAGCGTAATTCCTTCTGTCAACTGCATGTGCCACTTCTAGGCATCAAACTGAAGTGCTCCAAGAGAATAAGATAATGTTTAGAGTCTAAATATTATTAAGAGCTAATAATATTTGACATCCCTATTTTTAGACTGGAAATATAAAAATAGATTCCACCCAGTATGTCTAAAAATAGAAGTCCATCTATTTTTCCAACTTGACCAACCCTCCACAAATAGCATCCTGCAACTCATAGAATCATGATCCACATGTCTAAAAATAGACATAGTCTAAAAATAGACTTTGCGCCAAAAATAGCCTGCGGGCCCACTTAGTGAAGGCGACTCCTTTCCACTAAGCTCGTCATCTTGTTGCAATCTCAACACTTATCTTACTGAAACTTAAACTTATACTCATGATATAATAATATAAACAACCCAAAGGGGGTCCTTCCCCTTCACAATGAAACACTTTCTTTTCCTTAAATGTCATTAATTGAAATAATAATGTTTTTATCCATAGTTGTAAGCATGTATAGCTCAAAAAGAAAACCATTTCCATTTTTAACCACTTATCCATTATTCAAATTCATATAAATTTAGAGAAATATCTATACCAACTTATCATTAGTTACCAATTACTATTGGAAGTAATGATGACTTTTACACAAGCTCTCTGAGAATGGTTGAACAACCCATCAACACTCCATGGAAAGATCCTGTACTGTATGACTAACAAATTCAATCACATTAGTCACATAGTCTCAGTCAAATGAAATACTTTAAAATATCATTCATTCATGCAATTTCAAGTGATATTTTAGTCACAGTACTCTACTAGTCTTTAGAGAGCACTAACCCTCTATTCATGATAGATCATAAAAATTATAAATCACTACACCAAGTGCACATTTTCTTAGCTCCTGTTAAATACATCCACACAGTACTTCAAAAAGTACTCAGAGATCACCTAGCTCTCTAATCATTCCAATGGCCATTCAATGCACCATGGGCTTATCCCAGCCTCTTCTAAGACATTCAAACAAATTAGTAATAAAATAAATGAACCTATACATTTAGTAATTCATTTTCAAGCGCTAGGATCCTTTCCTCTCAATATCTACATAAGATATTTACATAATCATATAAAAATTCATTTTAATATAACACATAATTGATTACTTAACTTGTTTCGCTACGAGAACCACAATGGTAAAAAAAATTCTCCTCTCAACCCATGGGAGTTGGTTTTCAGAACCAAATCATCTCATTTTCACATGTAGACAGTTATTTGAATAAAAAAAACCATACCGAGTCCAGTATGGAATTCCACTGGAAAACCAGCTCGAGAATTCCAATGACCACTGAAGGTCTAGTATAGAATTCCTCTTGGCAACATCATGCCTATTCCTCTGAAATCGTCCCATCAATGAGGAATTTTGGACATCCTCCAACAGGCTCCAAAATCAATAAAGTTGCCTTAGGTTTTCCCCACTTCACCATCTTGGCCAACTCTTTTCCCTTACTGAGATCATATATCTCTAGGGAGAGGAAATCCATGCAGTTAAGCGCCATCAACTCCTCTGGACAGGCAACCACCATCAACCCAAGGCCTTCTAAACTTTCACAATTGTTCACAAATGTTTGGCATGTTAAATTTCTCTTTTAGCATTGTTTCCCATATTAAATTACATAATGAAATATGTGAACATTATACATAAATAAAAAGAAACCTTACGTACAACATACATTATACTTGGCCCTCCACATGGGTCCAATGATATCTAGATTAACATGGAACATGAATAAAATACATGTGTTATACATTATTATTTCCCAAATAACACAATAATTCACATTATATCATATACTTTAACATTTACAATTGCAATTCACATTGCAATGCTTGTGGTGTTTTACTTTCATAGGTTTTATTGTTTCCATTAAACTACCAATGCTTGATATCATCAAAAATATTAGTCATGAATATGCATTTCTTAAATAAGTATTATCTTCTGAAATAATTTTAGTTTCATGAATACAATGTTGTCATGCATAAAATTCATATATAAATATTCATTAATGTGTTTGTGTTAATAACGATTAGGGTATGAGCGCAAACATTTCCAATTCCCACAATGTTCTATTACCAACAGACTGACACATGAAGTAATTACCATAATCACTTGTTCATAACTTTCAATAAGATTTAGTCAAAATTGATTCATGCATATAAATTTCATTAGTTAGTCATTCATAATTAATCAATGCTATTAATAATCTTAATGCATCTATGACACGACTCATTCAAAAACTAGTCATTCAATACCACTAATAATATTAATGCATCCATGACGACTCATTCAAAAACTAGTCATTCAACAACTAGTCATTATAGTCAAGTCTCACTATTTGACCCATTAAGTATTTTTAATTTCTAAAAGGCTTCATTCAATTTAATTTTAAAACGCTCTATCATCTTATACAAGGAATTTCCTTATCTTTTGCATTCATGCATTAGTTTCACACACCATGACTATACACCTTCATCTTTTTCAAGTAGTGTATGGTAACTTTAGTTATGTCCATTAAATATATCAATAATCTTTCATATACGCAAATGTTAAGAGTCAGCTCTCACTTTCCCTAGTGATTAATTAGGTTGTTCATAAGTAAAAAAAAAAATTTATTGTCTTCTCACTTTCACTAGTGAGTACTCAGGTTTTTCATAAGTACAACAAAGGTTTTATTTTCTTTTATCCTCAACATGATTCCAATGTTATGAAAACTGTTTTGCAACAACATTTATTACTTATTACTCTTCAATGTATTTATAAACATGAATCACACATCTCATGTCAAAAGTAGACTATTACATATATCAATCAATATGTAGATTGCTAGAATCATACCTTAACTGATGTCCATTAGTAGCATACCTCAATTTATTTTCGCTTAACAAAACCCAAAGGCACCAGTGCTGCAACCTTTAGCTCTAATACCACTTGTAACATACACCGATAGCTTCACATGGAAATGCAAGGAGTTAAAAAAAAAACTTATACAAGTTACCCACTGTAACTATCCAAATCACTATTAAATATTCCTTACTCATAATTAGATAGAATGTTCACCAGTTCATAGTGAAACCTTAGTATAAGAATAGTAATTTGCTTAACCATTAACAACCTCTATTATAGTACATTAACATAAAACTATATGAGATTCCTTGCATTTATTTCATTATTCATGTAGTCATCACATACTTGACATCATGAACATCACAACAAGAAAGGAATCAACATCATAAATTTGACACAATAATCAATCGCATCATTGAACACCAGAATACCTTCGCAACCTCATAGGGGGAAAACTAGCAAACATTTAATTTTATTATTAAACACTCATGATGGTGTTTAGCCCTCACTCAATGGCTTATAAGGGAGACCATCCCTTAACCATCGTTATAAATCTTACAAGGAAATATACAAATATCTAGCTTAAATCCATTACAATAATTATGATAGCATTTACCCACTAATATTCATATCTTCATATCTTGGTGGTATGGATGTACCTACAATGGACCATCGTACATTGGATCATCCTGCAGCTCACACTCATCTGCATGAACCATAAACATTTACCTGCCACCATGTTAAGCATAATATTTCCATTGTACAATTCACCATCATTCCCTACTAATGTTGCCTTCAACATACATTGATGTCAAGATTCATAAAATATTAATCAACCATTTGATAAATCTATACTAGAGAAGCTTCTCCATCTACTCATGTATATTCATGACATGAAAGTAAAATACCTTGACATGCTCCCTTTAACGACACATACTACATATGTGCTAGTTATAAGTCATCACATTAACTAATGTTTTCCTCGCATAAACACACATTCTAGCAAGACAATAGCTACATCTCCCAATATTTTCTTTAAAATAAATGGATACATCAGTTACGATATTCGTGCATGCGATTTACATAAATTTAATCAAAATAACTAACCCTTAAGCTATTACTTTTGGTGCATGAAAAGAAAGCCAATGTATATAGTTTTCAAAAGAGTCTTCCCAAAGGAATGCTTAACACAACAAAGTATCCAAACACCTGTTTACAGTAAAGCATACAAATACATGTCTTCATTTCAAATATTATACTAACATTACCCATATGTATATTCCAAGGAAACTAACACATTAATATGGGTTTTATGCATGTAATCTATCTTTATGTAAAATAACACATTAATATGGGTTCTTGATAAAAGGTTTAATAATATTTCTTTATTAATTCCACATCTAGTTACATGGGTTTAGGGATGTTACACCATATTAAAATGTTAATACATGCTATCTTATAGTGAGAAATAGAAAAAAAAACACACAAACACACAATTATTTTTGTTGTTAATATTTTTTAAAATATGACATCTCTCTCTCTATGCATATATTGAATTATTTTTATTATTAATATTTTTAAAAATGTTTCATATCAAATCCATATCAAATATTTAAAGAATTACACAATATTTCTTCTATCTTAAATTAGAAAGCACCTATTAATGAAATAAAAAAAAATTCTCTACTAATATTGAAATACTTAATTTATATAGCACATTAAACATTTTTTGTTATTAATATTTTTTAAATGTTATATATCAACTCCATATTAATAATGAAATAAATAATATAAGATAAAGTGAAAATAAATGATTTAAAAAAAAAAATTACTTTAATTTTCTTTATATAAAATTGATATAAAATTATCTTATTTTATTTATAATAGATATTAATTTTTTGTTATTAAATTTTTTTATTTTTTAATATAAATATTACTTTATTGTTTTTAATTATAATATTATGTGATAACATTTTTCTTTTATAAAGTGCAATTAATACATTTTCGTAATAATATTACATTAAATATTTTTTCTCCTTTTCTTCAATATTAATTTTTAATAATATAATTTTTCTCATTTTTAAAGTTTCATTTCTTTTAACCTTTCAAATAATATTATGTTAACCTCATCTTAAAGTTTTTTCTCCTCGACAAATAGCTCTATCTATGTATATTTATAGTGATGATGAGTGGATAGTATACTTGATTTTATATGAAGGGGTAATTATGACTTTTTATATTTTTATTTTTAGTTTGCTTTTGTTTTTGTTTTTTTTAAGGTTTTTAGTTTTTAGAATGGGTTAGTTATATTTTTGGACTATTTTATGATTTTTTCACTGTTTTTTAACTTTTTGGGTTTTGACCGTTCTCTCTTCCTGGTATAAATGTGTATGTTAGATCAGCTAATCTTCATTATCCTGATGATGAACTACAATTGGTAGTTCGAAATGCATCGGCTCCAAAAATTCCTTATGTGATTTCCCCGAATATTTATAATTGAAACATAATCCTCTATTCTCATATTTATTTTTAATTTAATTATTTTATAACATAACTATATAAATATGTAAATTAGGAATATAATAGATAATTTATAATGAAATCATCACTTTATATCAATATTAAAATAAATTATATTTTATAATAATGAAAATTTGTTTCAAAATTTTATATCAAACCAATCACCTAAATTTATATTATATTTAATAAAGTAAAACTATTTATTAAAAAAGATAAAATACATTTTTGTAAAATTCAAAGTCTATTTACATTTTGGGTTACCATATTTAAATCAACATTTATATTTATCTTTAATAAAATCATTTACTCACTATCATTTAATAATTCAAAACCAATTGCTAAAATAAAATAAAATATATTTTTATACATTTCAAAAGTGACGATATTTAAATCAAAACTTTATGTATCTTTAATAAAATCATTTACTCGTCATCACTCAATAATTCAATACACAATATTAAATTTGAATCATTTACTCATCACCATACAATAATTCAAAAGCTATCAAAATAATAAGATAATACTAAAATTTGAATTATCATATTTAAATCAAAACATTATATTTATCTTTAATAAATTGAAATCATTTACTCAAAATAAACTATTCCTAAAAGGTAAAATATTGAAAAGAAAAAATTATAATTACCCATTACTTCAACACATATAAATATAATACTAAACGTTTGAGTTAGCATTATTTAAAAAAAAAAGTTATTACCCTGTCATGTTTAATCATGAATCAAAAACCCACTTTAAATATTGAATTGCTTCTTTAACAATTATAAAACAATTACATTAAACTTAACGTACAGTTCATACAAATACCTTGGCCTTCCAAAATTTCATGGGTTTCAGATATTCACCAAAAGTTTGCTGAAGATGATGAAGAAAAATTCATTAATAATATAAACTGAAATTCGTTATTGCAAACATAGAAAGGTGGCGGGCATGTCAGTAGAAAGACATGTTTTCCATGGTCTCTCATTTATGCAAAAGGTGGCAGCCAGTCGAATGGTTTGCGAGAGCGCTCAAATACGAGGAGATTGGTAGTATGAACTATGAATATGGGTCATAGATTTTGTTGCCGCATTCGCATTTCCACATCACGGGATAAGGATCGGCGTCAACACCAACACCAACACCTTTTGTGATGCCGGGGCAGTGCAGTTTCGGAGTAAGGTAGCACTCCACAGCGTTACAAGGCGTGCACCTATAGCATTTATCAACACACGATCGCGGCTCGGAGCCACCAGCCAAGCTTCTACCCTCTCCCTGCAATATCCCATTCACATTCACGGCCTGTAACAACACTTTTTATGTTCAGTACTCCAATCCAATCCAATACAGAGATTTACATTTACATAATAATATCATGTAATTCAGTCCAATCAAATACAGATTTACAGATTTTGAAACGAAATATTACAGGGCCAAAACGTACGTACCGACGAAGACGGTATTTCTCTTCCAGCAATCTCTGCATTATTACCCAAATAAATAAAAAGGTTATCAGCTAAATAAAACATTCTCTGCCAAATAAATTGAAAACCCAATCAATGTAGTTTTATGTAAAGTACGCACTCCTAAAGCTCAATAATATTAAAACACAAACCAGGATCTTCATCCTGGCATAACGTGAAAATCCAGCTTCCATGGAAGCTGGATTTTCACGTTATGCCAGGATGAAAAGAAAAATAATGCTTAAACATATAACTCAAATCAATAATAACCATTTACTACTATTTTTCAACAAGTTATTAATATTTGTAGGTTTTTAAGGTTTTTTTTTTAAGATAAAATTAAATTAAAATTAAAAAATAAAGAATAAAATAAATAAAAGAAAAAAGAAAAAGAAAAAAAAGCACATCATCATATAACCTAAATAGTAATGACAATTTAGTATTATTTGGGAAAAAAATTATTAATATTTCTAAGTTGTCTTTATCCTTTTAGGATAATAGTAAATTAAGAGCTACTATGCAAATGGAAAGAAAAATAAAACATAAAAAAATAAAAGAAAAATGAAGCATAAACATATAACCCAAATCATTGAAAGAGTAGTATTAAAATGCCCAAGGACTAGAGTACAAAGCTAAGCAATCCTTCTACCCAGAGATCATAAGATGAAGAATGAACAGAAACACACTTCCTTGCTTGAGAAAATTAGCTACACATGAGCCTAAGACTCATGACTCAATAGATAAGGATAAGAATGAATGCCAACCCAAGTAATAATATCACTACTCACTGCTTAAGCTTACAAGTTTCAATATTTATTGGAACTCTCACACCACCCTATAAGCAAAACGTAGAGAGGAAAATAAAGAAAAAGAACAAAAAGAATGGATCCCAACAACTAGGCCATTTTAGGCACCCATGTACAACATTTCATAAGAAAGAAAGAAGGCGAGAAAATGAAGAGATAAACAAAAGAGGATTCAAGATGGCCCCCCAAGGAAAACTTCCTTTACTCCAAACATATGTTGTAACTAAAGAAACCTTGGTGATGCCAAGTGATTTGTAAAAATATATGTTATTTTCTCATTAGTAGGTACATATTCCAGGCTAAGAAAACCATCTTCAATATGTTGGTGAATGAAGTGCATGTGAATCTCAATGTGTTTTGTTCTTTGATGCTCCACGAGATTTATATAAATTTGTATTGCACTTTGATTATCACACCATAAGAGAGTACGTTAATCCCGTTGAATTTCAAACTCAAGTAATAATTGTCGCAGCCAAAGAACTTCTTGACTTGTAAGAACTACAACTCTATACTCAACTTCTGCTGTAGATAACGCAATTGCTGATTGTTTCTTGCAGTACCAAGCAATTGGAGAAGATCCAAGATAGAAATAAAATCCAGAGGTGGATTTCCGATCATCCAGTGATCCAATCTAGTCAAAATCATTGAAATATACAAGCTCAGGAGAACCGACAGTACACTGAATGCCAAAATTGGAAGTTCCTTGAATATATCTAAGAATATGATTTGATGCTTTCCATTGATTCTGATGAGGATCCTGAGAAAATATAGATACCAACACGACTGCACAGGTAATGTCAGGTTGGGTGTGTGTCAAATAAAGTAGACTTCCAACAAGTTGGCAATACAATATAGGATCCACCCTCGAAGTGGTGCAACTAGTAGTGAGAAAAACACTTGAATCAAAAGGAGAAGGTGAAGGCTTACAATTAAACATGCCAAAATGTTGGAGTGAACCAATAACACATTTATGTTGGAAGATGGTGATTCCTTCTAAAGATTGATGAACCTGCAAGCCAACAAAGTAGTGTAGAAGACCAAGATATGTCATAGCAAATTGTCCCATCAATGCTTCCTTAACATTCTGAATCATAGATGAAGAACTCCGTACAAGGATAAAATCATCCACATACATAACTAGAATCAATAAATTAGAGCCTGATCTCTTAGTATAGATTGTTGGATTAAAGTAACAAATATTGAACCCTGAGGAAAACATTAAATTATCCATCTTCTCATACCAAGCTCTAGGAGCTTGTTTGAGACCATACAAATATCTCCTAAGCCTATAGACATTGAAGGATCCTACACAAAACCAAGGGGTCAATCCATGTAAATCTCCTCATGTAGATCACCATGTAGAAAATAACTCTTAACATCTATTTGGTAAACTAATGAGCCTTACGAGGCTACAAGAGAAAGCACAAGAAGAATAGAATCCATCTTAGTGTCAAGAGTGACGTTGAAATTCAACAAGAAAATGAACCACATACTAGTGTGGGATTCAGGGTCACACATGAGTGAGGAATTCTAGTGACACATTAGTGAGAATGTGGGCAACCAATTTTTAAATAAATTGGAAAATAAATTGTAATATTATCTAATAACAACTTGCAATAATTAGCTAAGTGTGATAGACTTATTTAGCTCAAGAATTTCGAGTTGAGGGTTAAAGGATAGGCATGTAGAGTGATTATATTATTTAGAGGGTCCAATTGCAGTTGTAGCACTAGTGTGGTGTGAGTGCAATCAGTTAAGTCAAATTAATTAAGTTAAAATCAATTTAACTAGTTCTAACTGATTGATGAGCTAGTGGAAGATCAAGTGAGTTAAAATAGATTTAATTCACAAGTAGTGATCTACCAAGTAACTGATGATTTACTATTAATAGTTGCATGCATGTCAGTTATGAAGAAAACCTAGTTGAGACAAAGGTTCGAGGCAAGTAAACTATTAGTTGTATTTTTCACAAACTCCCAGGTGCAGTTATAAAGCCACAGGAAGCTCGTGATGGATTTCTCAATCAAGGAAGGTTGAATTTCCTATTTAATATGGTTTTATTTCTCTAGGGATTGCATGAGCAAGGAATGTTGAGGGTAGGTAGGAAATTGGCTATATGTTTCTCCAATTTTGCCTAGATAAGCGTGAAGCAATTTGGTAAAGTGTATGAGGTTGTGGTGAAAACACATGCATTGTATTGTTTCATGATTTATTAGTTGATTATACAATAAATATGGAGGGGTTTTTAGTAGCTGATTTCCCGAGGAAAATCTTGTGTTGTGCGATTGATTTACCTCTTTCTCTTACTCGCATGTGATTGAGTGGTCGTGATTAATATTCCACAAATATTGTAGAAGGATTCAATATCTTGTTTTAGTACATTGCATGATCGGATTGAATCCATTGGGGTAATTTCTACATGGTATCAAAGCCATGTTAGAGATTTTCTACATGGTACCAGAGCGCCAAGAATCACAATAGTGGAGAAGAAATTAAGTTTTTGTTGAACAATATTCAAATTTGCAGATACTTTCTTTGGAGCTAGAAGCGGATCAAGATGTATTTCAATGGATTGATACTCCAATATGCACTCTAGGGAAATTCGAATTATTGCATGGAAGGATAGGATGGAGGCAGTGTTTGAGGACAATGGGTTGAAGGTATTCATATATAATTATATTCCCAAGCCCACAGTAGCAGATGCCCAACTTCTTGATGCATGGCAGAAGAAGGTAGCAAAGGCGAGGAGGATCTTGTTAGAGGGAGTTTTAGATTGTATTATCTCGACTATCCATGGAAGGAAACTCCATATGATATGTGGAAGGCCTTGATAGACCTGTTTCAAAGCAGAAGTGACCACAGAAAATTGGCACTCAAGGACAAGCTCAGGAAAATCAAAATGGAGAAGGGAAAAACAATCCATAAAAACTTGACCAAGTTCACTCAATGTCGAGATGAGCTTGGAAGTGTTGGGATTATTGTAGCTGATTATGACTTAGTGAGCCTAACACTTCTAGGCCTTCCCAAGAGCTGGCATAGTTATGAGGACTTTGTGAATAGGAGGGAGAAGTTACCAGATTGGGAGTGACTACAGTCAGATTTGGTACAAGAAGAGTTTTAGCAGAATACCAGGGATGGATCCTCATCCAAGACTGATGATGAGGAAAATTATCCCTTGGCTGGTAAGGCAAAGAAGGGGAAGGGGAAGAAGTCCCATTCCAAATCTGAGACCGACAAAGAAGGCAAGAAGTGTGACATGTCAAAGGAGAAATGTTTTCACTATCATGATCATGGACACTATGCCACAAATTTTCCACAAAAGAAGAAGAACAACAAGAAGGCTCTAAGAGCTACAATGGGTGAAGCTTTGGCCCCGCATTTTGAGTTGGAATTCTCTCTCATTGCATGCATGGCGTCCATTTTGATGGGATCTATGTGGCACTTGGATCATGGAGTATCTTTCCACATGACGAGAAACAAAGAACTCTTTAGTATCTTGGAGGAGAAGCATCTTCAGATGCACATCAAGATGGGTGATGACGGGAGGTATAACGCTACCAATACTTTTACAATTACTTTCCAAAGAAAGCCATCTAAACCTTCATATTAAAATATGTCATGCATGCACTAGGATTGAAAAATAATTTAGTTTCAATGGCTATGTTGGAGGATCTTGGATATGATGTGGTTTTCAATGAAGAAAACATGTTCCTTCATCACAAAGCCACAATACAGGTAAATAATATTGAGGTTCATGTGAAGAACCTCTACAAACTTGATGTAGATTGATGTGCAACATTGAGTAGTAAAGAAGGGAAGGTGTTGAGCTAGGATATAGGTGAGTTATGGTATAGTAGATCGGGCCATCCACACCACAGTGCTTTGAGGATCATGCAGTAGATTTCTACAAGTCTTCCAAAGGGTACTCTTGTGCAAGTAGACACATGAAAGGGATGTACCATGGGGAAGTGTACTAAAGAAAATTTTCATGAGAAGGAGAACCAAGCCGCGATAATCCTTGAGAGAGTTCACTCAGATGTGTGTGGACCATTCTCTACACTATCCACAACAAAGCACAAGTGTTATGTGATTTTTGTTGATGATTTTTCTATAAAGTGTTGGATATTATTTCTACAAAAGAAAGATTAGAAGCTCTCCAAGTTTTGTGAGTTCAAAGAACTAGCAGAGAAATATACAAGGAAGAGGGTGAAGGATATAAGGAGTTACAATGGTGGTGAGTATATCTCTAATGAGTTTAAGAAATTTTGTGCCAAAGAATGAATTTAGAGAGAATTGATTGCACCTCATAACCCACAACGGAATGGGGTTGCAGAAAGAAATAAAAGAAAAATTGTGGGTGCAACAAGAGCTATGTTACATGTTCAGGGCCTACCACTGAATTTGTGGGCAGACGCATGCAACACAGTGGTATTTGTGCATAACCGTAGTCCTCATTAGATACTTGGCATGAGTATGCTAGAGGAGGCTTTTTTAGGTAAGAAACCAGATGTTTCATATTTTAAAATTTTTGGCTCATCTGTCTATATCCATATGACCAAAGATGCCAGGAAGAAGCTAGAACCAACAATAGAGGTTGGGATATTTGTGGGCTACACTGATACTCCCCACAATTATCGAGTGTATTTGTTGGCTAACAGGATGAAAATTTTTAGGAGAGATGTTAAATTTGATGAGGAGAAAACCATGTGATTATCCCTTGAGAGGGAGCTTGAATTGCATGAATATGAGGAACTCTTAGTTCCAAAGGATGAAACTCAATATGTGGAGCAGCCACAAGAAGAGGATCATGGAGTGGTAGAAACCACTCATGTAGAGCCATCCACTAGAAATGATAGGAAGTGCACTAGAGAGGCTGCCAACTTGATGCTAGATGCGATAGAGCATGTAGGTGCACTTGCATCACAGTGCAGGCAGAGAAGATCCCTAGATAGGGATAATGGGTACATGGCTCTTATGAGCAAGTGTATTGTGAAAGAACCATCCTCTTTTGGGGAATTAGCGTAACAACCAACATGGGTTAATGCCATGGTTGAGGAGTATGACTCCATTATCAGAAACACTGCATGGGAAGTGGTCCTAAGACCTACGGGGAAGTTAGTGGTTGGATCCAGGTGGATGTACAAGGTGAAGCAAGAAATAGATGGGAGTGTGGAGAAATACAAGGCTAGATTAGTGGCCCGAGGATTCTCACAAGTAGAGGGGATTGACCATGAGGATACTTTTGCAACAATTGCAAGGTACTCATCGATTAGATATATCCTTGAACTCTCAGCAGAGATGGGGTGGAAGATAATTTAGATGGATGTAAAGACAACCTTTCTCAATGGAGTTATTGAGGAAGAAGTGTACATTGAGCAGCCAAAAGTTTTTGATACATTTGACAGGGATTCACATGTGTGCAGACTCAAGATATCACTGTATAGGTTGAAGCAAGCACCCCGTGCTTGGTACACCAGGATCGAAAAATATTTCACTGTGTTGGGCTTCACAAAGGGTGAAGCGGATGCAGACCTATACCATATTGTGGTCGATTTTATGCTTTTGATTATTCTAATTTATGTGGATGATCTTATACTAACAGGTGATGAGCAGCTCATAACTTCTTGCAAAGAGGATCTTGCAAGAGAGTTTGAGATGAAGGACATGGGGCTCTTGCGTTATTTCCTTGGCTTGGAAATATGGCAAAGAGATGGGGATCTATCTGTATCTCACAGCAAGTATGCCAAGGAGATTATAAGGAAGTTCCACATGGAGGGCAACAAACCCATGGATACTCCTCTTGCAGGTAACTGGACGAAGGAGGATGCTAGTTCAGGTGAGGTAGTGGATGCTACTGTTTACATGAAGATTTTGGGTTCATTTATGTATTTGGTAAACACACGACCAGACATATGCTACACAGTTAACTATCTTAGTCAATCTATGGTTAAGCCTACCAAGATCTTTTGGAAGGCGGGGAAGCAGGTGTTGAGACATATCAGGGGCACTACAGTGTATGGATTATGGTACAGAAAGAGAGAGGAAGTGAAGCTTTAAGGCTTCACCTATGAAATTTGGGCAGTTAGTACATTAGATGGGAAAAGCACATCAAGGGGCATCTTCAGCATAAGATTAACAACAGTTTCTTGGTACATCAAGAAGTAGAGATCAATTGTGCTTAGTTCATCAGAGGCAGAGTACATGGAAGATATTTAGGGTGCATGTGAGGGCATCTAGATGAGGAAGATACTTGTTGCTTTTTTTGGTCATCAGATGGATTCGAAGGTGGTACATTGTGATAACAAGAGTTTTTTAAAACTCTCGGTTAATAAAGTATTCCATGACAGGTCCAAACATATTGACATCTGGTACCACCATCTCAAATTTTGTTCAGAGGCACATTATGTTGTTGCAGTACATTCCCACAGAGGATCTGGATGCAGATATCTTGACGAAGGCACTTGCAAAGAGAAAATTCGAATACCACAAAGGCAAGATCGGGGTAGCAGATAATACCTTTCTTGTTGAGAGGGAGTGTTGAAATTCAACAATAAAATGAACCACATACTAGTGTGGGATTCCAGGTAACACATGTGTGAGGAATTTAGTGACACATTAGTGAGAATGTGGGCAACCAATCTTTAAATAAATTGGAAAATAAATTGTAATCTTATCTCATATCAACTTTTAATAGTTAACTAAGTGTGATAGACTTAGTTAGCTCAAGAATTTTGAGTTGAGGGTCAAAGGATAGGAATATAAAGTGATTATATTATTTACAGGGTCCAGTTGTAGTTGTAGCACTATTGTGGTGTGATTGAAATCAGTTAACTCAAATTAATTGAGTTTAAATCAGTTTAACTAGTTCTAACTAATTGATGAGCTAGTGCAAGATCAAGTGAATTAAAATAGTTTTAATCCACTAGTGATCTACCAAGTAACTGATTGTTATCACTAGAAAATCGGACAAGAAAATATGACATTATTAAATGTTAGGAAGAAGGATTTATAGGGTTGAGGAACATTAGAGAATCTGAAAATTTTTAAAAATCTCTAAGGTCCAGAGGAAAAATCAAATTACGCATTCAAGACACTGGAAGAATGCACCTTTGCGTGGCTTTCCCTAAAAAAGCCACGCAGACCTGAGAGTGGTGGAAGTCACTTTCTGGGACAACAAGGCACACTCCAGGATAATGATCCCACACTTGAGGATGCCCAAGGACAGCCGCCTAAGCCTCCTTGGGACCTCGAGGGAGCACACAATCAAATCAACCCCCTCTCATGGGTCACCATCCATCCAAGTACCAAGAGAGGGAAGGATAATTTGAATTGATCTATAAAAGGCCACAAAGAGGTGAACAAAAGGAGAGAAAATTGTTATGCTGGCCAAAATTTCTTTGAAGCAATCCAACAATGTGTAATCCAGAGCAGAATTACAGAGGTGATTCGGTTGTTGGCCATCCAACAACTTCAATCCTTTACAGTAGAGAGAGAGACCTTGCACCCAGTAGGTAGAAGGTAAAAACATCCTTGCATCGGGCCTTAGAACTCCATAGTCCTAAGGGCCCCTTGGAAAGTGTGTAAACGTACTATCTTTCTTCCTAACAGCAAGCAATAAGAGGGGAAAGTGATGCCACCATTAGTGTTATTTTTGTGTTTGACTCTTTATGAGCTTTCAAGATTTTTTTTTAGTTTAGTCTTGTTTTCTCTCTACATATGCATATTATATCATTGTTTAGTGTGTTTAATGTCTTATAGAATGTTCACTAACCTACTAACTCTTTTTTTTATCTTCCTATGACCAAATATTAGAGGCAACAACCACTCCTCTTAAGCAATTGTGTATTGGTAAACTTGTGCACCAAAACCACCAACACAAGATTGGCGACTCCACTAAGTTTAATTTTTCTAGTTAATGTGGTTTTGACTATTGCAGGGACCTTTTCTCTGCTCTGGAGTGTGTCTTGGATAGCTCTTCTCCACTTCCTCTCTACTCTTTCACCCTCAGTAAGAGTCTGAGGTTCAAAAGCTTCAGAAAATTTGTTGCAGGAAATTCATGCGCATTTCACATAGACAGACGCACCCGACCGCGCGCGTTCAACGCTGAACTGCGTGATAAATTTGGTGCATGTGTGAGAAATTTGCACCCGGAAACCAAAGGCAGAAAATTTCTGCTATTTTCATTCATTTCCTATTTTAAAATGACTAACATCCCAAAGAAAAAATGCCAACACTGTGTGAGGTGTCCCATGACTGTTTAAAACTCACTGTTGGCAGCATTTGAGTAGTGCTAGGTGCTAGTTTTAAAATTTCAAAGTTTATTCTCACAAAAAAAAACCACATAGTTTTAGTAGGCGGGAATTTACTTGCAATCTGAAATAACTGGATTAAGTGCCCACTTACACAACAAAAACACATAAATATTTAGCTGGATTAAGTGTCCATAATCCACACATTCTTAGATAGTTTTTCATTTTTCCTAGTTTAAACTCATTAATTTTTTAATTTTGGCACTATGAGTTGGGACCAGGAATTAATTATCCTGTGAGAGTAAGAAATCTCCATTGCTTTTTCACCTTTTGGTGACCCTAGGAAAGCATATGAAAGCTCTCTTATGATAATTTTGTATCTCCCTGTAGTTGATCACTTAGACTAACTAGGCAACATTGTAAGCAACCCATATCCACACATGATTTTCCTATAGAAAGGAACAACCAAACATATATTAATAGGGGATGTGTAAAGGATCACTGCATATCTGAATGTTAAAAATATGTGATTGTTCACTTTTCGCTCACACAATTCCACACCATAAGTGAAGTAAAGCCACCTTAAAACTAACCTAACTAAACTCATTAACTCTCCCCACAGGGGCCACAAGAGAAATTATAGTTTAGGTTAGGTCCAAGGGGGTAGGCATCCAATAAGCTGCCTTGGTCAGTTTACATATTGAAAAATATAAGTTTAATTTTTAGGGAACTTTAAATCTGTCTATCCTCCCATGGACAAGAAAACCCGAGCACCACACAGACCAGATTGAGAGGGGGTTAATCTTAAGCCTAATGCGTGTGGTATTATTTGGGGTTACTTGACCCGTCTAATACTCGGTACTGGTAGATAATTTACCAAGAAGCTCAAGACTCGAATGCCCACGTGGGACGACAGTACTTAGTGGCCAAATCTAGGGCACCCTTCCCTATAGGTGACGGTGCAGGCAGCAGTATATCCTCTACCCATTACCTTGTTCGATTCTTTAGCTGCTCGAAGGCATAACAAGTTATTTCAGGACGTTAGCCCCAGTACCCATTAGATGATATCTTCGCAAGGCCCAGTTACTATTGAGAGTGTGAGGACGTATAGGTCTCTAGGATTTTGAGTATCACGTGCAAAAACAACCAAAACTACTTTTTGATTGTTTGATCACATAGAGATAATTTGAAGGAAATTAAATTTTATTTTCACTGTGTTTTATGTATGTGGTCACCATTATTTCTTTGATACTTCACCTCTCATAGAACTAAAGATTTCTTCCAAAACCATACCTAGTCGACACCATAATGGACCCAATGGGTCCTTGTTGATATACACATATTTTGGAACTCCCCCCATTACCAGGAGGATTTCCAGGTCTTTCTCCATTTAGGCATCAAAGACAGAACACTTCCACCCTTATTGGTTCATCCTTTATTGGGGAATCCTTTGTTGGGAACCCTCGACGGTCACCCAGCGCCACACCAGTGGACACCCCCATAGGATCACCACATACCACTCCTCCCACAACCCCTAGGGAGCATAGGAGCACTACCCATTCATGAAGCCAAGTGAACACACAACCAGGTACATCGCAAACAAACCCCACACCTAACCAAAACACTATGTCTTCACAATGTGAAATGGCTCTCAACTTGCAGTCATCGTTATTATCATCATTGAACTTATCCTGTCTAACCAAGTTAACGAATGACCCTATTGCACACAACCAAAAATGGCCCCCCATACCCACGAAGCGCCCTTCGTACATTCCAATGTTCGAAGGGAAGAAAGCGGAAGACCCAGGAAATCACATAATGACTTTCCACCTGTGGTGTTCATCAAACAACATCATTAATGATACTATTCGGCTGAGACTATTTCAGTGCACCCTAACTGGACCAGTTATGAAATGGTATGTAGAGAAACCTTCTGCTACACATGGAACCTTTAGCGCCCTCACTATCGCGTTCCTAAAATATTTTCAGTTACCCATCCGCCATGATTTCGAGATGGAATTACTGACACACTTTAGAGAGACACTAGCCATCCATATCTCGGACCATCCCCATGAATAGCAGTGACATCGTAGTTTGTGGAAAGCCAAGCTCAATGATTGAGCTATGCTAGAACTGTTCCTGAAAGCTCTCACTACAGAGAATTCAAAAGACGTAGCAACTCAAAAACCTACGTCCAAAGAGGATGCCATCAGTAAGAAACAACTCGAACTGATTTACACATAGTCGAGATATATTTATATATCCTACCTAATGCTCTGCGCCTAAAAAATTACAAAGAATTTCCAGGCGCGTCTAACTCTGTAGATAGTTTGATTGGGTCATTGACCTAAAATCACCCAAGCAGCAATGTTCAGTACCCCGGTTATGCATATGATTCTAACTAGAATATCCCACAACCTGGCTACAAAATTCATCATACACCTTTGCAGAATATGACCAATACAACATAGTCATACCAGGTAGGTCGATACTGCAGACGGTTTGATCAAGTCTTTGGCCCAAGATCACCTAGGAAACATTAGTACCATATGCGTCGATACTGCAAATGAATTTATCTGGTATTTAGCCCAAGATCACCTAGGCAATAGTAGTACCATGTGCGTCGATACTGCAGATGGTTTGATCGAGTCTTTGGCCCAAGGACACCTAAGCAGTATTAATCAGTACCATGGATACTCATATGATTCTACTCAGAATATATCACAACCTGGCTATCATAAAAGTCACCCCAACGCACATATACCAACCAAGGACAAGCGAACCAATATCCCCCATGTCCCGCAAAGAATGGACCACTACCACAACGTAGTGCACCAGTCAATCTAGTGAAACCTTCCTAGGCTCATCAAAAACCATACAACCAGGAGAATTATGACAATCCTCCAAATGCTGCAAAAATAAGCCGAGGAACAAAAAAAAGAGAGATCCTAGATAGGGTTAGTAACCAGAAACATCCCTCGTGATCTCAGTCTGGGGGCAACCCCAACTGAAATCAAAACTAGGAGCCAAGTAACAACTCCCAAGGGAAAAATAGAGCTTAGAGTATTTGATCACGGAACCGAAAGAGACATAGTGATCAACACCTCATAATGCCCAAAGGAGGCACCACACATTCACACCTCTAAAAAAATAAATTTTCAGTGACGGCCGATATGCCCTCTCCCATATTATTTTCATTTAGCACATGTATTTCATTAATATTGGAAAGAAGAAGATGCTCTCACTTGGGGTATTTTGTTGCAAGTATTGTGCAAACCATCCATTGCTCCATCGACTGAAAGTACTAGAGCCTATATCATGCTACCCTTAGCATGATAGAGCCCCAAAAAAACTCTTTATATCCTGACATCATTTCTCCACAAGAAATTAACCATAGGTTCCAAGCACCCGACCACATTTATCATTTCCCCACCTTACACATGATAAACATCCTTTTTGGTCGGTAGAGCCTCCCCTCCATGGCACCCGTCACTCAAAGTAGACTGTATATCAGAAAAATCATGATGCCATGGCCATACCACTTCAGTTTGGGAAGTACTTCATGCCCATTCACCCGCCATGCATCAAGTCAAGTTTTACCATATCAAAATAAAACCCCTTGCCTGGAGTACCAGGTTTTCCAAGTAGGTAAAATCACACCACTGTGCCTTGCATTTGGCCTACCATACGTCCATCAGCATAGCCCATATGAAAAATGTTGTGAAACCAGCTCCAAAAAGAGAAGAAAAGAGATATCAACGCCTTAGAAATAAGCCACTTCGAGGGTGAAACCTCCAATACATTACAAGAATGAACAATTCTTGGATGATTCAAATTACAAAACCACCTTTCTATATATAGGAGTCCATGGGCCACAATGTAATCCTAGTGGGCCACAATTTAATCCTAGCTGACCTAACAATAATAATTTAAGGGCATAATAATAACAATATGGGGGTTACAAGGGTACAATAATAACAATAAGGGGGTTGCACTAACAACAATAAGGGACTATACTAGTAATATAGGGACCTAACATGCCCCTCTCCTTCAAAAAATTGTTGTCCTCAATGCTTGAGTAGCTCTAGGTGCTTCTGTATAAAATTTTCATCCTCCCATGTAGAATCTTCAGTGGGTAAGTTCTTCCACTTGATGAGATACTCTAAAATTGATCAATTCCATAGCTGTTGAGTTCTTGCTTCCGTGACCGCTTCAGGTTCTAATATGATTTTTCCTTCCTCATCAAGTTCTAGCAATATTGTTTGAACTGGAAGATTTTCACCTATAACCTTCTTTAAGCATGAAACATGGAAAATTGGATGCACTCGTGAAGAAGCAAGAAGCTCCAATTTGTATGCCATAGTACCAATCTTTCGCAACACCTTGTAAGGACCATAATAATTTGGCGATAATTTATTATCCTTCTTACCTTTCTTGAGGGAGATTTGTTTGTATGGTTGTAGCCGTAAAATAACCAGTCTCCTACATCAAAACTTCTCTTGCTACAATGTTGACCTGCCTATTGTTTCATTCGATTTTGTGCCAAATTCATGTTGTCCTTTAAGAGTTGGAGAACTTCATGTTGATGCTCGATGTGATATTCCACTGGTTTAACCTTCGAATTTTCTCTTAAATATGATGTGATGGATGGTGGATTATATCCATAAAGTGCCATAAATGGGGTCATTTTTGCTGCAGTATGGAATGAAGTGTTATACCACCATTCAGCTAGAGGTAACCACTTGACCCATTGTGTTTGTTTATTAGATACAAAACAACGAAGATACCCTTCCAAAAATTTATTTACTATCTCAGTTTTACCATTGAATTGAGGATGATAAGATGAGCTATGAGCTAATTAAGTACCCAAACAAGAAAATAACTCCATCCAAAAATCTCCAGTAAAAATGCGATCTCTATCACTCACAATAATCCTTGGGTTTCCATGTAGCTTTTGAATTGTGTCCATAAATGTATTAGCAACTATACTTGCTTTAAATGGATGAGATAATGCACCAAAGTGTGTATACTTGGTAAGTCTATCAACTACCACCATGATGACACTCTTTCCTTCAGACTTAGGTAAACCTGTGATAAAATCCATTGAAATCTCCTCCCAACGTTGAATTGGAATGGATAAAGGTTGTAGAAGACTCTTAATTGTATCAACGAAAACCAAACATTCCACCACAAACTTTTGAATATCATATTTAAGGCCATCCCAAAAAAACTCTTTCTTCACCCTATGGTAAGTTTTTAAAAATCCTGAGTGTCCTCCTAAAGGAGAAGTGTGCAATTCCAAAAGAATTTTTTGTTTGAGTTGGGAATTATTACAAAGACATAAGCGATCTTTGTACCATAAGGAATCATTTTTCCAAATAAATGTATCAGATGTACTAGGATCTTGCTGCAAATTTTGAATGAGTGTCTACACTTCTTCATCCTTCTTCCATTCATCTCTTGCTTCGGTTATCCAATCTGGTTGGATAATATAAATGGCACAAAGCAATGCTTCCACTTCTTGATTCTTTCTTGAGAGTGCACCTAAAACCACATTTAGCTTCCCTTTTTTGTATAATATTTCAAAGTCATAACCCAACATCTTTGTGACCCATTTTTGCTACTCTTATGAAGATAGTCTTTGTTCCAAAAAGTGTTTAAGACTATCATGATCAGTTTTTACCTTGAAGTGTCTTCCCATTAGGTAAGTTCTCCATTTCTTTAGTGCATGTAGTATTGATAACATTTCCTTCTCATAAATAGGTTTTTGTAAATACTTTCCTTTGATTGGATGACTTTCAAAAGCAACGGGTCTTCCTTCTTGCATTAAAACAACATCAATTCCATTTCCTGAGGCATCACATTCCACAATAAAGGTTTTTGTGAAGTCTGGCATAGCTAAGACTGCTGTTAGGCACATTTCCTCTTTAAGATGTTCAAAGGCCTTAGTTTCTTCAAGAGTCCATGAAAATGCATCTTTCTTCAATAATGTTGTTAGAAGTACTGCTATTCTCCCATAATTCTTAACAAACTTTCGATAATACCCTGTTAACCCGAGAAATCCTCGCAAATGCTTTATGGTTGTGGGGACTTTCCATTCCTTAATATCTTTACTTTTGTTAGGGTCTACCTTAACACCCTCGTGAGATATAATATGACCCAGATATTCCACCTCTTATACTCCAAAGAAACATTTGGATGTTTTTGCATATAATTGTTTCTCCAGCAATAGTTTGAGCACCCTGTCAACATGTTGAACATAATCCTTCCAAGACCTGTTTTAGATTAGTATATCATCAAAAAATACTAGCAAAAATTTTATAAGGAAGGGTTTCAAAATGGAATTCATCAACCCTTGAAATGTAGAAGGTGCATTGGTAAGGCCAAAAGGCATGACCAAAAATTCATAATGACCCTCATGAGTTCAAAATGTTGTTTTTAGAATATCTTCAATCTTCATTCTAATTTGATGACGCTGAATGAAGATCCAATTTGGTTAAATAAATTGCTCCATGTAATTCATCCAATAATTCATCAATCATAGGAATGGGAAATTTATGTTTAATGGTGAGCTTATTGAGCTCCCTATAATTTGGACACATGCGCCATGGTCCATCCTTCTTGTGTACCAATACTATAGGAGCAAAGAAAAAACTTTGACTAGGTTGAATTATACCCACCTCTAACATTTCTGCAATCATACGTTCAATTTCGCTCTTTTGGACATAAGGATATCTATAAGGCCTGATGTTTGGAGGAAAAATTCTTGGAATCAAATGAATAGCATGATCATGATCACGAATAGGTGGGAGTCCTTTTGGAGTTTCAAAAACCTTGGAATGATTGTCCAAGACTTTTTGGAGGTCTGCAGAAATAGATGATTTTGTTGTTGGAACTTCTAGTGAGCATAATTGTGCAATTATGCCTCGTTGTTATTTATTTAGAAGCTTTGTCATGACATTAGAGCTTATTATCTTTCCTGGCTTCCCTGCAATACCTCGTAGTTCGACTTCCTTTCCTTATGAAAAAAAAATCAAGAAAAGTTCTTGAAAATGAAAAGCTACCGTCCCTGAAGATTGTAACCATTGTTCTCCTAGTACAACATCAGCACCTCCCATAGGAATGGAAAGCATTAGAATATTCAATACACATTCCCCAATGGTTAGCTTGATATTATGGCATTTTCAAGAGAAATTTATAGTTCCTCCATTTTCAACCATCACTTTACATTCTAGTGCTGGGTATAGGAAACAATTTAATTCCTTGGCTACCTTACAATGAATAAAATTATGGGTACTACTTGAATCAATCAACACTATTACCTTTTTCTTCTTGATATGTCCTTCCATATTGAGATATTGAGGAGTGGTAATTCCTGCCAATGCATTACACGATATGGTTGGACTCATTTCTTCCTCTTCTTGGGTTGGTTCCTAGTGTATATCCTCTTCTTGTTCATTTCTTTCTTCCTCTTCACAATCTATGTAAAATAATTTCTTCTCAGAACACTTATGACCTTTAGTGTATTTTCTATCACAACTCTAGAAAAGCCCTTTTTCTCTTTTTTCTTCCAATTGTTGTGGTGTCAGCCTTGTAGGTTGTGGAAATCTAGGAGTAGCAACACTTTCCTCTTTATAGAAGTGTGTGGTAGGCTTCCTTGTCGCCATTATTTTACATTCAATTTTTCTTTCCAACCTGAATGCCTTCTCCAAAGAATCAGATTCCAAAACGCGAACTTCATGTTCAATTTTATCCTTTAAATTACCTATGAAGAGATCAATCCCGTGTTCCTCTGGAATATCAGTTACCCTTATATTCAATTTTTGGAAGTCCTCAATGTGCTCCCCCATTAAACCCTTTTGTTTGAGATTTATCAATGGGCTAAATAAGGTGTTTCTCTTTGTATCCTCATAATGTGCTATCATTTCCTCCGTAAAAATTGACCAAGTGACAATTTTTTTATGGGAGCAAAGCCATCGATACCATACAAATGTATTTTGTTCTAAATGTAAAGTTGCAATGCGTACCTTTTGTGTGATTTTCACATTATGGAGATCAAAATATTGCTCCATCTGTAGTATCCATGTTACAAGATCCTTTCCATCAAACTTCCTCATATCCATTTTTGAAATATGGTGGTTCTTCCTGCCAACATTAGATTTTATGAAATCATGATTAACATTTATTTTGTTCTCATCATGAGTTTCCTCTACTATCTTTTCACCATTAGGAAACATTTCTTGTATCAACTTTGTCAAACCTTCCATGTCTGCTTTTAGATAATTCTTCATGTTTTCCATTTTCTCATCGATCTTAGCTTCCATGTCATCCATCTTATATTCCATGCCAGCTTCCATGCCATCTATGCCATTCTTCAAACCATCCATCTTAGTTTCCATGCCTTTCTTCAAAACTTCCATGTCATTTTTTGTTGCTCTTTATCAGAGCGAAATTCGTTGCACCTGCTCTTGTAATTTTTATATGTCATGTTGCCATTCTTCTTCTTCATGAGTCATAGTAGAGCCTTCTAAAGGCTTAATGGGTGTTGAATTATTTTTAGGGGCCATTTTAGAATCCAATACTGATATCTATTCTACACTATGCCCTTGGAATCAATTCAACTTGATTCTTCAAACAAGACTTATGCAATTCGAAAAAAAATACACACCTTTTACTTTCTTTTGAGGAGATCGATATTTAAATTGAATTATCTCTATAATTGCAGATCCTCAATATTTGAAATTCATCCCTGTAATATCCCTCATAAGTGTGGAGTACTAAAAAGGTATGCTTTTGATCATTATTTCAGTGGTTTTTTAATAGAATTTGTGAACCTTTTTGTGTCATGAATTTGGGAATTAATAAGTAACCATAAAAAAACATGTGAGAATCGATATACAAGACTTAGCCACTGATAATGGTTATTTTCTATACAGGAAAAGGAGAAAACAAGGGATTGTCGTTCCAAAGGGAAAGACAAAGTCGAGATAACTGCTGTCTCTCTGGACGAGAACCGAACGCAAACAAATAGAAACAGATCAAAGCAAATCGGCTCGGAAAAGGAGGAGAGGACACCAGCTCAGCGCAAAAGAAAAGACAGGATGAAGAGTTAACAGTTTGGCGAATCCCTCAGGATCTTCGATCCTGAGGGATCGCTGCTTTATTTACCTTGTCACTTGGACATCTCCGCCATCGTTTTTATATAAAGAGACAACACTGTTAGCTTGAGGGATAGAGATAGATAGATAGATACAGAGATGAAGAATACGTTTTTATGTAATTTCTGTAAACATCAGCTTTGATTATTAAGTTTCATTGAGAACTGGTTCAATGTATCTTTGACCAATGCATTAATGAAAGTTTGGTGATCATTTCATCTCTGCGACTGGATTAACTTCAAGCGGTGTATCCTTGGAGGCTAAGGGCCCGGCCCCGAAGGACACTTGATTCTGTACCATTACGAATTTATTTCTGTGTGGTTTGTTTATCATTGTCATTTGGTAATTTGGTATGTTTTATAAGTTCATATTACATGCTCTGTTAAAGATTGAATCATTGAAGTTTTTGCAGATAGAATCGTGTGTTGACTCCACATTAAGTTATTAATCCTTTCAAGAGTTCATTACATGTTCTCACTGTTATGTTACAGAGCTGTTATATTAACGTTCGTGTTGTGTGCGTTTCCGATTTATCAGTATTGTTCCTTAATTCATTAATCGTTGTTGCTGTTCCTTTAGTGTGATTCATGTGATTTGTCTTTAGAGTGAAGAATGTTATTGATTGCATAGAGAGTATTTGAGTTAATTGGTTATAGCCCGCGGGACTTAGTTACTTCAATTGCTGTTCCATTTTAGACTTGCTGTTCTATTCTAGAATTGTTGTTCAATCCTTTATTCGCTTTGTTGTTCCATTTACTTGCAGTTGTTGGTTTGGTGTGAGAGATGATCTAAGGCTGTAGTGAGCATTGGCAGTTATTGTCTGGCTCCCAGGCTCGTGATCCATGCTCTAGTTTCCTTTCCATCAGTTTCCGAAGGGATGGGTTATCACTGCCGAACCCTTGACTGATAAACTGTTGAGTTTTCTGAGTGTGTGGTTTATTCTTTGAAGTAATTTAGTTACAAGCAAGCATCCGTTTACTCTTGTGTTTCTTAAGCACTGTACTACTAGCATTACTCTGAAAAATGATAGCCTCGGATTGAGTCACTCTTTGTAATGACAAAACGCTCCCGGATTGACATATTAATGTGAGGTAATTAGAGGTGAAAGAGACCCTTCTTATAGCTCTACATTTTGGCGCCGTTGCCGGGGAAAGAGTGTAGCCATTTGTCTTTTTTAGAGTAGTGTACGAGCCTGCTAGGGAGGAGTTGGATCCTAAAAACGGAAGGTAAGAACCTACGTGCAGAGCATGTAAAATACCTTCTCACTATCCGCTTTCCTAACATATTTGTTTTTGCTTGTTTGAATAGAAGTTGGTAGTTCATTTTTTTGAGTGCATGACTAAGCAAAAAAGACCAGAAAAGAATATCAAACCCCCATCCAAACCTGAAAAAGCTAAGGGGCCGGTGACCCTTGGCCGAACGACCTTCATAGACGAAATCTATAAGAAAACAGAATCTCAACCATCAGTAGGCCTCAAGAAAAACATTTCTAAGCCGCCTACTAGTTCCCTTCAGGCCACAGGATCACCATCTGTAGCCTGCGCTGAGGTGCATAGTCAAACTGAAGAGCAGGACTTTCAAGAAATTGAAAATTCTACTCCAGAATTATTGCAGGAAGGGAACTCTAGCAACTTTTGTGAGGGAAAAGGAGAAACAGGGGAAATGAAGGAACCAAAATCCCCTATTGAAACAAATCAGCCATTAGATAGCCCAGATAAGGGGAGTGCTGCGAAAATCATTGTTGAAGGAATTCAATCTCCTCAGACACCTGGTATTCCCATTATTCCAGATAAAGGAAGCGCTGTTAAAAAGATCCCTGTCAAAACCGTTCCCACTCAACCTAGGAATACCCTCCTAGATATCCCAGAAGGTTACTGGCATATATTCGATTCCATGGCTCAAAACCAACCAAACGCTCAAAACCAGCCAAATACTCAAACCTCTACATTACAATATCCTATAGTGGATTCTGCAGCAAATGCACCCATGAAAGCTATCCCTCTTCAGCATATCCCTACATTTCACGGACTCACATCGGAAGATCCGGATGCATTCCTATTCGAATTCGATGTGTTATGTAGGGGGTACGATTACACCACCGATCCCCAAAAATTGAAATTATTTCCCTCTACATTAAAAGGGGCTGCTTTAAGATGGTTTATGGGGCTAGGTGGTGGGGTCATCAACAATTGGGATCAAATGAAAGAATCCTTCTTAAAGAAATATCAGGATTATTGTAGGTCTAGAGAATTAAAAGACGAAATATTTCAAATGTCAGCCAGACCAAATGAGACATTAGAGGAGTATGTGGAACGTTTTCAGTATAATTTACAAAGATCTCCTTATGCATCGCTACCTTTACCTGATAATGTGTTAAAAACCGCATTAATGAGGGGCATGAAGGAACAATGGATTGAAACATTAAACATTATGGGCAAAGGGGATATTTATCAAGAGAATTTTACTGACATCCTTGACTTATGTATCAGGAGTTCGAGAGGCAGCACAAGAATAAAACCGACCGAATATGATCGGTTTGCAAGAGATAACAAAGTATCAGCAGAAGGAGTAACACGTGCAGAAATTGGAAATTTATTAGAAAATTTTAAAACTGATATTATGGGGACACTAACTACACAACTTGATATGGTGCAGGCTAAACAGAAGCAGCTGGAGGCAGAACATAATTTGGCAATCTTCTGCCCCCGATGCAGAAAAAAACATAGCCACAAGGAGTGTCCATTGGATAAAGTCCAAACATGCGCCATCTGTACAAAAGATCACCTTACAGAGAGCTGCCCCTCACTTCCTGGATTGAAAGCGGTATATAAGGAAGCGGAAGAAGAACCAGAATCGGTGAATTCGATCAACCAGCGCCGCCAGTGGCAGCCGAGACAACCTGGTATGTTTCCGGACCCAACCTCTTTCTTTCAAAACCCACAATATAATGCTCAACAATATGGTATGTGGCAAAATCAATCTCAACCCCCATTTACAAACTGGTCACCACAATCATTTCCTTCTTCAAATTCATGGCTGAATCAAACAAGCCAAACTGGTTGGCCGAATTTCCCTTATACTCCACCATATTGGCAAAATGGTCCATACCCTTCACAGTGGACTCCCTCTACTTAACAAAGTTCACCCTGGCAGACAAGCTGGCAAAGACCGATGTACCACCCAGCTGGAACTATTCCGCTCCCTCAACCTACTCTGCCAGCTTTACAACAAAATCCCCAGTCTAACCTGAGACCGCAACTCCCAGCCCAACCCGATCCCAATCCAAATAACAGACGGGTCCAATCTATCCAAATCATAGAATCACCAGAAACAGGACCTGACTTGAGGGAGTGCAATGACCTTCAGTTAAGATCTGGACGTATAATTGAAACTGAGGGAGATAAAACAGTTCATATTGAAGATCAGTTACCCAGAGAACATCAGTCACAACAGGAGGATGTAAATAAGCAACAAACTCATAATCAAGCAACCACATCCTCTCCTCCGTTCCCAGAACGATTAGCCATACCTCGATCCATACAATATCCTGACTTTGACATTCTAGGAGAATTACAAAATCTGTACATAAAAATTCCATTCCTCCAAGCCATTCAAGACATTCCCATATACGCAAAAACTATAAAAGAATTGTGCATAAAGAAACCAAGGAGGAATATAACAAATAATCCAAAAGTCCAAGTAGTCGGTACCTTATCTGACCTATTGTCTGGAAGAGAAACACCCCTTAAATATGAAGACCCCGGGAACCCAATTATAACTGTTCAAATTTATGGTCAGACCCTGTCTAATGCCTTAGTTGATCTAGGGGCTGCAATTAATATTTTAACAACCACAACTTGCCAAAAGATCGGCATTACATCTGTAGAACCCACCTCCACTCTGTTAGAATTGGCTGACCGATCTGTGGTTAGACCAGAGGGTACTCTACATGATGTCATGGTCTCTGTAGAATCCTGGGAGTATCCAACCGATTTCCTGATAATTAATCCAAAAACCCGACTTGATGGACATCCGCTAATTTTAGGTAGGCCTTGGCTTGCCACTGCCGATGCCTACATTGGCTGTCGGCAGGGAAATATGACCATAACCAGAGGACCGAATAGCAAAAATTTAGTTCTATATCCTCTAGCGCAGCCAAGTGTCACAATGATTAAAACTAATAAGCACCCTGTATCATATCTTACTGATAACATCAGATCTCCATTAACTATACAAGAGGCACTTGATTTCAAAGATCAAACAGAAGACGATGCCATTAATAATTTCATTACTCAAACTGAACCTCGCACACAGTGTCACATGATAGAAGCAGCATTTGATAATGAATTGGAAGAAGATCCACTGAAAGATATTCATGACCAAACGATACCTGTTACTTCTGTTGCAAATAGTAAAACTGTGGAAATTGCACCGGGGAAAACTTTAAACATCAATGCTAATCTCACACCTGAACAAGAAACAAAGCTCATCCATCTGTTAACAAAATATCAAGAAGCATTTGCATGGGACTACCCTGATATGAAAGGAATTGATCCCTAATTATGTACACACCACATTTATATAGAAAAATATGCCAGACCTGTGCGTCAGCCGCAAAGGAGACTTAATCCCCATCTAAAAGATGTCGTAAAAACTGAACTTCAGAAGCTTTTAGATGTGAATTTTATCTACCCTATTTCTGATAGTAAATGGGTCTCTCCGCTCGTGGTGGTACCAAAAAAGAACGGGAAATGGAGAATTTGTGTGGATTATAGGGAACTAAACAAGGCAACACAGAAGGATCATTTTCCTCTTCCTTTCATAGATCAAGTATTGGATACTTTAGCAGGGAAGAAGTTATTTTCTTTCCTGGATGGCTTCAGTGGATACAATCAGATTCAGATTGCCCCTGAAGACCAGGATAAAACTACTTTTACTTGTCCTTGGGGAACATTTGCCTATCGAGTTCTACCTTTTGGCCTATGTAATGCTCCTGCCACATTTCAAAGGGCCATCCTTAGCATTTTTGCAGATTTAATAAATGATGGACTTGAAGTTTACATGGATGACTTTACACCATATGGAGATGATTTTGATCCAGCTCTAGACACCCTAGAGAAAGTCTTACAACGCTGCATTGTCACCAAGCTTTGCTTAAGCAATGAAAAATGTTTTTTGATGATGACTGAAGGACTTATCCTAGGACACTATGTCTCAGCAGCCGGCATTCAGGTAGACCCGGCCAAAATCCAAATACTTTTGCTTATTCCCACTCCTACTACTCAAACAGAGGTACGCAGCTTTCTTGGATTTTCCGGTTATTATAGACGATTCATAGAGCATTATTCGCACATTGCTGCTCCTTTATATGCACTGACTGGTAACGTTGATTTTCTTTGGACAGACAAATGTGACCATGCTTTCGAGGATCTAAAGAAGCTTGTATCCACAGCCCCAGTCCTTCGAGGACCAAACTGGGACCTACTATTCCAGATATCATCTGATGCCTCAGATACAGCCATTGGTGCAGTCCTTGGGCAGGAAGAGGATAAAAAACCATATGCTATATATTACATCAGCAAAAATTTATCCCCTGCTGAATTGAATTAGACTGTTACTGAAAAAGAATTTCTAGCTGTAATACATGCTGTCAATAAATTTAGACATTATATCACAGGCTACCCTGTTATCTTGTATACAGATCATTCTGCCATAAAATATTTAGCAAATAAGCCTATCACAAATGCCAGAGTAACTCGATGGTTAATCTTATTGCAGGAATTCGATATCACAATCAAGGACCGCCCTGGCAAAGAAAACCCTGTAGCCGATTTTCTTTCAAGGATACCAAAATCAAGCGATGCAGCAGCAGTGGAAGATCAATTTCCGGATGAACACCTATTTTCTGTTGCTGTTCAAACGCCCTGGTATGCTGATGTTTCCAATTACCTTGCAGTAGGTAAATTACCAAAACATTTAACTCCTAATGAGCGTAAGCAGATTATTCAGAAAAGTTCTCGATTTTCGTGGATTGGAGGTTATTTGTTTCACACAGGAGCAGACATGCATATCAAGCGATGTGTTAGAGAGGATGAAATCTTTGACATCCTAAAAGCCTGTCACGATGGACCGTGTGGGGGGCACTTCGCTGAGCGTAGAACTGGACATAAAGTATTGCAGACAGGATATTACTGGCCTACGATCTTCAAAGATGCAAAGAAGTTTGTCCAAGCTTGTGACAGCTGCCAGCGAGCAGGACGACCTGGTCAAGCTGATGAGATGCCTCTGAAACCACAGTTAGTCATCGAACCATTCGAACGGTGGGCTCTTGATTTCGTTGGACCCATCAACCCTTCATCAAATCAGAAAACATATATTTTGGTGGCAACAGAATATGTCACCAAATGGGTTGAGGCAGAAGCATTGCCAAGAGCCACAGAGGATTCTGTTATACAGTTCCTGTTCCATCTATTTGTTCGTTATGGCCTTCCCAGAGAAATAATTACAGATGGAGGACCACAATTTTTTGGGCATAAATTAGCTGCAACACTTAACAATTATCATGTCCAGCATAAGATCACTACTCCATATCACCCACAGGCGAATGGGCAGGTAGAAAGTAGCAATAAGATAATAGAATCAATCCTAATGAAAACCATTGCATCACATAGGCGTGATTGGGCTACCCGACTACCTGAAGCACTCTGGGCCTATCGAACCACATGGAGGAGCACCACCGGTTACTCACCTTATCAATTAGTGTTTGGAAAACAACCCATTTTTCCTATCGAATTCGAAATCCAAACATTACGGACAGCACAGGAAGTTGGCCTAGATCTAACCGAGGCACAACTCAATCGACTGCAGCAGATCAATGAATTAGACGAAGTCAGGCTCTCTGCATTACAAAATACATCATTAGTTCAACAGCAGCGAGCCAAATGGCATGATGCGCTCATCAAGAACAAAGTCTTCCATGAGGCAGACTGGGCTCTGTTATACGATTCTCGGTTTCAGGACTTCCCTGGAAAACTTCAGACTCGATGGTTGGGACCATACGAAATCCAGAAGGTGCATGACAATGAAACCCTTACTCTAATCACCATTGACGGTTCTGGATATGCATTCAAAGTAAATGGTCACCGAGTCCGTCTCTATCGTAAACCACTCACTCGAAAATCCTTCTGCCAGCAGCTACGCCGAGACACTGATATGGAGATCTTAGGAGAGGAAGAGAAATCTTCCTCACCTGTAATTCATTAAGGGTTCATTTCTTTTTTGCAATTTGTACATAAATTCTTGTTTTTTTGAGTGGTTCTTGTACATAAGTTTGAATTAAATATTTTCTTGTCATTTTTTTGCTGTTCCTTTTCTTTACAGAGTTTGATTTTTGCTTTTCTAATAGCATATGCGTGTTTGTTTCTATATGTTGGTTTTTGCTTGTTCTGCTGTTCCTTTTCTAAAGGAACAACATTCGGGATCTCTGCTGTTCCTTTTTCAAAGGAACAGCATTATTACGTTTTCTGCTGTTCCTTTTGGTTACCACCGTTCCTTTTTCTTCAAAGAAGCAGCGTTTTTTTATTACTATTGTTCCTCTTTGGCATTTAGAGTGTTTTTTATAGCCTTTTTATTTTTGCCGTTCCTTTTCCAAAAAGGAACGGCATTTGCATTTTTTTGCTGTTCCTTTTTCTATCATCCATCATTGTTTCCTTTCCAAAGGGACACCACTCGCATACTTTTTCTCTCCTTGTGAAACAGCTTATTCCTTTTGCTGATCTAAATTGAGGATGCTTTGAGCCCGTCTTCTTTCTAGTCCTTAAGATACAGCTATGTATTTGTGCAATGAAACATAAAATCACAACATACCGAAATCTACAAACCATAAATCGCTATATCTATAAGGCTCTGCATTAGTAAGAGGACAAATGGAAGGACATACTTATTTCTTACCTTTTGTTGACATGGTCTTACTAATTTTGCCCTGATTGGTTATCTTTATCATGCTGATTCCCTTAAATTTTTTTATTAGTACTTGGGAATAAGAGCAAAGAGTTTATATCTTCCTATTGATAATAAGACTTCTTCCACCATTCCTACTCTTAAGGAGTGTTGAGCCACCCTTTGTGTATAAGGAAAAGTATTCGATAAAAAAGAAAAAATATGTGAACATGATATGTCAAGTGTCAAATGCAGGATAGGGGGTCTCATCGAGAGCCGGCCTACCATGATCATGAGGATGGAAGTGAAGTGGCATTCCCATTCTGGCCACCACACCAGGGATATGGTCCAAAAGGTATATCAAATAAACAAACCTTGGAACAGGAGGTCTCATTACGAGCCGGCCTACCCATGTTTCGCTCCTTCCTCGTGAATGGCATTATGGTTAACTGGTCACCAAGCCAGCATAATGGTCTACATTTTGACATAACAACATTCCTAAATATACACAAAGGATCATGGTTCCGAGGGTAAAAAAACAACTCTGCCAAGGTTATGGACACCTGTTGGCAGCAGAGTATTGTTAATGGTATTGAAGTCACCTTGCTTACACCAATGGGTAAGATACGAATACTCTTTTGTTTTTATATCATAGGGACTAATCATATGTCATTTCCCGATTTATACATCGCATGAATATTTATCATTACCAATCATGGCAACGGAAGTGACCATGACCACTTGAGATTGGCAAGTACGATACATGCCCTATCCATCAGCCTCAAATCATAACACAGCAGCCTCTTATATCATACGCGATCAATTCTCTGCCTCGATTTCGGTAATTTGTTGTCCTTTGCAACATAGCATAATTCCATATGTTGTTCCTTTCTGACTTGATTGCAGACGGGGTGCCGCTCCTTTATTTGCCGGCTGGGACAGCCTATCACACTGCGGGGGGGGGAGGTTAACCTCATCATTCCCTGTATTACGTGTCCACTCACCATTCGGGAAAACTAGTATACGACGGTTTGGCATATTTTAATGGCATGGCATTTCTATTTCCGCACAAGTTGCTTTCTGTTTCACTATTGCATGCTCTGTGTTTTCTTTCTCGTAACCTTGCGATTATCATCCTCCATGCATTTCAAACAGAGAACGTTTTTGCTGTTCCATTTAGAATTCGCAGTGAAACCATGGGAGGAAGGGCAATTCGAAGTGAGCCTCAACAGCTGACGATCTCCGCTGCTGCCCGGGAGATCCTGGAAAGAGCAGGATGGTTGAATTATTTCAATCGCCTACAGGAGTCCAATGAAACAGTAGTGATGGAATTTTTGCAGAATTTACAAGATGACCACTCCACAGTAAGAGGGAAGCGGATAGCGGTCACTGATGCCATAATTGCAGAAGTTTCAGGACTACCAGCCACCGGACCGGTATGGACATTAAAAAAGGAACGAATACAGAAGGTCATGGAACTGTTCCAGGACGAAGGCCAGAATCTGACAATTAAGGGGAAGGGTATTCTGCCAGCAACCCTCGGAGAACCTTGGACGGAGCTAGCAAGAACGGTGCAGAGTTATATTACTTGCGAAGGAAGAAAAGACGTGGTAAGACCACGACACCTTAAACTTTTAGCTGTTTTAAAGCAGAGATGCTCTGTGAATTTACCCACACTCCTGAACTCCTTACTGCATGATGCTGCACAAAGTATGAAAAAGGCACAGCACGTAGAATCAATCGTTAGTCATCATGGGTTGATACGACTAGTTGTTAGTTATGGTCTCAACCAGCAGCAGAGCAGCTGGGAAGAGTTGATTGCACAAAGTGAGGGGGGATTGACAGAACCATCCCCAAAACGCAGACATTCTATAAGCACACCGGAGTGTCCGGCAAAACGCGGAGAACATGTTGCTAGTACATCAGAACAACCAGAGTTACATCAAGAATCGGCAAAGCGTAAGCATGCCATTGATTCACCCGAGCAACCAGAGGAACCCAGAAAATCAGCTCGGTTAGCTCAGATGAGAGGAAGCATAAATAAGCCCAGAAAATCAGCCCGGTTGGCTTGGATAAGAGGAAGGCTGGAAAAGCTTCAGGGAAGCACCAGCCAACCAGTGATAATTGAAGATGAGCAACCCGAAGAAGAAGCAGCCGAGCCTTCGGGAACAGAAATAGAAGCAGAAACTGAACAGGAGGAAGAAATGGGACAGCAGGGGGATAGCCCATTACAAGACCTACTGGGAGATGATGACTTGGCCGCAGTCCTAGCCAATATGAGTAAGTATGGTCAACCTTCTAGTTCAGAGGGCCCCCACGACAAACCCCAGGAAGAGAACATGCCTGTTCATGATGAAGAGGAGGAAAATACTGAACGGGAACAATCTGTTCCCAGGTCACAAGAGGAAAATCTAGAGGGAGTAGGAGAAGAAACAACATTTGCTCAGGAAGAGACAGAACCAGTTGAGGTCCCTACTCCAGAACAGCCAGAGCAGAGCAGTGAAGAAGAACCCCAAGAGGAAGATTTAGAAACCAGTCATGATCCAGTCCGCAGCAGACAGACTGTTGTTCCTTCGAAGGAAACACTGGAAATTAAGAAGTTGCGGAAGGAACGGAATAAATTGTTGAATACGATAACCCAGCTCAGACAACAAATTAGGATTCTGAAAAAGAACCAGAAGGTAAGAAAGACCGGAGGAAGGAAAAAGAAGGCCAACAAGCGGCCTGCTGTTCAAAACCCTACTGAGAATCCAGCTGCCGTTCCAAATGATGCTGAGGAACGGACGGGTGTTCGCGTTAAAACAGAAAAGGATGATATAAGGATCAGTGACAAGCAAATTCAGACAGAGGCACCACCCTCAGGGGTAATAAGGGTTCTGAACTCCAAACAGCATAATAAGAAAGTTCAGGTAAAACTCCCGGCCTCCACCGACCTATGGAAAAAAGATCCGAAAACGAAAACCTTGCATAAGATGGTGAAGCAAGCCCAGCAAGAAGCCGAACAGCTTAGAGAGCAAACGGTTCCCCGAGAAAAATACGAAGAGTTACAGCAGCAACTAAGGGACGTCAGTCAATCCAAAAGCCAGGCCTTTGAAGGTTGGAAAAAGGAACAAGAGGAAGTTGCACAGGTAACCAGTAGACTAACTACTGTTATCAAACAGATGAATGACTTGTGTTCTTTATACAATGATGTTTTAGCATGTAGGGCCCCTGCTAAAAACTATGCTCTATTTTTATTAGAACGGTACTTACAATTAAAAATAAAAGCTGTTAGAGCAGGTACCCCAATACAAATTAATACTGTCAATGACTTTATAGACTGCTGTAAACATTATGGAATGAAAGTCCAGAGGTTGTTGTGTGAACTTTATTTGCACGATCTTGTGCTAAGTCAGGAGACTGAATTAAACCCTGGCCCTTTCATTGGAGACATCCAATTCCAAGCATTCATTTCATTCGGGGTTAATCAGATTAAGTGGCTCAAAGCCTATGATACTTTCCAAGGTCAGGAAAATGGTCTAGATTTACGGGTTAGGGCTGAGCCTAGGAACCCAGTACAGTTGTGGAGAGTTCATAGAAATCTTATAACGGCTCCTGGTGC
Source organism: Pinus albicaulis (assembly GCA_034641835.2). Classification (NCBI taxonomy): domain Eukaryota; kingdom Viridiplantae; phylum Streptophyta; class Pinopsida; order Pinales; family Pinaceae; genus Pinus; species Pinus albicaulis. Next base: position 423,105,398 of record CM076570.1, on the reverse strand, counting down.
CATTGAAACATTAGGACCTATGCATGAGGCACTCATTCAAGAGAGTTTAGAGTATTTTCTTTCTATCAAAGACTTGACCATTAATGCAGCCAAATTTCGATATCGAATCTCTGATCCACACATCCAGCTCAGAGAACCATTTAATTATGAGAACTTTGAGTTATTTGTCGACCGTTTGAACCTCTATGGCGAGACCATTCTGAAAGCAGGATCATCCTGGTTAGGGTATAGATTTCGCACTCCAAATTATTTGGCACCCTGCACCCGGATACCAGGCCCTGTATGATATGCCTGAGGGACAAACAGGTCAGTTCTTTGACTATCTAATCACTCAACATGGTTGTAGGCCTCCACATGAGACTCCTTCTCCAGCATATTCTCTCACTGCATTACATGTCAACTACAATGTTTTCATGAGGACATGAAACAAGGTAAGCAGGGGGGTGTGTGGAGTACTAAAAAGGTATGCTTTTGATCATTATTTCAGTGGCTTTTTAATAGAATTTATGAACCTTTTTGTGTCATGAATTTGGGAATTAATAAGTAACCATAACAAAACATGTGAGAATCGATATACAAGACTTAGCCACTGATAATGGTTATTTTCTATACAGGAAAAGGAGAAAACAAGGGATTGCCGTTCCAAAGGGAAAGACAAAGTCGAGATAACTGATGTCTCTCTGGACGAGAACCGAACGCAAACAAAGAGAAACAGATCAAAGCAAATCGGCTCGGAAAAGAAGGAGAGGACACCAGCTCAGCGCAAAAGAAAAGACAGGATGAAGAGTTAACTGTTTGGCGAATCCCTCAGGATCTTCGATCCTGAGGGATCGTTGCTTTATTTACCTTGTCACTTGGACATCTCCGCCGTCGTCCTTATATAAGAAGACAACACTGTTATATGGATAGAGAGATATAGAAATGAAGAATACGTTTTATGTAATTTCTGTAAACATCAGCTTTGATTATTAAGTTTCGTTGAGAACTGGTTCAATGTATCTTTGACCAATGCATTAATGAAAGTTTGGTGATCATTTCATCTCTGCGACTGGATTAACTTCAAGCGGTGTATCCTTGGAGGCTAAGGGCCCGGCCCCGAAGGACACTTGCTTCTGTACCATTACGGCTTTATTCCTGTGTGGTTTGTTTATCATTGTATTTGGTAATTCGGTATGTTCTATAAGTTCATATTACATGCTCTGTTAAAGGTTGAATCATTGAGGTTTTTACCAACAGAATCGTGTGTTGACTCTGTATCAAGTTATTAATCCTTTTCGGAGTTAATTGTATGTTCTTACTGTTATGTTACAGAGCTGTTATATTAATGTTCGTGTTGTGTGCGTTTCCTATTTATCAGTATTGTTCCTTAATTCATTAATCGTTGTTGCTGTTCCTTTAGTGTGATTCGTGGGATTTGTCTTTAGAGTGAAGAAAGTTATTTGATTGCATAGAGATTATTTGAGTTATTTGGTTATAGCCCGCGGGACTTAGTTATTCAATTTCTGTTCCATTTTAGACTTGCTGTTCCATTCCAGAATTGCTGTTCAATCCTTTATTCGCTTTGCTGTTCCATTTCCTTACAGTTGTTGGTTTGGTGTGAGAGATGATCTAAGGCTGTAGTGAGCAGTGGCAGTCACTGTCTAGCTCCCAGGCTTGTGATCCATGCTCTAGTTTCCTTTCCATCAGTTTCCGAAGGGATGGGTTATCACTACCGAACCCTTGACTGATAAGCTGTTGAGTTTTCTGAGTGTGTGATTTATTCTTTGAAGTAATTTAGTTACAAGCAAGCATCCGTTTACTCTTGTATTTCTTAAGCACTGTACTACTAGCATTACTCTGACAAATGATAGCCTCGGATTGAGTCACTCTTTGTAATGACAAAACGCTCCCGGATTGACATATTAATGTGAGGTAATTAGAGGTGAAAGAGACCCTTCTTATAGCTCTACAATAAGCTTCTTTCAAATTCCACCAGTCTGATCTGATTTGGATTCTTCAAGGAAAATTTATGTCCAATCTCCCACAATGACCCAATTTTGGACTGGTTCAGTAGATTGAACTTGTACGACTTGCCACGTGTCACTGTTTCCTCCTTTGGCTCTGAAATTTATAGAATCAAAACTAAAGTCCGTGTATTTGCGACCACTTTTTACAGCATTCCAATCCGATGCTCAGAGAGAGAGAGCTATGAATATTTTTCCACGATCACCTATTTGAGATGAAATTCAGAAGCCTCAAAAAGCCCTAATTTCCACAGATCATATCTCCGAAAATATTACAAACCAATATCTAAAATTTTGCAACAATGTTTCTCAAGATTGCACATTCACACTCTAAAAATTTCAGCTTCTAAACCTTCGTAGAAAACAAGTTATTATGAAAATGCCACGATGACTTGTTTAGGTTAAATTCAGGAGCCTGCAAAATGACCTAACTTTCACCAATCATATCTCCGAAAATATTGCGAACCAAGCTATGAAATTTTTCGATGATGTTCCTCATGATTTTTTCTTCGCACTCTAAAAATTTTAGATTCTGAACCTTCGTAGAAAAAACGTTATAGCTTAAATTCCATGATGACCTATTTGGACCAGCGAAACCCTAGAATCTCAAAGCTCTGATACCAAATGTTATGAAACCAGCTCCAAAAAGAGAAGAAAAGAGATATCAAAGCCTTAGAAATAATCCACTTCGAGGGGGAAACCTCCAATACATTACAAGAATGAAAAATTCTTGGATGATTCAAATTACAAAACCACCTTTCTATATATAGGAGTCCATGGGCCACAATGTAATCATAGTGGGCCACAATGTAATCCTAGCCGACCTAACAATAATAATTTAAGGGCACAATAATAACAATATGGGGGTTACAAGGGTAAAATAATAACAATAAGGGGGTTACACTAACAACAATAAGGAACTATACTAGTAATATAGGGACCTAACACAATATTTTCCATCCGCTTCATCAACCCCCACACAAGATACCAACCAATGGGGCCCTCACCCTCAATAAAAAAACCCTCCTCAGATCATCAGTGAGTGATCTCTTTCATGTTTTCGGGCACCCATATCTGTGTTTTGTACAATCAAAATCCCATTGTTTCATTCATTTGGTAAGTGTACAAAGACCGCAAAGGGTGAAGAATTGTTCCCCCAGTCATCCATCCATTTTTCTCCCGTGGTAGCAGTCCTTGGTCACCCTTGGCCAGAGTATCATACCTTTCATGCATAAGCCACCATGACATTCATAAGTAACATATACCCACCCTGGACATCCTACTGACTCCAGGGATTTCCTCATCATAAATAGTTATGAATGCTGCCAAGTTGATTTTTATACTCCAAAATTGGGCCACTGAATCCCCAGCATCAATTTTCAATCACCCCTCACCATCATGCCTATGTTAATCCTATAAAATCAAAGATCTTGATCCCTGAAATCAGTGACTATCTTGTTTGGTTGAGGCTTCCTTCTTGTCGAAGTCAACTCCTATTTTCCAAAAAGGAAGCAGTACCTTGGATTTCCCCTCACCACAATAGGGGCATCCTCGGGTGGCACTGTGGGAATCATCATTGCCCATAGATGTCATTGATCCTCCTGACATTCGACTACAACACAATTTTTCAATTCAAGATGGTATTGTACCTTAAAACCATTTCACTTTGATCAAATTCGTTGAAGACCCGTGCCATTATAAGCATCTCTTTCAGCAATGCTCACACAAGAAGGTCCCAGTTATATATCCATGTGTACAATGAGAATTTATATGTCATACCAAGCTTACACATATGGTTCTACATTCCACCTATTGTCAAAGAAAAAACGCCCCTAAGGGCATCAACAATATTCGTCATTAACCAAATCAGTAGATCACTACCATACTAGTGACATAGACAGAATCTGTATTTGTCAAATAGATTTGTTTAGCTAGCCAAAGCATCAGGAGCATGTGACATGCCCACCTCATAGAAAAATTATATTTATTGTATCATACTATTTCTTGCAAGGTTCCCATAGGACATGGTCACTCTTTGACTCATTGTAAGGCATTTCTAACTTTTTTCTACACGTAGGTATTTCTCTCTCTCCACATAGTACATAGAAAAGAAACTATAATGTATTTCGGCTTTACAACTCTTCCTAGATCTCAAATATTAGGGGGAAACTATTATCACTGGAAAATTGGACAAGAAAATATGAAATTATTAAATTTCAAGCAGAAGGATTTACAGGATTGATGGACATTAGAGAATCTGAAAATTTTAAAAAATCTCTAAGGTCAGAGAAAAGATAAAATTTTGCACCCAATACACTGGTAGAATGCACCTTTGCGCGCATTTTTCTTCAATACATACGCCTTCGTTCGTATTTCCCTCAAAAATTCGTGTGAACGTGAGAGTGGCGAAAGTCACTTTCCGGGACCACAAGGCACACTCCAAGAAAATGCCCCACACTTCAGGCCCCCCAAGGACAACCTCCTAATCTTCCTTGGGACCCCAAGGGAGAACACAAAGGAATCAAGTGGCACACAATGGAATCAACCCCCTCTCTTGGGTCACCATACATCAATGTACAAAGAGAGGGAAGGAGAATTTGAATTGATCTATAAAATCCTTCCAAGAGATGAACACAAGGAGATCACATTGTTATGTTGGACAAAATTTCTTTGAATCAATCCAACAATGTGTAATCCAGAGAAAAATTAGAGAGGGTATTCGGTTGTTGGCCATCCAACAACTTCAATCCTTTGGAGTAGAGAGAGAGACCTTGCACCAAGCAGGTAGAAGTTAAAAACTTCCTTTCATTAGGTCTTATAACTCCATAGTTCTAAGGTCCCCTTGGAAAGTGTGTAAACGTACCATCTTTCTTCCTAACAACAAGCAATAAAAGGGGACATTGATGCCACCATTAGTATTATTTCTATGTTTGACTCTTTATGAGCTTTCGTGTTTTTGTTTAGTTTAGTCGTGTTTTCTTTCTACATATGCATACTATATCATTGTTTAATGTTTTATAGCATGTTCACTAACCTGCTAATTATTTTCTTTATCTGCCTATGACCAATGCTTAGAGGCAGCAACCACTCATCATAAGCAATTGTGGATTGGTACACTTGTGCACCAAAATAAATGACACACTGATGATCAACTATTAATAGCTTCATGCATGTCAATCCTGATGACAACCCAGTTGAGACAAAGGTTCAAGGAAAGTAAACTATCAGTTGTATTTTTAGCAAACTACCCAGGTGCAATTATAAAGCCACAAGAATCCCATGATGGATTTCCCAATCAAGAAAGGATGAATTTGCTATTTAATAGGGGTTTATTTCTCTAGGGATTGTGTGAGAAATGAAGACTAAGGGTAGGCAGGAAATTGGCTATGTGTTTGTCCAAATTTTCCTAGATCGGTGTGAAGCAATTGGTAGAGTTTATGAGGTTGTGATGAGCACACATGCATTGTATTGTTTTATTTAAGATGCATTGTATTGTTTTATTTAATATGGAAATTCAAGTATTTTATTTATGGTTGAATTAATGTTCTTATAGATTCATAGGTATTGTATTCTATTAATTGAGTATCTTCTTTAACAACCCTAAAAAATATGGAATATGATGGAGAAAAAAAATGGTATATAACATATTTCCATATATTGTAGTAAACAACATACCTTGTCTCACTTTCTCTCCAATATTAATAGTAGCTTTCTCCGAAGTCAATCATTATGACTTCTAGAGTGTTAAACCCCAAGAAAGTTTCAATGGTATTTTTTTTCTATTACCACATTTGAATGCAAAGTTAATAACAATGTTGAATGATGGAAAATGGGAATAACAAGAATGTAGTCTATTACAAATAGCTTATAATTTCAAGAAGCAAACATTTCAAGTAAGCGAAAATTTTATTTTCAGGCTATATACCATTTTTTTCCCCTTTCATATTCTAAATATTTTACTATTAAATTATATTGAATCAATGCACACTACTAATGTTTTTTTCCCCAATGATCTTATGGTATTATCATCCAAATAAAAGGTTTAATGCATCCTAATAGTTTACACGCATGTGAGAAAAAATTATGTGAAAAATAAAATGAATACCATTACCCAATGAATTTATTATGAAAATCACACACCCCTAAATCTCAATAATCTTAGAACAAAAAGGAGGATATTCATCCTAGCATACCATTAAAATCCAGCTTCCATAACCATGTATTTTTCTATACCTTAATAGAAGCCTCTTTGAATAACATACCCCCAAAACATAAATATATTTGAATAACTTATTCTCCCTGAAAAAATATCTTTGAATAATGTATTATCACTTGCCATGTCTCCCAATATTGTATATATTGAATCTGAAGAGCTATGATGCTAATAAAAGGAAAAGTAAAGAAGAAACAAAATAAAGGATATAACCAAGTCATATTGAATATTTAGAGCTATGATGAAAATATAAATAAAAGCATCGCATAAAACAAATAAAAGGGAAAAAAAGAAAAAGAAAAACAAAGTATAAACATATAAGAAGTTACTTGAATATATCTGAGAATATGCTTTGCTGCTTTCGATCGAGTGACTCTGACAAAGATCCTGAGAAAATCTAGATACCAACCTGATTGCATAATCAATTTCAAGTCAGGTGTGTGTCAAATAAATTATACTGCCAACAAGTTGGCAATACAATATAGGATCCACCCTGGGAGTGGTGCAACTAGTAGTAAGAAAAACACCCGCCTGAAAAAGGAGAAGGTGAAATCTTACAATTAGACATGCCAAAAGGCTGGAGTAAATCAATACACTTTTCTATTTGAAGATGGTGATTCATTTTGAAGATTGGTGAACCTGCAATCTAAGAAAGTCGTGTAGAATAAAAAGATCTATCATAGCAAATTGTCACATAAATTCTTCCTTAACAGTCTGAATCATAGATGAAGAACTCCCCGTGAAGATAAAATCATCCACATACAGAACTAGAATCACTAAATCAGAGCCTTGTCCCTTAGTGTAGATTGTTGGATCAAAGTGACACCGATTGAACCCTGAGGAAAGAATTAAGTTATCCATCTTCTCATACCAAGCTCTAGGATCTTGTTTGAGACCATACAAATATCTCCTAAGCCTGTAGACAACGAAGAATCCTACACAAAACCAAGGGGTTACTCCATTTAAATCTCCCCATGTAGATCACCATGCATAAAATAAATCTTAACATCCATTTGGTAAACTAGACAGCCTTAGGAGGTTATAAGAGAAATCACAAGATGAATAGAATCTATGTTATCGTAAAGAGCGAAAGTCTCGAAATAGTCAATTCCTTCAACCTGTGAAAATCCCTTAGCCACAAGACATGCCTTATGTTTATCTATAGATTAATTTTATTCATTTTTGGTTTTGTGGATTCACTTGCAATGGACCAACTTGCATTCCTTTGGAAGAGGAATATGATCCTATGTATGATTCTTCATCAAAGAAGAATACTCTTCTGTCATGGAAACTTCCTACTCTGGTTTTCCAATAACGTGAGAAAATTTTTGTGGATCCTCTGAAATGACGTGACTCAAAAGAGAGATTCCTTCATATAATTGTTGATTTGAGGCTAGAAAACTAAAATCAGATGCATCATAAGCAAATCTATCAGGATGATTTATCTAATGAAGAATCCTCCTTAAGGAATTATCCATAACAAGTTTCTCCTGTACGAGTTCTACTAGTGAAGCTGGGAAAATTTTCTTCTGGCTGAGGAACTTCAATATATCCTTATTCTGCTGCCAAATATATAAAAGCATAAAAATGATTAGAACCATAATTAATAATTGAAGATGAGGTATTAGGGGTATAATATGATCCTGGATTGATATTTTCATCAAAATAAACGTCTCTTCGGAACAAAACTTCTTTAGAATTAGGATCAAGGAGTTGATAATATTTCATGTCCTCACACTAACCAACAAATTGTGGACTTTTCTTTTCCATGGATTTTTTTTTTTCAATTGGAATTAATTCCCAAGCAGGACTATGGAATACCCTTAAAGAAGATAAATTTGGCTTCTCATTTGTCCAAGCTTCCATTGAACTCATATTTTGAAGTGCCTTATGACGCACCATGTTTTGAATGCAATTAGCACAATTAATTGCTTCAGCCCAAAAAGTAGATGCCAAGTTCTTGGAATAAATCATGCAATTATACATCTCCTTAAGTGTTCTATTTTTTCGGTCAACTACAAATATCTCCTAAGCCTATAGAAAATGAAGGATCCTACACAAAACTAAGGGGTAACTCCATTTAAATATCCTCGTGTAGATCACCATGTAGAAAAGAACTCTTAACATCCATTTGGTAAACTGGCCAGCCTTAGGAGGCTACAAGAGAAAACAAAAGATGAATATAATCCATCTTGGCATCAAGAGTGAATGTCTCAAAATAGTCAATTTCTTCAACCTATGAAAATACCTTAGCCAGAAGATGTGCCTTATGTTTATCTACAAATTCATCTTCTCCATTTTTGGTTTTGTAGATCCACTTGCAACGGACCAAATTGCATCCCTTTGGAAGAGGAACAAGATAATAGGTATGATTCTTCATCAAAGAAGAATACTCTTCTGTCATTACAACTTCCCACTCAAGTTTTCCAAACAGCGTCAGAAAATTGGTATGGATCCTTTGAAATTGCATGACTAAAAAGAGATATTCCTTCAGACTGTGGTTGATTTGCTAGACAACTAAAATCAAATGCATCATAGCCAAAACTATCAGGATGATTTATCTTACAAAGACTCCTCCTTAAGGAATTATCCAGAACATGCTGCTCGTGTACAGGTTATGTGGGTGCCGATAGAATATTTTCTTCCCGCTGAGAAACTTTAGTAGAGATTCCTTCTTCTGCCAAATCTATAAAGGCATCAAAATGATTATAACCATAATCAATAATTGAAGATGAGGTAGTAGGGGAAGAAGATGATCCCGGAATGATATTTTCATCAAAATGAAAATCTCCTCATAACAAAGCCTCCTTGGAGTTAGGATCAATGAGTCGATAAGCTTTCATGTCCTCATAGTAACCAACAAATATCAATTGTTGAATTTTCTTTTCCATGGCTTTGCATTTTTCATCCAAAATTAATGCCCAAGCAGAACTACCAGATACCATGAAATCAGATATCTCAGGCTTCTCATGTGTCCAAGCTTCCATTGGAGTCATATTTTGAAGTGCCTTGTGAGGCATCCTATCTTGAATGTAATTAGCACGATTAATTTCTTCTCCCCAAAACGTAGATGCCAAGTTATTGTAATGAATCATGCAAATATCCATATCCTTAATTGTTCTATTCTTTCATTCATCTACACCATTTTGCTGAGGGGTGTAGGGAACATAATGTTGATGAAGAATGCCATGTTCTTTGCAAAAAAAATTAAATTCCTTTCTAACATATTCCCTCTCATTATCTACACGTAGATTTTTAATGGTGTAGGAAGATTGTTTCTCAACAAGAGATTGAAATCTCTTGAAGGTTGAAAATACTTCACTCTTGTACTTGAGAAAATACACCCAAGAGTACCGTGAAAAATCATCTATAAAATTTAATGCATATTTGGCCCCTGAAAAGGAAGGAGTTGAAAATGTCATTAGATCGTTATGCACCAACTCTAGAGGTGTTTTTACCGTTGAGGGTTTCCCATTAGGAAAGGGATCTTGGTGTTGTTTTCCAAGGGAGAAAACTATACACACTCCATCAATGCATGAAACCTTAGGAAGACTTGAAACCAACTTTTAAGTGTACATATGTTGCAAATATCTATAATTGAGATAACAAAATCTTTCATGCTTACTCAATGAATCAACATGAGCAATAAAAGAAGCAGAGGAAGGCTTGAAGAAAAAAAACTTATATACTATAGAAGCATGATCAAATTTTCCAATAGAAAAAAAAACTGTAGGATGATGTAGCTCTTTAATGAATACTTCATTTGGAGAAATCTCTACAATTTTCCCATCACCAGAATGCCAGATATGATAAATAGGAAATAAATTTGCAAAAAATTTAGGGGCTAGGATCAAATTTTGAATGCACCCATGTTTCATATGTATAGTGCAAGATTCCGAGACTTCAATTTATGTAGAGCCACCAACTGAAATTTGTGAGATGTTGCCATGATATGTAGAGGGAAGTAGGTCTTGACAAGGAGTCATATGATGCGACGCTCCTAAATCAAGTATAAAATTGTGTGTACATTGATCCACGTGTATATTGATGGTCACCCACCTATTCCACGTGTGCCCCCACCATTGTTTCTTTTAGCTTTTCAGTTTCTTGAATTGTAGCACAATTTAATACTTTTGGCAATTTTTCAAGTCTTGAACTTTTGAAGTAATTATGAGGCCCTAAATGACGTTTTTTGGGAAAATAGGGAAAAAAAATAGTATTAGTCTAATGTTTTTCACTCAAAAGTTTTAGTCCTCAAATATATATTTCTAACGACGTATTATGCGCGTTAAACGAAGATCATATGCCAAAGTTATGTCCCGGGGAACTTGATGTACCAATTTACCCAAACAGGGTCCATAGTTTTGGTGCTTCATCTCCTAGGGTTAGGTTTTTGGATTTTCAGGGTTTTCCATTGTTTCTCAATAATAAACAGACCTTCAAGTAGTTTAGAGGCATTTAGTTTCCACATCTCTTATCAGAGATAAGCTACCATCGCCTGAGCTAATTTATTTTCCATTCTATCTGTAATCATTTTTTGATATTTGATATTAATGAAATGAAGTGTTATTCCCGTTGCATCTCTACGTTTATGTTTATTTTTATATTTTATTGTGTTCCTTCATAAATCTGCATCATAAATTTACCTATGGCTTGGGATTATAGAGAATGTCCCTTGCATATTGAAATATTGTGCTTTTTCATGGCCTCTTGTAAGGCATTCAAACTTATCCAATTTTTTTTTCCACAAAAAGTATAAATTTCATTTGTTTTGGTCTTCTTATTTTCCTTTTTTGTTTGTTTGTCTTTGAGCAGGATTCTTTATTCTTATAAAATTGAGGAGAAGACTTAGTATTTTTCTTAGTCTTCGAGGGAGACTCATGGGCTTGTGCATAATTTTTCTTTGGTTGAAACTGACCTTTGTGCTTACCTTTTAAGTTATGAGCCACCAAAGCTTGATTTGAAGAGCCGAAGAAAACATCTAATTGCTTGAGCTTAGATTGTTCGCATATGAGACAATCACAAAATATCTCGAAGGTGGGAATTTGAAAATTTTCACCAAGGGAATCCCTTGATACATAGAAGGTAGACACAAAAACTTGAAAATGACCCTTTAATTTTGACAAAATAAAGAAAATAAACTCAACATCTTTTTTCTCCTTGCCACATGCTTTTAATTGAGACAACAAAGACCTGAATTGAGCCAAAGACATGCTCATCAAGTACTAGGGATGATAATTTATTTTCCAATTCTAATGTGGGAGTTTCACATTCTTCAAGATGAAATAATAGGTTTTCTGAAACATGCAACCCATTCAGCCCTATTGCTTCATGTAGCATATTCTTGTAGGAAAATTTTCAATTTCTTCTGAAAATTTTGCGGGTTTTCACTTAATGTTTTCTTTATTTTATAAGTATAATAATTGTACTAAGTAAGTAAATCTATCATCTTTAACTCGACCATAATATCAAAAATCAAAATTTTACAACTACTACAAAATGTCACAAAAAAATTGCCCAAACTTCCTTTTACGCCAGTGAAAAAATTCCAATAATACTTTCTCAAGTTATCCATTTTACCCGAGTAAATAATTTTTTGCCCAATTCTTCTTTTACCCAAGAAAAAATTCCAATAATTTTGAATCTTTTATTTTTAACCCAAAAAAAATCAAAATAATTTTAATGAAGGCCAAACAAATTAAAACCTTTAAAAAAATACTTTTACCCATATGATTTCCTCCTTTAAATTTTGTGGGAAAACTTTCTCTTTTTTTTTTAAGCCAAAACAACACAATCATAAATTCCTTTCTCTATTTCTAAATACTCCCTCATTTTTTTAAAACAAATCATTGGAAAATTAAAAAGGGGGTGAATTAATTATGGAAAATTTTGTCAAATATGAATGGAGTCTTTGAGAAGTTATGAAAAATAAGTAGATTACTTGAACAAGACCTTAACAACTTCCAGCCTTTGAGCACTTATGGTAAATTCACAAATTCTAACCTGAACAACTTCCACACTCTTCTCAATTGGTTTCAAGCACTAAGCAACAAACTTCAAATCCCAACATATCTAGATCCAAAACTAGATCTTAAAAAAATTAAAATATATCTCAAAAAGGATGAGAAGGGGGCTCGCAATATTTCTTTGATACCCTGAAAGAGTATTAAAATATCCAAGGATTAGACTCCAAAGCTAAACAAGAACAAATATAAACACACTTCATTTCTTGAGAAAATGAGCTATACATGAGCCTAATTTATAGGAACACTAGAGGCTTCTAATGATAGCTATAATATAATATTTATGACTCAATAGATAAGGATAATATTGAGAACACATATATAACTTAAACTTTCAAGTTTCAATATTTATTGGAACTCTAACAATTTGTAATAACAATTTACTACCATTTTGGAAAAATTTGTTAATATTTTTAGGTTTTTCTTGTCTTTTCCCTTTTAGGATAAAGATAAATAAATCTTATTTATAGAGTATAAAACTATTATAGTAAAATATTCGTTCAATATATAAATAAAATAAGTATTAAAAACCTGGCACATCATGTTACTAAGTAGAAAAAATAATACTTATTAATTGGACTAACATTATCAATATATATCTTAATAATTTTATATGGGGGAATGACTATGAACAACATTGAATCCACAAGTCATCCACACATTAAAAAATTCTGTACCAATTACTTTTTTAGTTAAAACATTTGCATCACTATCCAAAGTCTTAAACTTCATTGCTAATTGCTTCACAAACTCCGCTAGCTTGAGTTGGAATTTGAAATTCATTTTCAAAACAATTTCATATCAAATATACATGATTTGAATATCTATGTACACTTTATACAACCAAACCACTTCATTCAATGCTTTAAAAATTACAATATCTTCTATCTCGTTTATTTGTTGCTTCTCCAACTCATGAAAATATTTTCATATAAGATAAATAAATAACAATCAATATTCCATTGTAAGCATTACATATAAGTCAACCCCTACACACATATATCAATTTTTTTTCTTCCATCTTATTCATAGAAAATATTATAATAATTGATGCCTTGCATGTTTTGTCTCCTATGCACTGTTGCATACACGAGGCCATATCCTTTTTCTTTTGTTTTCTTTTAATGACTAATGTCAAATCAAAAAATAACTTCCATTTGAGTTAATGGAGTGAATACCAGATTACATTTTACCCATCTTAAAGTAAGTCAAGTATGCTTTTAACATATATATTTTGTGGATAATGAACAAAATCCTACCTTGAAAATGCATCTTCATCTCAATTCCTAAGAAATAGTGCAACTCACCTAAATCCATCCTTTCAAATTCATGTGACAACTAGGAATTGGTCTCGTTAATTAGTTGTTTATTATCAATAATAAAGATAATTTTATTCACGTAGAACACTAAAAATAATGAAGTGATCACCTTCTTTCTTCAATTTATTCAACACTCAACATCGCTCCTTATGGACACTCTCACAACATATTTATCAAATCACTAGTATCATTGTTGTAGGGACTACTAAAATCCATATAATGATCTCTTTAACCAATGCACCACATCTTCTCTCCATTTTACTTTAAATAATTCTTCTTACTTTATGATGTTTTCTTCATTTATATCACAATGAATACAAACTATCTTCACATTTATTTTCTTGAGTTCCGAACCATAAGCCATTATATTTGTCAACATCAACCTAATGAACATCATTTTGGTTGTTGAAGAGAAAATATTATGCCTGATATACTTTAGAGTACCCCTTTGGTCTGAAATGAGTTTTGTATTGCTCAACTTAGCATTTTTCATTATACTTCCTTTTATACACACATTTCCATAAAATGGCATTCATTCCTTCAAGGAACTCCTATAAATTCTTTTAAACACCTTCAATTCATCCCCCATAGTATCCCTATTTTGGATACTAGGGAATATTGACATTTATTAGATTATCAGTCATGGAAGACAAAAAAAAAAGCTAAAACTATAGTACTCATAGACATACATTTGAAGCCTATTTCACTCATAAAAAACCCTCCCTAAATTCAACAATTAATCTAGGTGATCATGCTCAAGTTACACATTTTTCCTTTTCCTTTTGGGTCAAATGAAGGAAAAAGTTTATTTTCACCTCTTACCTTTTTAATTTTTGCGTCGAGCACCTATGTTAGTATTTCTATCCTATATTCATCTTTAGGTTGAAAAATATGCCAGGAATCCTTTGGAATAGCCAATGCATATGATCTTTATTTATTTAATGTCAGGATTTGTACCATTGACCTCAAGAACATACATGTATCCTTCACAACTAGAAACATTATGATGTGCAACAAAGGGATTCTTTACACTTTATTCCTCCTCTTTATTCTTTTCATACTTGAAATCCATGTCCTATTAATAAAATAATTGGTTGTAAGAATTATGTTATTTTTAAGTTGGCATATGATCTTACACTACCATAATTTATTTATGAATGTTTGACCCATCCTCATAGTAAAGTTAGGAGTTAATTAAAAAAGTGATAAGTATAATATAAATAAGTATCTTAAAAAATAAAAAGTATTACTTGAAAACTCACTCAAATACAATAATAAATTACTACCTTTGATTCTCAAGAGTGATAAAAACTAGATACCTCAAGTGAGATGAATTTCCATTCATTCCCACTTGAATTTTTAGTGTAATTTTCTATAAATTTTCCACTTGTGTTGCTGTTCCATATTTCCAAAATGACAAAAAACATAGATTTGGAGTGTCTTACAAGCAATGTGGAAGTGTTGAAACACACTAGGATGAAAGATACTTGGTTTTTTTTTCTTGGGTACTAAATTATGAGTGAAATTGTAGCCAAAAAATAAAAAAAAATATGCAATACATAAAAATATACAATAATATAAACCAAACATGCATAGAAAAGAGGGCTAGTTCCCTAGGGTCAAAATTGAAAAATCCCCCAATAAAGATTAAAAAAATTCAATACTTTGGGAAGCTCAAATCACTTCCAATTATTAATTAAATTCATTTGAAGCAATTAAAAAATGAAGCTAGGGTTTGAGGGTACTAGAGACAACCTTTATTTGCAATCCCATAGACTTAGGAAATTACCAATCCTTACAACAATATTACTATGAAAAAATTCCAAAATAGAGTAGACAACTTAAAGGTGTAAAAAAAATGTTAGATCAACCTTGAAAACATAAAAAAGATGTCCATTTTACTTCTTGGATGCTATATCAATAATTTAGCTACAAATCCTAAGAAAAATGGTTAGATTAAAAGAATAACCATGAAATTTATTCTAGATGATAAATAAATGATTTCGAGTGGTTTTTTTTTTTTTTTTTTAGGGTATTTTTTTTCAAATTTTGGCTTTTCTATCATTTTATATTTGTGGATATATAGAAAGTAAAATATAAGAATTTGATTTTTTAAAGAATTGTTTGGTTACTGGAATTAGCACTTAAGCAAATTATCTACACTAGGGAAATTTTGGTCAAGATGAATTCTCCTCTTAACTTTCATTATCTAATGCTCCTGGATTATGGAAAGAGGCTAGAATGTTAGAATCTAAATTAGCCTCTTATCTAATCATGACAAGTTATAAAATCAAAGCCCTATAAGAATGGATCCCTCCAAAAGGGAAATCCTTCAACCATAAGATAAATTATGGAATCAAATATAACCAACCTAGATCAATCTTAACCTCGGATGAATCAAGAACTGAGAGGGATCAAATCTGTAAAGGTGCATACCTATTTTCTGAGTGAAAACTTTGAGGAGAACTTCAAGAGATTTGATCCCTTTCGACAGTGATAGATCTAGGATTAAGATGGATCTAAGCTAGTTTCATTCATGCACAGTCACACAAATTTTTTTGAACATGAAATTATTATCATCATTTTAAATATGCTAAATATGTCTAATATTAATATGGTCATTTTAATTTTCAATTTTCTAAGTTAATTCAGTTTTTTGGGAGACTGTTAATTAATTGAGTGAAGAAAAATGATGAAATTAAAACTTTGATTGCAAAGTGACAATGTCACAGTGTCGAATAATAAATGTGAATAGTAAGAATGTAGTGAATTACAAATGGTCTTCACTGTAATCAATCTCAAATTATTTTCTTCTATTGTTCTTATTATCACACATGTTAGTATTACCATCTTTTCATATCAATCATATGAAAAGGCAGGTTGAAATTGTATACCATTCAAATATTTAACATTATCTATTATAGTAAACATCATATCTTGTCTCTCTTACTATCCAGTATTAATAGTATTTTTCTCCAAATTCAATAATTGTGAATTATGGAGTGTTAAACCCCAAGTAAGTTTCAATAGTCAGTGTTTTCTATTACCTCATTTGAATGCAAAGTGACTAGCAATGTTGAATGATGGAAAATGGGAATAATAAGAATGTAGTCAATCACAAATAGCTTATAGTTTCATGAAGAAAACATTTCAGGCAAGAAAACATTTGATTTAAGTTAAAAATTCAAGTATTTTATTTATGATTGAATTATTGTTCTTATATATTCATAGGTATTGTATTCTATTAATCGAATATGTTCTTTAACAACCCTAAAATATATGGAATATGATAGAGAAAAAAACTGGTATATAACATATTTCCATATATTGTAGTAAACAACATACCTTGTCTCAATTTCTCTCCAATATTAATAGTAGATTTCTCCAAAGTCAACCATTATGACTTCTAGAGTATTAAACCCCAAGAAAGTTTCAATGGTAATTTTTTTCTAGTATCACATTTGAATGCAAAGTTAATAACAATGTTGAATGATGGAAAATGGGAATAATAGTAATGTATTATATTACAAATAGTTTATAGTTTCAAGAAGCAAACATTTAAAGTAAGCGAACATTTTATTTTCAAGTTATATACCATTTTTTTCCTCTGTCATATTTTAAATATTTTACTATTAAAGTATAATTAATCAATGCACACTATTAATCTAATTTCTATTCCAGTGATCTTTGTATTATCATCCAAATAAAAGGGTTAATGCATCCTATTAGTGATTTTTCACGCATGTGGAAAAAAATTATGTGAAAAATAAATTGAATACCCAATGAATTTATTATGAAAATCGCACACCCATAAAGCTCAATAAGCTTAAAAAAATGAAGATGTTCATCCTAGCATAATGTTAAAATCCAGATTCCATAACCCTGTGTTTTTCTATATCTCAATAGAAACCTCTTTGAATAACATACTCCCCCAGCTGAAATATATTTGAATAACTTATTCTCCCCATCAAAATTTCTTGGAATAAGCACTACAAGAAAAAAGCACATTGGTGAGGGTCATGCTTGTGATGAACCTTTAAGGTTTGTCACCAATGTCACATATGGTGATGGTCCTTAAAAAACTGTCACTGTAAGTGTATATAGTGATGGTCCTTTATGGTCCGTCACCAAAGACATTTTCAATGACACTTTTGGTGAGGGTCGTTAAAGGCCCATCACTAATTCTCTCTTTTGTGACACTTCTAGTGACAAAATTTTAATGACCCTCACCAATGCTCTTTTTGTTACTTTTAGTGACGGTCAAAAAATGTTCGTCATCATTGATCATTAAAAAATCGTCACTGTAAGTGTATATAGTGATGTTCCTTTATGGTCCGTCACCAAAGACATTTTCAATGACACTTTTCGTGAGGGTCGTTAAAGGCCCATCACTAATTCTCTCTTTGGTGACACTTCTAGTGACGAAATTTTAATGACCCTCACCAATACTCTTTTTGTTACTTTTGGTGACGGTCAAAAAATATTCATCATCATTGATCATTCCAATGAGTTTTTGATAACGCTGTGTCTGTTAATATAGTTTTTGTCAAAAAGTAACAATTTAATACCATTATTTTGGAGTATTTTTTATAATATGTCCAAGGCCATAGTGGTTAGGTTCAGTTAATTTTTTAAGAAGTAATTAGTGTGTATCATTTCCCTCAAGTAATGACTATTCAAATAGAGATTTCCTATGAGTAAACACATGCTTCATATCTATTAAGTTTATTATCTAGCAAATTCCGTTTAGATAAAGTTCCACTATTGTGTTTAGGAAATATATTATTTAATACCTAACCAATTAGCTCTAAAAAATATATTAATGAGAAATACCTAACAATCCTCAATAATCTAGGTATACCTTAAATTAATGCTTTGGCACACACTAACATTTCTTAGCACCCCACATGTCTTGGAACATCTGTGTACCTAGAACAGCTTGTGATGACACTGACACCCAAGCACATGGTGGCATGCGCTAGCACAACATGGAGCTCTCCTAGCATCTATTATCATGTTGCATATAATACTTAGCATGCCCTGGAACACCTTGGTCGAATGCATTGACATACATTAGCACTTGGCACACAATGCCAGTTGGCATGTATTGAGACCTATTATTAGTGTGCCTAGCATGCCCCTTTTCAAAAAGATAAAGTCCTGACTTATTAACCCTCTTATTGGTTCTTCCTTTTGTTGCCTTGATGTTGAGATTGAAACAAGATGATGACCTTAGTGGAAAGAAGTCACCTTCACTAAGTGGGCCCGCAAGCTATTTTTGGCGCAAAGCCTATTTTTAGACTATGTCTATTTTTAGACATATGGATCATGTTCGATAAGTTGCATGATGCTATTTGTGGATGGTTGGTCCAGTCGGAAAAAAATAGATGGACTTCTATTTTTAGACATATTGGGCGGAATCTATTTTTATATTGCCAGTCTAAAAATAGATATGTCGAATATTATTAGCTCTTAATAATATTTGGACTCTAAACATTATCTTATTCTCTTAGAGCACTTCAGTTAAGTGCACAAATGTGGCACAGGAGATGACAGAAGGAATTACGCTATTCCTACGGGTTATGTGGAGCTATTGCATGAAGACTTCAGTTAGAACTCATGCGACAGAGTTTGGTGGAGTTGATTGAGGAAGTTAGTGGAGTTGTATTTAGTTTAACTAATCTAAACATAATTGATCTATTTGTATTTAGTTTAACTAATTGATACAATTAGTGAGAGTGGTGTGAATTAATTATTAATTAATTCACTAATTATAAACTCATTAATCTACTAAAGAATGCATCAGTTAACTTTAGTGCATGGATAGTTTCAGTGGAGACCAGTGCAGAAATAGGTGAAAGAGCAGGTTAACTATCAGTTGTGACTATACAGTTGCTATTTGCAACACACAGATAGGTGGAGAAGCCCATGAGGATTGTGCAGTACAAGCCAGGAGGTTTATGTTATTTAATGAGCCATCCCATAGCATTGAAAACACAATAGAGGCTGGTTATCAAGTGGCAAAAGATTGGAGCATGTGTTTTGCTAGATCTAGCTTGATAGTGTGTAGCAATTGAGGGTGTGCATGAGAGCTTGTGAGGAGATTTTGTACTATGATTGTTACATGATCTCCATGACATATAATATACAGATAGTTGGGGTTTTCAGATTTAAGCTTTCCCATTAAATACTATGTTTATATGTGTGATTGTTTGTGGTTTTAATGTATTCATGCAATTGATTTTATTTCTACATGTAATGATCAATGGTAGAAGAGATTCTGTATTATGCATGAAGCTAAAATAGTGTGTCATCAGGAGAATCTCGGTGAATAATATATCAGTTATTGAAATTTCTACATGGTATCAGAGGGATATTGATCATTGGAGCAATTGCAAAACATTGAAGCGGTTGAGTTTTGTGCTGGTGGAATTCGAATTTGCAGCAGTGTTTTCTTGGTGTCGAAGTTGAGATGTCTTTCAATGGATTGCGATTGGAGTATGCCCTTGAGGGCAACTCAAATTATATTGCATGGAAGGACAGGATGGAGGCGGTGCTGGATGACAATGGGTTGAAGGAGTTCATAGATGCAGAAATTCCAAAACCTACTTCTAGTGATGCTGCCATACTTGACGCATGGCAAAAGAAGACAGCAAAGTGTCAAAGGATTTTGTTGGAAGGTGTGAAGGATCACATAGTGTCCAGCCTTCGTCGTAAATCTTCTCCATTATTGATGTGGAAAGCTTTGACAGATTTATTCCAAAGCAAGAGCGATCAGAGGAAGTTGGCGCTCAAGGATAAACTCATAAACATAAAAATGGAGAAAGGCGACAATATGCCCAAGTACCTCACGAAGTTCATCCAATGCAGGGATGAGATGGGAAGTGTGGGGGTGACTATTGATGATGAGGACTTGGTGAGCTTGGCTCTCCTTGGGCTTTCGAAGAGTTGGAATTCCTATCAGGACTCTGTCAATGGTCGGGAGAAATTGCCAGGATGGGAGCGACTTTGGTAGGATCTTGTGCAAGAGGAGATAAGGTGGAGTACCAGGGATGGATCTTCATCAAAGAACTCTGATGAAGAGAATTGCGCTTTGGATGCCAAAGCAAAGAAGGGTAAGAGCAAGAAAGCTTCTCAAACCTATGCGAAAGGAAAGAAGCAGGACATGTCCAAGGTGAAGTGCTTTCACTGTCACCAACACGGACATTACGCCACTAATTGTGCACAGAAGAAGAAAAATAAGTAGGATGTTGGGACTGCAGCTGGATAGGCCTTAGCCTCGCAGTTTGAGCTGGATTTTTCGTTGATCGCATGCTTGGTCTCAACTATGATGGGATCGGTGTGGTTTCTTGACAATGGTGCGTCAATTCACATGACAGGAGATCGAGATTTGTTTACTGATCTGGATGAGAAAGATCTTGGAGTGCACATCGAGATGGGAAATGATGGTAGATACAGTGCGACCGGTATCAGTACCATTTCCTTTGAGAGGGAGTCTGGTAAACCCTTCGTATTGAAGGAAGTGATGCATGTTCCAGGATTGAAGAAGAATCTTATCTCTGTGGCGATGTTAGAAGACAAGGGATATGATGTTGTTTTTAGCGAGGGAAAGGCTTTCCTGCACAGTAAGGCAACTGGTGAGACCCGGAGGATAGGGGTTTGAGTTAAGAACCTTTATCAATTGCAGGTAGATGGCTGCGCAGCAATGGCAGGCAAGGCAAAAGGAGTGGTGAGCCGGGATGATGGCGAGTTGTGGCACCGGAGATTGGGCCACCTTCACCATGGAGCTTTGAAGATACTACAACAGATTTCTACTGGGCTTCCTAAGGGTACTCTTGCGCAGTTAGATCAGTGCAAGGGATGTACCTTGGGAAATTTTTTGGAAGCCACCTTTCACGAGAAGGATAGTCACGCCACGACGATCCTTGTTAGAATTCACACATACGTGTGTGGACCTTTCTCAGCAGCTTCGACATCAAAGCACATGTATTATGTGATATTTGTTGATGATTTTTCTCGTAAGTGTTGGATCTTCTTCATGCAGAAGAATAGCGAGACATACTCAAAGTTCTGTGAGTTCAAGGCACTGGTTGAGAAAAAATCGGGGAAGCAGGTGAAGGCTCTAAGGAGCGAAAATGGTGGTGAATTCATCTCTGGCGAATTCAAGGAATTTTGCAGCGCAGAAGGAATTCGAAGAGAGCTCATAGCACCTCATAACCCACAGAAGAATGGGGTTGCTGAGCGGAAGAACAAAACGATCGTGGGTGTTGCACAGGCGATGTTGCATGATCAGGGCCTACCCATACACTTGTGGGCTGAGGCATGCAATGCTGCAGTATATGTGCAGAACCGTTGTCCTCACAGGATACTTGGCATGAGTACACCCGAGGAGGCGTTTTCTGGTAAGGAGCCTGATATTTCCCATTTGAGGATTTTTGGTTCACCTATTTACATTCATGTGATGAAGGATGCCAGGAAGAAGCTGGAGCCGACTGCAGAGGTTGGGATATTTGTGGGGTACACTGATACGCCCCACAACTATCGTGTGTATTTTCCAGACAGTCGCAAGACTGTTGTGCGACGGGATATAAAATTTCATGAGGAGAAAGCCATGAAGTGTTCGCTTGAGAGGGAGCCACACTTGCATGCACATGAGGAGCTAGTAGTTCCTAAGGATGAGCTTTAGTATGTGGATCAGCCACAAGAGGAATTTCATGGAGTGGAAGAGACCACTCAGGCAACGCCAACCATCAGAGGGCGGAAGCGCACTACAGAAGCTGAGCGACTGGCTCAAGATGCAGAAAAGGTTGTAGGAGCACCTACATCACAGCACAGACAGAGACAGTCACATGACCGGTATACTGGATACATGGCTCTTATGAGCAAGTGTATCGTGACAGAGCCATCCTCTTTCGAGGAAGCTGTGGAGGACCCCGCATGGGTAGATGCCATGGTGGAAGAGTATGATTCGATTGTCAGAAACAGTGCATGGGAGATTGTCCCGAGACTGGAGGGGAAATTAGTGGTGGATTCGAGATGGATCTACAAAGTGAAGCAGGCAGTTGACAGGACTGTGGAGAAGTATAAGGCAATATTTGTTGCCCGAGGCTTTTCAAAGATTGAGGGGATCGATTATGAGGAGACCTTTGCACCTGTCGCAAGGTATTCTTCCATACGGATGATTCTTGCTCTCTCAGTGCAGATGGGGTGGCACATTCATCAGATGGATGTGAGGACTGTGTTCCTCAACGGAGTCATTGAGGAGGAGGTGTACATAGAGCAGCCCGAAGGTTTCGAGATCTTCAGCAGCGAGTCGCATGTGTGCAGGCTCAAGAGAGTGCTGCATGGGTTGAAACAAGCACCTCGTGCTTGGTACACACGGATAGACAGTTATTTCACCGGACTTGGATTATCCAAGAGTGAGGCGGATCCTAACCTATACCAGATTGTGGTGGAGGGTAAGTTGCTGATCATTGTACTTTATGTAGATGATTTGATTTTGACAGGTGATGAACTGTTGATACACTCATGCAAGGCCGATCTTGCAAAGGAGTTTGAGATGAAGGACTTGGGCCTCCTTCATTATTTCCTAGGATTGGAAATTTGGCAGCGCAGTGGTGGACTGTTTGTTTCTCAGGGTAAGTATGCCTGGGAGATACTGGAGAATTTCAACATGCATGGCTGCAAGCCTGTTGATACTCCTCTTCCTGGTGGTTGGAGGAAGGAGGATGCTACTTCAGCGGAGGTAGTGGATGCCACTGTTTATCGACAGTTGGTGGGGTCGCTTATGTATCTGGTCAATACACGACCCGACATATGTTATGTTGTTAACCAGCTTTCACAAGCTATGGTTAAGCCAACCAAGCTCTACTGGAAGGCAGACAAGCATGTATTGAGATATCTCAGAGGCACATCGGGATATGGATTATGCAGGCTGCATACCGGATGCGTACTGTGGAGCCCAATGGACAGAAGATAATATCCTGAGGATTTTCTGGACGGTCGTATAGCGCTTTGCACAATGAAGCAAAGATCCTAATTTGACCAGAGGTTCAGTATATAACGCACTTTGGCCGCATGTGAGGCTATATGGATGAGGAAGATCCTAGTCTAAGAAAACTTTGCCTATACTTAGAGCCTATTATTTATTGTGATAATCGTAGCTTGGATCAAACTCCTCTACATCCGCATTTCATGATAGATCTAAAACACATCGACATCCGGTATCATCAGCATCACAGATCGTGTGTAGCAAGGCTGCGGTTACTTCATACATTCCCACCTGAGGATCAGATGCCGATATCTCGACGAAGGCACCACTAGAGAAAATTCGAATTGGCCAAAAAGGGGGATAAGGGGTCATAGACAGATCCTTATTCAAGGAGAGGGAGTGTTGAGATTGCAACAAGATGATGAGCTTAGTGGAAAGAAGTCGCCTTCACTAAGTGGGCCCGCAGGTTATTTTTGGCGCAAAGTCTATTTTTAGACTATGTCTATTTTTAGACATATGGATCATGTTCTATAAGTTGCAGGATGTTATTTGTGGATGGTTGGTCAAGTCGGAAAAAAATAGATGGACTTCTATTTTTAGACATATTGGGCGGAATCTATTTTTAGATTTCCAGTCTAAAAATAGATATGTCGAATATTATTAGCTCTTAATAATATTTGGACTCTAAACATTATCTTATTCTCTTAGAGCACTTCAGTTAAGTGCACAGATGTGGCACAGGAGATGAAAGAAGGAATTACGCTATTCCTAAGGGTTATGTGGAGCTATTTCATGAAGACTTCAGTTAGAACTCATGTGACAGAGTTTGGTGGAGTTGATCGAGGAAGTTAGTGGAGTTGTATTCAGTTTAACTAATCTAAACATAATTGAGCTATTTGTATCTAGTTTAACTAATTGATACAATTAGTGAGAGTGGTGTGAATTAATTATTAATTAATTCACTAATTATAAACTCATTAATCAACTAAAGAATGCATCAGTTAACTTCAGTGCATGGACAGTTTCAGTGGAGACTAGTGTAGAAATAGGTGAAAGAGCAGGTTAACTATCAGTTGTGACTATACAGTTGCTATTTGCAACACACAGATAGGTGGAGAAGCCCATGAGGATTGCGCAGTACAAGCCAGGTGGTTTATCTATTTAATGAAGCCATCCCATAGCATTGATTACGCAATAGAGGCTAGCTATCAAGTGGCAAAAGATTGGAGCATGTGTTTTGCTAGATATAGCTTGATAGTGTGTAGCAATTGAGGGTGTGCATGAGAGCTTGTGAGGAGCTTTTGTACTATGATTGTTACATGATCTCCATGACATATAATATACAGATAGTTTGGGTTTTCAGCTTTAAGCTTTCCCATTAAATACTGTGTTCATATGTGTGATTGTTTGTGGTTTTAATGTATGCATGCAATTGATTTTATTTCCGCATGTAATGATCAATGGTAGAAGAGATTTTGTATTATGCATGAAGCTAAAATAGTGTGTGATCAGGAGAATCTCGGTGAAGAATATATCAGCTATTCAAATTTCTACACTTGACACATATTGACATACCCTGGCACCCTGCGCCACATCCTTAGCACCTAGCATGTATTGGCATATCTTGGCACTATTAATTGGCACATGATATAATTAGCACACCCTGGAACTCCCAAGCACACTTTGGGAATTCTTGACATGCCTTGATATTCTCTAGCATGCCTTACCAATGCTTAGCATACCTTGTCACTCCCTCCTTGGCATGACAACTAACACTCATTAACACTAGTCTCTGGCAGTACACGTTCCTCATATTCATTAACTTCCATGAATTTTTACCTAGTTCTCCCTTGATGTTTTTTCCTAATACTCCTTAACACTCATCAACATGCATTATCACTTTCTAGCACACCTTAGCACTCTTCAACATTCCCTTCCACTTCATAACATGCATAACATGCATAACATTAGTCCCTGACACATATTGGCGCTTGGCACGTGTTGGCGCTTGGAAAGTCTTAGCATGTATGGAATACGTTAAGATGCCTTGGTATGATTTGGCATGGTTTAATATTAAATTTATTTGTTATGATAAATTGTTGGAAAGTAGATGAGAAGCAACAGAGGAATACTTGGCACTTAGAATGCACTAAGACTTTGCACTTGGCACCTATTTCCACCTAGTGTTGGTGTGCCTAGCATGCCCCTCTTGGAAAAGGTAAATTGATGACTTATTAACCCTCTTATGTGTTAATTTCCTTGTAGTTTAACTTTTTTCTCCATTTTTTTGTCTTGACAGTCCCTGACACGCATTGACACACCCTTGCACATATTGGCATGCCTTATCACTTGGCACATCTTAGCATGTTTGAAATGTATTCCCACTATCTGGCACATCAAGGGGGTGAAGAGAGATGTATTCCTAAAGTAGGTCGAGTACGAGGGCTGAGTAAGGGTTGTTAAAGGGAGGTCATGATCATCCTCCAAGAGTAAGATCATCATGTGAGGGTTCCGAAGAATGTTGCATACCTTAATGGTCGGTTTGCACTAGGAAGTAGGATGGCATATTTTTGCTTCTCTTCTGGTAGATTGAGAGAGGAGGGGGATTGAAGGGTTGAGGGAGAATAATAAGACTTATGAAGGAGGTTATCAATCCCTAAAATCCTTTGGGAACTTGCATTCCCAAATGGTCCTTGATGAAAGGCCTTTGACACCAAATGGGACCACACGGGGCCAAGTGGACCCAACCTAGGTTTGAGGATGGAATTTAGGAACCAATTATGTTCCTTCCTTGGACAAGGTGATGGGAAAGTATTAGACAAGATTTTTTGATTCTATAGGTCAAATTGATCCTACTAGGTTCTATCCTTGGGAACACCTAGGAAAAACTTGATCCTAGAGCTAGGGCTTGAGTTATTCGGAGATTCCATTGTCGAAATTGGCCCAAGTTCTGAGGAGAGTGAGGGCACCTAGGAGAGTGATTTGTGTATATTTCATTGTGCATTAAAGTAGATGTGTTGTGGCACTTGAGTGTGTTTTCATAAAAAATTCTAAGACAAAACCTAGATTCTCATGTGTCGTTGAAATTGAACATATGCCTTATTCACCTAAGAACTACATGTAACTCATCTTATGCTACTCATGTCTAATCTCATCTAGCATGCCTTAACACTGCCTAGCATACCTTGACGTTACTCCCTCCTTAGCACATCTGAAACTCAGTGACACTTCCCTTAACCCCTACACTCATACCTCATAAGCCACATACCCCTTGACGCATGAAACCTTAAGCCATTAAATCATAACCTAGAATCCATGAACCCCCTAATCACTAACCCTTTATTCTCTTAACTCGTGACCCTTAAACCTTAATACATAACCCCCAAACACCTTAAAACCTAACCCCTTAGCCCCTAACACCTGAATCCCTTAGTTATTAATCCCTTAACCCCTAAATCCCTTCCCCCCCAAGTCCTTGGCCCTTAAATCTTAACTCTTGAAGCCCTTAACCACTTAGTATCTAAGGCAAAACACAACACCTCAAACCAACAAAATAACCTCTTAGGAGAATCCTTCACCTCTAACTAAGAATATTGGTACCATTTGATTTTTAGAGAACTAGGTATTGGTCTCGAGGGTGTGTGTTTGTGGGTAATGCGCTTATTAACATGTATACCAAATGTACAACAACTGGATAATTTGAAAAACCTCGATAAGAATTGCTCACAATATCTACTCTTCATGTTCACATGGAGCTTGTAGTGTTCTCCCACATAAGGAGTTGACAATGAATAAATCACTCATAATGACACAACATATTCAACCCTAATGAACAAGGAGCTAACCCTTGATAGAAATATTTGTTTTCTAAAAAACCATAATTGTGTTAATGTATAATACTATACATAAGAGAAAATAAAATGATATTATCCACATCAATTCTTGAAATAGCCTCACATTTGCCACGAGTGGTGAGCCAAGGGGTGAATGTAGGGCACTATTAAAGTTACATCATGTTTAAATTCCTTTTACATCATGAGATTGTTCTCCATTAGGGTTGATGCACCATCACAAGGGAGCATGCCACCTTTTTGTGGGGGAGTGATTAAAGTTATAACACGATTCAGGTGACATACACCTCCAATGTAAATGACATCATTATACATTTGTGTCAAGTTGTTAAAGAGGTTATTTATAAACAATAAATTTTATACTTGGACTTCATATTTTTATGGCCTTGACTCTAAGATGGATTTGTACTAGGAACACTTCATGCAAATAGGAGGGGGCCTTATTTTTTAACCCTCACACGCACAAGAGCACTAGATGTTGCCCTTCAGATCCCCCATGGTGGTTTCAAAGCGGGCTTACATTAGTGTCTAGTTGAAACCAATGACATCATGATATTCCTCTTCTCAATAACGTCTTCTAGCTTTGCCATATACACAACATTGAGTTAGAGGATCACCTCATCTAATGATCCTAAAATTACAAGTTGTAAAAGTTCACCTGCTAAATTAATACTAAATTTGAGAAATTTTAAGTGACCGAACTAAAAATGACTAACTTCAACGACAAAGTTAGTTTAGGGATAAAATATATGACTAGATAATAAGTGACCAAGCTAAAAACGACTAACTAAAATGAATAATTTAGTCCACGACTAAAATATATGACTAGATAATAAGTGACAAGATCAATAATGATTAACACAAATGACTACTATAGCCCAATAATAAAAATATGACCAAATAATAAGTACAACAAGTACATGAATTAGTCATGTATGTTAGTCATTTTTAATTGTGTCACTCCAGAAATAGAAAATTGCAATTTTGATATTGAAGTGTTTTATTTCACTACAGGGGTCTCTAAATCCATATGTAGTGTTAAATTTAGACAAAGGGGTCTTTGAGTCCATCTACAATGTTAAAATTCTAAATGCCCCTTTGTCTCTAAATTTTAACACTGTAGATGGATTCAAATATTCTCAACATTAGTTTTTCCTTCCTTCATCGTCGCGGCAAGACTCTCCTTCACTAGTTCATCCAAGGAGGGCAAGGCCAATGGCACTTGAGATGAAGGACAAGAAAAAAAAATTCGGAGAAATTCATAACTTCTGAATCTTTTGAAAACCCTAAGAAAGTCATAATACATTGCATGTCTTTCTCTGATCTCTAGGATGAAAGGGAAACCAAACTCAAAGCTAGACAACGTACATACATTGAAGATGGACTCAATTTTAGAAACTATCATTTAAAAAGAGGTTAGCTCTACCCCAAAATGACAGTCCCTCCTCCAATACCTTGCCACAACTTCCATAGTTGTCAAATTTTACAATAATAGAACCTCTAAGTACAAGCTTACCGTATACTTAGAACTTAGGTTGGAATTTATTTGATTCTTGAACTCTTTAGATGATGACTGAAGATCATTAAATATATAGATTGAAGCATTTGCTTGTAGTTATTGATGAACTTGTTAACCATCCATAGAGGAATACTTCCCTCAGACATGTACTTGATTTTGTCCACAACGAAAGAATCCTACTATGTTTTTGATATATTCGACAAGACTACATCTTTAAAGTAATGAAGATTTAATTATTAATGTTTGAAAATCCTTTAAGAGATGGAGACAATCAAATTCACATAGGAGGAGGTATTCCCTTTGTGTAGCGAACCTCCATGGAGAGAAAGCAATAAATGCAAGATTAACCTATTGTTTATGTGATAATTAGGGAATGTATATCCATTCTCTCTAAGATTAGTCTTAGATAAAGAGAAAGAATCTCCTATTTATTCTAAATAACCCTTAACGCTATTTATAGAATACTTTCTCACCATCACAATCACAATAGTCATTTTTTTAAGAAAAAAATTACAACAAAACATTAAATATGCAAATAAATAACCTCCATACATGAAGGTGAAAGCATATTTAAAACAAGTTTAAAGTAAATTAGAATATAATATAGAAAAATTAACAAAAAATTTGATAAAACATTAATTTAAATAATTTTATTTGACATAAATATATTATTAAAAACTACAAATTAACATTAATAAATAAATAATTTATATAAAACCCCACTTTAATAATGAATAATTACTTAATTTATAATTAAATTATACAAAATCTGAATGTATATTGATTCAATGTGACTTAAAGAAATGACATAAGCCATTATAATTATCCTTAGTCACTTAGTTTCATTCCTTTTCCCTCTTGTTCCATTTATTTTTCCAAATTAAAAATTAAATCATTTGACTCAAATACGAAAATACAAATATATGGCGCCTCATTTTGCCGCTATTGCATTATCCCTCTTCCTGCCCTGAAATGAGCTCACGCGCTGAAACGAGCGATTTTGTACAATACTGGTATGCAATTGCTCTGGCATAAATCCCCAAGACCCCAGTTCTCTTCATGAACGATTTCCAACAGATCATTTGCGTTTCTTCACCGTCAAAACGAGTTCAGAAAAGGTATTTTTCTGCAAGAGAATGCTTAAATTGCAAAATCCCATAATTTTTTTTGTGGCTGTCACGAATCCTGTATGCTCTGTCTTGGAGAAAATTCATTAAACAAGCCAATGTATTCTACTATGAACTAAATTTGTCGAAATAGGTCTTGCTCAAAACACTGTTATTTCAGTTTCAATTATTCTAAGCTTTCAATGGAAAATTTTAACCCTATTTTGGCTTATAGACAATATCTCATAAGCTAAGGCTCTCTATAAATGGACTAGAGGAGGTTGTGCACAAAAATTTGTTTAAAAAAACGACAGAGTTTGCGAATAAATTCATTGAGTTAAAGGATGGGGATTCTGATACATTTCGAGTAATTTGATTGAATGATTTCTCTTTCTGTTCTGCACATTTCAAATTTTTGGGAGAATGGACATTCATTATTCTGGTATTTGACGGTATTCTATTAAAATTACACAGAGGATGATAGAAAGTTAGGGCTTTTAGAGGCTGGGTGTACAGAATGCCAAAATCTTTATAAGCTTTTGTGAGATTTTTAAGACTGTCAAATAGGATAGAACATTAGGGCTTTCACTAAGACAAGAAGGCTAATGTCACATTCTTTACAGATTTACTTAAGAGTTACGAGACTAAACATTTTTGATGTTCAGGTGGTTCATAGATATCTTCAAGTGGTTTCTATTTGTATGGAACAAACAGTTTCTGTTTGTATGCAACCAAGAATTTGATACATCAACTGAAATATTATGCTTTAACAGGTTTTCCCTTTCAGATCATCTTTGTGTAATAGAATACAATCTTTAATGCTCTTTAGTGTATGGATAAGTCAAAACTAATGGATCAAGAAGCAGTGACTATAGAAAAGTTAGTAATGGAGGGAAACGTTATCCTTCACAAGATAACAACGTAGAGGTACTTTTTTGCTGTTTTGGCCAGAATAGGCCATCCAAGTAGGCCTTAGAAGTTACAGAGAGAAGCTCTTTGTTTTCTTTTACAACGGCTGAAGTGGAGAATTGTTGCCACATTCTGGGGTCACCTCTTTCCATTATAGAAGGAGGTCTTGTAACCTTCTCCGAGTTGCCAGTTTCTCTCTAAGAAAGTTTGTATGGCAAACCAATGTTCTATTGAAGGTTTAATCATACAAAGGATGCGTAAAATGAAACTCCTTTAGTGAGTCCAAGAAAAAGACCTGGCAAAGAATTGGTGCAAAATGATACCTGTAGAAGAGCCGACAAAGTTCCAAAATTAGAGCCAACTTCACCAATTAAAAACTGCAAACAACCTGGAGTCCTATCTTCAGGATGAGATTGTTTGAAGCACCCATAAAATTCAAGTATGTTGTTACTGTGCTACCTTTCTATAGACTGGAATTATTTCTTTTATTTAGTCCTGGTTCAAACATTTGAAAGATAGACTTGATTTTTCATCCAATTGATTATGAGACTTTGTACTCAAGGTCACGAGAAAAAAAATCCAATACTTTTCAACTAGTCAAGCATAAGTTCTTGAAAGTTAAATAGTAATTGTCTCTATCTAGTTTCCCACTATGCAGCGGGCATATCGTTGATTTTAGCAAGCCTTAGCATTTTCCTCTCTAACTGCATAAGGAAGCAAATTTCTGAACTCTTCCCTGACACACATGAAAGTCAGATGCAGTTTCGGCAATGGTATTCGCAAATTATAAGAAATTATTGTACAAGAACCTTCTTACAGTCCTTGCTTCTCAATGCCAAGCAGATGCTACAATGAGAATTTTGTCCAACCATCCTTAGACTTTTAGCTATTGCAGTATGATTTATGGAGCAAATATTAACTGTGTCTTTATTGTTTATTTGCTCTTTCCAACCTGGATTGTTTATCTGCTCTTAACAGTTCATTTCCTTGAGAGCACAAGGCTGCCTTTTAAGTGCCCATTTTCCCTTTATTACACAAATATCCAAAAAAACCTTGTTACCTTGCATCTATTATTTGATTCCTTCCTTCTTCCATTGATCTTCTAGATGATAATATGGAGGTTAATCATAAAAACAAGACAAGGTACACTGCTCATATTCCAGACATGATTTCTTCATTTCTGCATGTGCCAGAACCCAGTTGAATTTTCCTTCCTCTTATCATCTTGATTCTTGCTTAGCTTAGTCCAACTTCTTACTTTGGAAGTTTACAAAAAAGTTATAGAATCCATAACATTTTGTGTACCTGAGCGGTGCATTTCCAAAATCAATAGGTGAAGTCCAATTTCCTAGCGTCCAAATTCCTTCAATTCACTATTGATACAAAACAAGAAATAATAGCTAGTTGCTAACATTCTCACTTAAAGCTTAACAAGATTCCCGGGAATTACATATATCCTTTAGTGTTTCTAGTCATCAGAATTTAAGGAGCCAGTTTAGAAAATCTCACACATACAGGGAAATCAACAAGAACATTCTTCAAGAGATTAAAGCCAGACTCTCAAAAATTACATCTCTATCATTCCTACTAATAAAAATACGGGTCGATTAGGCTTGTACTAGTGCAATAAGAACATCTACCATGCTAGGGACTAATGTTTTATTCTTATTTGGCACAAAAGTGACCAGGTTTATCCCCATTGCTAGCTTCCAACATGAGTGGTTCCCTCTGGTGATTTCTCACCGTCAACATTTAGCCAACATAAGGTTTGGTCTAGTGGTAAGTTGGACCAAGTTCGATGCTGGAGACCAAAATTCTATTCCCTATAGGCATAGAAGTTTACTAGGACTATCTTGATTGGCTAGCCTGCAACGTTAGTGGCACCCTTAAGAGGGATTCTGGCCATCAACATGAGCTGCAAGAAAAAATGATCTACCAATAAGGGGGAGTGCATATGATGACTTGGGTTCAAACCCTGACAAGTGCACTCCATTGTGTTACTAAGGGCCCATGATGAGGCCAAGAGGAAAATACAAAATTCAAGTCCAAATGGATTTTATATGGGCATAGAAACCCCTCAAATGCGGCAACTTAGCCAATGTTCCACTGTGTTTGATAGTGCTCTTCCCCATGTTATAGTGGGGAAGTGTTTCCCCTGCTTTTGACCAAAAATAAAATAACAACCTAGAGAAGATATTAAAGCGAGACCATCCTTAAAAATCACATCTCTATCATTCTTACTAATAAAAATATGAGTTGATTAGGCTTGTTCTGGTGTAATTTAAGAACACATACCATGCTAGGGACTAATGTTTTATTCCTATTTGGCACAAAAGTGACCAAGTTTATCTCCATTGACTAGTTTCCAACATCATTGGCTCCCTCTAGTGATTTCTCACCATCAATATTTATCCTACATAGGGCTTGGTCTAGTGGTAAGTTGGACCAATTTCGATGCTGGAGACCAAGCTTCTATTCCCTATAGACATATAAGTTGACTAGGAATATCTTGATTGGCTAGCCTGCAACATTAGTGCCACCTGTTGTGGCTGTGTAATTTATAAGATTAGTAAGAATAAACGACAGAGGACAACATCAAACCGCTTTGGAGTCCAGGACCTATCCTTCCTAGACTCAGAGAGGGCTCTCTCTGTTTTTATGATTTAGCTTGATGGTTATAAAGGCTGATATTAGGCTAGTTATAGAAATTATGAGGGTTGTTTGTTTTGATTGATTATGTTGTTGGAAAGATAGAGCTATGAAACTTAATCCATTGAGCTATGGAATCATAAAAGGCTGAATTGTGTATCAACTTTTCAAGGGCATTCACAGGGCAAGCTAACTATGTAGACTGGATCTTACTGGCAGTGTGAATATGAGATGGAAGAAAACAATGAGTTCAGTAATAGCTAAAGAGCAGTTAAGAATTATTTAACTACACTTCAGAAGAAAACATTAAGATAGTAAACACAGACAAAACTAAGGTGCTCTCTTAGCAAATCTTAATCTAAATTTTCTGTTTCACAATAAGACAAATTGATGCTCAGCATGAAATACAGAGAAAAACATTAACACAGAAGAAATATCACCATTAACATAGCTCAAGAATCCTGTGAATGGTCTCTTATTATTGATGCCCTAGAAAAAACTACAGTGCTCCAATACAATGATCTTTACAACGCAGAGTCTAACAAGGTCCAACCCTTGATAATGAAAATACAAGCAATATTTAACTGCAACTATGATGTTTGCCCTAATCTACTTCGGCAATCTTCATTAACTACAATTTAATTAGAATTTGGCAACTGTGGCCATGCAAGGCCTTGAACAAAAAATATCTTTGGCAAAATCGACTGTAACATTAACTTTGGCAGCTCTTCGTAAATTAAAAAAGGTATGCTGAAAGTGGCCGAGGTGGTCACAAAGAGGCAACGTTGGGTGGCTTTGACATCTGGCTCTGCCATTCATGCCGCCTTTCCTGAATCATTAGTTCTAATGCGGCGCTGGCTACCATGTGTACCCTCGAATATCTCTGTCCAATATTTTCCATCGGTCACCAATTTTTGCATCTACATCGTCAATTTCTTTTCCTAGCTTTTGAAGCATAGCATCGATCCTATTTATCATAGAAGATGAAACATTGCTTCCTACATAAACTTTAGTCGCATGACACTTTGCATCCTTTGATAGCTAGACACAAAGAATCCTTCACCCTTGTTAGGAAAGGTTGAATTGGTGGCTTCACATTGCTGTTTACACTCAGTCACACTGTATGAAGGAAGAGATTGTGTTGCCTTCTGTGGTATCTCAAATATACCCTTTACAAAACAACCAATTCCTCCCGCTATCATAATTTCCTCCATGTGGCCCTCAATTATATCATGTAACACCTGTGTTGGAGTTCGCTTGGCCTTTTTTCCACGGTATGACATTTGTTGCTGCTTGTAATCTCTTACTTCAGCTAATGATTCTTCTCTTGTTTTCTCCCTCTTTTTCCCCTGATAGGAAGAACGTTGCCATATAAGGCCATCCTGCTCAAGTATGGGTTTATAATCGGAACGCCTTTTCCGCTCCTCTGTAGCCTTCCTCACGGCACTTTCATGCTCAGCTAATAGATGAAAGAATTTCATAATCGCAGGAAGCTTTGCCTCTTGGACAAGGAAATTAAGACCTCTGCATGACAAATGATGAACTCAAAAACATCCAAACCAAATCAATAGCAAAACACTGGCCATACAAATTCTCCATATTTTCCACTACAATGTATTCTCCTTGTGAAAGCTTAAACTTCTGAAAGTGCATCATATCCCATTTCAGGGATAGACTCAAAATAGACATCAATATTCAGAACAGGTGGACCAATAGTATCGATCGTTGAAATAACATTTGGAAGAAAAAGAAAACTTCCTGCAAAAGTTTCTATCAAACTATAGCCCTGTACAACATGGAAACATGTCACTACTCGTAGAAACTCTTCCACATGTCTTGCAAGTGGAGCTGCTCTTGATGACATTACACGGACATGTTCTCCCAGACCTTGTTTAATCTTGCTAAAGACAACTTGATCAAAAAGTGGAGATGCTTTTTCATGTTTCAACCCTTTGCGCATATTACTAAGCTTGTATTTGTATGCAAATTCAAACACCTTTCTATTTAGAAATCCTCCAATGATGATATTCTGGTTTAAACCTGAATATATGTGATCAAAAAAACATGTGGGACACCACATAAGATAGTTGGTTTTAGTTCTGCTTTATCCTCCACCAAAAGCTTCACATGCCTGCGCCAGAAGCCTATTGAAGCACTTTTTGATATGAAAAATTCCTCTGTCACCTGATAAAATATATGTGCTAGAGGAAGAAACGAGAAATAAACATCCTTCTCTGCGAGCTCTTCATTCTGACATTTAAGAAAATAAGCAATTTCGGTCACCATACAAACAATGTTTTCATTTGTGATCAATATGCCTTTAGGTTCACCAGTTGTGCGATTAGTGTACATTATCATGTAGATATCACTCTTTTTGGGTAATGATTGTTCAAACCTCCTTTCCTTACCTAGCAACAAAAATTCGTTCCAAGTATAGACTTTGAGCGTTTGTTTTACGAAAACCCGAAACCGGATTTCGGAGGGCCCAGCAGATGGTAAGACATATTGTGATTTGGGGGGGGGGGGGGTGCGAACATATCCTTCGCTTTCCACGTGGTTAATGGCTGAGTTTGAAACTTACCCATTTCGAACCCCCCCTCCTCCACTAAAATTCGAAACACTGAGGGGGTTCGAAATCAACTTGAACTGTCAATCTAAACCAACGGTTATCCTTCATAAGTCAAACATGCATTAGGTTTAGCATAATATCGGCAGAAGCTCCACTGCCATAGTGTTATAGTTCTTAGCTCTTAAATCTCCTTCTACCAGACCATCCTCTATCGGAACACCAATATGCATAGCCTTACTTGCATCAGGTTCATCTTGGGATTATCTTCCTCCAGTTCAGGAGATCTCTGCTCATTTGTAATAATAGATTTTGAATTGACAAAACATTCAGCCATTTCATTGTTTATATTGCTTTTAGACACACTTGTCGCTATTGATATAGTGTGGGGAAAAGACTTGTTTTCATATTTATAACATGGAACCACCAGCTCAATCATTTGAGAATCTTCACTGCCTCTATGTATATGCTCAATAGAATCTTTACTGAGGCTTACTATTTCATTGTTTTTTTTTTCGCTGATTCAATGTTTTGCAATGTCATATCTCTGAAACATGGGTAGTCATCGGCTGTCACTCTCGCTATCTCCCTGATTTCTCTGTTACTAATTGATAGCTCTCCACTAGCTTTATTTGACGAGCAATAATGTCAGCACATCTTGGAAGAAGTTCAACTGGCTGCCCTCCTGGGATCACAATATACTCAATAGCAAGTTTGGCCTCTTCTAAAGCATCAATCTCTTCTCGGGAAGATCTTTTCTTGGCTGCTCCCTCTGATATCTCAATATCATTCTTAAGCTTTTTGAATGAATTAAAATAACTTGCACCAAGAGTCTCCAAACCAAGAATAGTACGCATGACCCTTACCATCTCCGCCATTATGTTTGTCTTCATCACAAATATGGGTAGACGCTGATATTTAGCCACTCCTCGAATCCATGAATTCTCCTTGAGCTTAGAATGTAACGCAAGAATTGCATCAGTTGCTCCAATGTCATTTGTGAATTTAACTGCTTTCTCTAGGCCCATTACTTCACTACTTTCTCTAGATCAGCCTCCATGATCTTTTATAAGTATATAAAATAAGTGGTGAATCATCATCCTTCCGAAATTGCTCATAACTACCTTTCAACCCAAAAATATCATCATCACCACTCTCATTACCAGCCTCAAAAACACCATTAGACTCTAAACATGTCAAAGTGCTCCTAAAATGGCTTCCAATGCCTGGTTCTGTTGTGGCAGGACTTCCATCTGTCACTACCTTCATAACCATCTGGCGGACCTCAAATGATGGAGATTTTCCTATTCACAACATATAATGAAAATTTTATATGAAGTTTGAACATGCCAAGATAGATACTTGATTAATTATTTTTGTTTTTGAATTGACATTGCATACAGTATCATCCAGCATATTTATCCCCTGGGATGGATATGAAAAACTTTATAGAGCACCTGCTAATATGGCATCCACAGTTTCTTCTAAGCTGTGATGAATACGACATTCGGTCCTTGGTGTCATCTCTACAGCATAAGTAAATGAGGATGGTCCTTTTCTCTCAAGTATAGCCTTCTGAACTCCCCTTCTCTTTGCCTCATCATCTCCAAGGGCAACACTCTGCACACTCTCTACAAGCATCTCTAAAGAAGGATTCTTTATGAGATTTTCAATAGTCATTCCATGCGCAGTTCCAACCAATTGGATTCCACACTAAGAAATAGTACTCGCTACCATTTCTTCAGGCTCTGTTCCAATTTCATCAATAATAATTGTTTGAGGCATATGATTTTCAACTGCTTCAATCATGACTTTATGTTGCATATCAACATTTGGTACTTGCATTCTCCGTGACCAACCAATGCATGCATGAGGGATGTCTCCATCACCAACTATTTCATTTGATGTATCAACTACCACAGTTCCATATTAGGCTGATTGGATGGGAGAGACATTAATGTTTCTGAAACATCAAACATATTTCCCAATTTCATATCTACTCCCTCACTTATTGCTTCAACACTACCAACTGCAATTTCTTCTACTGTCAAGACACTCTTCTTCTTCATTATCTGAATGTGAATCAAATTCAGCATCAGAGGAAGATGATTTTTCCTCTGATTGAACTTCAAACCCCTCATCGTCAAATGAGTTAAACCTATCAGTTCCATCTTTGTGTTTCCCACTATCATCTGTGCCATCCACAGCCTAAGAAATGCCCTCAAGATTGGGTTCAATTGCAACATCATTTGTGTCTACAGTGGGCTTTGATTTTTTGAGAAATATCTTGTATTTTAACATTGATTTTGCTTCTTTTCACAAAGGCTTTCCTCAACTGTCTGCATAGAAATTCCACCTCCCTTTGTCCTGTGACAAATACCAGTATGCCACCAGGTGGTAACTTCTTATGAATATCTAAGACCTTTTTGTAAGCCTTCCCCAAGTAATCTACCAGCTTTGTCTTTGCTGAGAGATGAATGGTTATGGGAAGTTTCCTTGTAGCTACTTCTACTACAGATGGACTCGAAATAGGAGCTACAAAATTTGCACCCAAAGGAGCACATTCAAAAGCCTTAGAAGTGGCACTGGTTTGTGTATCTAGCTTTGTTAACAAGTGGCTAAGGGATTCATTGTTGTGAGTGTCGATAAGATTCAAGATACTGAGGCAGCATACAACATAAGTAGCAGGTCCAGGTGGTGGGGCACTAGTTGGTGAAGCCAGTTCAAATTTGTTCCATATCTGCTAATGAATTTGAAAATATGCAGGACAAAGTGTAAATTTGAAATTTATCTCGTGCCAACACCACCCTTAATAGGGCTTTTGACTATCAAAAATATTTGCAAGAAAAAATGGTCTACCAATAAGAGGGAGTTCATATGATGATTTGGGTTCAAACCCTGACAAGCACACTCCATTGTGTTACTATGGGCCCATGATGAGGTCAACAAGAAATACAAAATTCTAGTCCAAATGGATTTTATATGGGCATATAAAACCCTCAAATGCAACAACTTAGCCAATGGTCCACTGTTTTTGATAGTGCTCTTCCCCATGTTATAGTGGGGAAGTGTTTCCCCTGATTTTGACCAAAAACAAAATAACAACATAGAGTGTTGTAATATGTGCACCTCAATGCAATTGATTAATATCGAAGGTGGGTCTTTTTTCCATCTTGGTAACTCCCTCATTATCGCAAAGAGAATTATGATTATCCTAATGAACTTGCATATCTGCAAGTATTTTCCCAATCTAAATTGCTTGACATGCCCATTTTGTTGCTACTCTGTCTTGAGTTTCCTACATTAAACCTTGGAAGTTAGGGGAGAGACAGATCTAGTGATATAACCTTTTCCAAGGAATTTGATACCTTTTGCAGGGAAACAAGGATCAAGAGGATGCTAAGAATGTGCTTGTAGAGTAACAAATCCATCATTGAGATAGCTAAAACCATGATCTGGGACATGGATTTACCCATGTGTCTTTAAGCCAAAGCTTGCAACACATTGTCTATATCTTGAACCAATGTCCTCACAGGATCTTGAAGGAAAAAACACCAAAGAAATATTTTTTTATTGAGAAGCCACAAGTATTACATTTTTGTTTCCTTTTTTTTGTCCAATTTATATTCATATTCATAATGAGAAAAGCACTAATATTGAACCCTTGAACATAAAGGTGGTGTTTTTTGGATAGAGTAAGACATCCAGGGCCTACATGATCTAAATTAAAGTGCAACTTAAGACATTGGTGAGCAAGGATATGAAGTTTGATGAAGATGAATGGTCCTCAAAACCATAAAAACATCCTATAGTGATTAATGCATGCGAAAATGTTGAACTTTATACTGCTGATGAATTCAATTTCATTCTTATAGACTTCTCCCCTTTAATCTGAATACGAGATCTAATAGATATATTCTTACTGGTGGATTATTTTTGGTTTGCAGAAAATGATTATAGATTTTCCATCTTCGACGGTGCATATCTTGGGTTACATTTGCGTCGTTGTGTGCTGTATCACAGTACTAAGTTCCCAATTGTTATTTTCTAAGTGGTAACTTGCCTTTTTCCTTCTTCTGGTGCTTCTTTATTTCTAAATATTTACAACCTTTTTATCTTTTTTTAAGAAGAGACTGGGAGCATGCACTTTCTTAAGAAGAGACTCAGATCATGCATAATTGTCAAACTGACCTACTACTTTCTTAGTCTACATGGCATTATGTTGCCATTAATTCTTTCCTCAATTCGCAGGAATCAGGCACATGTGAAACAAAATATCGCTTTATTTAAAAAACATATATAGAACAATTCAGATAGGGACAAGAATAAAACATTTGGAAGGAGTAGAAAATAGGCAGATAAACAAAAGAATAAGGTAGGATATTCCAAAATGCATGTCCTGACTAGAAAGCACATGCTGATGTTAAGCTATGAAGAGGGATTAGGAAGGGGTAGGAAAATAGGAATCAATTGCTTGATCCATTGTGAAAATGGTCACCTGACCAGCTAACTGGTTCAAAACAAGCTTTAGCCTCCTTTGGAGAATTTTCTAGGTAGAATATCTTACACTTTGTTTTCATAGTGCAGTGGAATAGAAAGTTTCACTTGGTGGACTAATTATCATGGAAGCTGTGGCATAAAGGGTATTTAGGGTATCTTCCACTAACATATGTACTTTAGTTTCCAGTTGCATAATCTGATTTATATAGTAAGACTGACATCAGAATATAAATTTAGCATTTTCTATTAATGTATGTAAATATGTTATAGATTGTTTCTCCTTGTTATGGTCTTACAAGTGGAAAATGCATGTGTTTTAACAGTCTATTTGTGACATTTGACCCAAAAAAATCTTCAGGTACCAAGGTTGCAGGGGCATCATCTTGCAATATATGACGACTATGCTGTGGATTTGGGAAAGTATTCAGATCTTCCTGATGGATGATCATGTAAGATATTCTACTCATTTTGTTAGCATTATGATTTTGTTACCCTTGTAGCTCTTTACATCACAGTTGATTTTAGTTTTGTGATAAGGAGTTGAGAGGGTGTTGCTTATGGAATCTAAAGCAATCTCTCTTTAAGAACAACTACATTCATTTGAAATTTTATTCATTAGGGAAGAACTCTGTTTGACATATTGAAGCAGGAATGGACATACATTTCTTATCATGCTGTAGCCCTTTCCACTTGTACAGGTGTGCTGTACCAAGTACCCTTTTAGTAAGTTCTCTTCTCTGGCCATTAGACTATGGAATATGAAGTATTTCTTAAATTCCTTTTCATTGGATGTTTTCACATGTGGAACAAAAATTTATTTGTGTTTTAGAAGAATTTTCTAAGTAGTTTCATTTGGTCAATTTATATCTCGTTTCAAATCTATAGTTTATTTCAGTTCCAAAGGTTGTATGCTGTTGTGAGTACCTGCATTTTCCATCTCGTCTTAGAAATGATATTTGTGATTTAGCACATTAGTATATGGATATTAAAATATGCAAAATCTCGTGTTTCTGTAACAGCATACATCTGCAGCTAAGGATCTTTGGGCTAGCATGTCAAGCTGCTGCTATTTTGGCAAGAGGCAAATGGCAAGATAGTTTAGCTTTGTTGTTTGTCATCACGGCTAGTCACTTATTGGGTGTTTTAACTTCCAGATTCTGTTCTAAAACTGAAAAAGAAATCAATGTCAGATCAGCAAGATTCTAGTCAAGGAACAGAGACCTAATTACTTACTAGTGTAGCCAGGAAGTTAAGATGGCTTACTCAAACATTGTAGGGTGTATAGGAACAAGTGGGAGCATCTAAGTCCACGTTTCAGGCGAGTCGTCAACCTAAGAAATTTCCTACTTATGTTGCACTAATGTCTTCTATTCTTCAGACATTGCCCTCCCTTTTTTACTTCAATTTCATCTTTGAGAAAGGATGTTTCCTTGGTAAATTTTTGTCATTGTATGTCAAGGGGATTTGCTGAGCCGAGGAGATAAATGTGGCACTTGATGAGCAGTGGCTCACAATTGAGGGTAAACTAGCTTTCAACTGAAAACACGTAAGTGTGTTCTTCCAAATGATCATTGAGAAATGTCTTTCAAAGTTGCTGAAAAAAACTCTGGGCACAAATTTGGACTAAAATTGACATCGTTGTTGTGCCCTTGGGATTGATTTATTTTACATGTAGTTTATAAGTTGCAGATATAAGGATACCATTTTGAGATCATGATGTGCAGATATCCTGAGCTCACATATTTTTGGTGAATGAAATAAGAGGTAGTGGTGGTACTAGTGTGAGAAAGAAAGACCATCCTCCTTTATGAATTATTCCTTATAGGTATAACTGCTGTAATGAAGTGAGTTCTAGGTGGGAAGACTATCTTCAGTAAGCTACAATGGTCCATCAAAGTGTTTTTCGGTTAGTTCTACTGCCAGACTGGGCAAGAGATGGCTCAAAATTCTTGCAAGTGATCCACCAAATATATATCATGGAGAATTGTCAACTCAAAATGGCTACGATACAGACTAAGGGATGCATCAGGGATCTGATTTATGATTTTTGGTCATTTACCTTGTTTTTGTAGCTGATTGGATTGTTGCCTTAAGGAGTTCATGCTAGTAAACTTCCTAGTGGACCCATAAAAGAAATATGTTCATAATCATTTAAATTCCTTTCCTGTAGGTTGTCATATCAAAGGACTTACCCATGGCATGATCAAAGCAACTGTAAATAAAAATAAAAGAAAACTTTTCTAAGCTTAATGACTTCTTTCCATTGCTAAGCTAACTAGGACAACCTTGAAATATTTTCAAGAAATTTCTATGATGATGCTAAATTGGTCTTGCAAGGCCTGTCAATGGCAAATTTTACAGCTTGATTTCACAAATGGAAATTTTGGGTGACTAAAATATCTTCTATAAAGTGTAGAGGACCAGTCACCAGAATGCAAAGAATTGTTTTGCTACACTGTTTATCTAAATTGATGGATAGACTCTTAACCAGACTCCTCAAACATTGATGATGTCATAAAATGATTGAGGGGCTCTTCCAATTCAGCACCATGCCCAGCATATTCATGATCATCTTGGATGATATTTAGGCCATTAATGAGATTGGAAAGAGGGCTCTCATATTGGAATCAAATTCAGCATATAAATAGATCTATCTAGGTTTGTACAATAATTCAACTCATCTCAAGGTGGTACAAAAGTCCCTTCAGGTCATCAAAAGAAATGTCTTTCTAATTTATTTTGTCATTTGAGTGAATGCCAGTGCTTTGTGCCTTACTGATCTTAAATTCTTAACTATCTGAGTAAAATCACTAACTTCTGCAATTTACCACAGTCAAACTGTATAAGTCACCTATCAGGAAAGAACAACTGCCTTCACACAATAACAGGTCTAAGAGGTTCAAGAAGCAGACTGAGCTCTTTTCTAGCATTATTTTATAGGATTCAATGGCTTAGAACAAAGTATTCTGATTTAGTACACCACTAAATTGGTAGAGGTGCTCTTGCAGCTGGAATTGCAAAGACAAAAGATTTAATGAAGTTCAACAACATTTGACACCACTATGAATGTAAAAAAACAAGATCAGTAAGTCTTGATGAAGACTTCAGATAGCATGAGCTTCATTCATTGTGTGAAGATAAGTATATTTATGATACCAAATCCCTTGAAATAGAATTGGGTATAGGGTGGTGGTCTCACTCTGAAGACAAAGGGTTCATAGCTACAACAAAAAAGACACTAGAAATATTTAGTTGTGTAAAGTTTAAACAAGGCCTCTTGTCTTGCATATTTTTAGGTGAATGCCTTAAAAGCATTGATGACTGTGTGAGCCTTGTCAATATTCGACAAAAAGGTTGTAATTTCATTCGTGCTTGAGAACTATCATACTTATCCAAAACAATTTATGTGCTTGTTAT
This sequence comes from Pinus albicaulis, assembly GCA_034641835.2. Classification (NCBI taxonomy): domain Eukaryota; kingdom Viridiplantae; phylum Streptophyta; class Pinopsida; order Pinales; family Pinaceae; genus Pinus; species Pinus albicaulis. The sequence goes on along the minus strand of CM076570.1, from coordinate 423,061,332 downwards.
GTATCTAGACTCTACCTACTTTCCTTGTTTATGGTATAACATTTTCGGTTCAGTCCGTTTTGGTGCTTATCCTTCTGTTTATAGGACCTCATATTGTGTCTTGTTGGATAGGGGATGCAGTTGGGATCAATAAACCTAAATGCAACCTTGTCAGAAGAATCAATAGGTTTGTGTGTTGAAGATATTTTCAATTATCTGTTATCAATGCAGGTGTTAGCCCCCCTTGGTGACCCAACAAATTACATGCTAAATTTTCTCTTTAAATAGGCCCAAATTTTGATAATTTTTGTGAGATGGATGTCCAGCTGTATAGTATCAATAAAAAATAAGATGCAAACTTCGACACTTTATGCAAAGGAGATCAAAATAGTGATCACAAGCCTAAGATCATTGACGTATATCAAGCCATTAGATATTATTCATTCTCAACATAAAAAGTACTAGGAAAATGGAGAATCAAAGATAGGAAGAATGTGGGAGATGTCCTTTCTGATGTCTCTCTTATGAGTTTGGGATTTTTTTCCTGTTCTTTACAGTTGTGTTGAAAAAAATAATGTTGCAAACATACCTTTAGCTGTAATTGATATGCTCTTAAAAGGTTTCCTTGCATCTAATACATGGGTTCCTGTTTTTCAAAAGAATTTTCCCACAAAGTGTGTAATTAGTCAGCTTCGACATGATAGTTGGAGAGATTAAGCTCTTGCAATCCTGAATTTATGTTTATCTTTAGCATGTGTTAGAGGAGGTGCTAAGATATTGCAGTTTGCTGGGATTTTTTCAAGCTTGTCAACATTTAGTCACTTCCTACGGGATGAACTTTCATCGGGCTTTAGAGATAGAGAGGGTCCATTCTCTGTATGGCATAAAGATAGACAGTGTGATGGGTTATGGGGTTTAGGGCTAGCAGTTGTAACAACGAGGGTGAATTATATTGGGGAAAATGCTACTGTTGTTTCAGTTCTAGAAAATGCATTGCCATTTTATTTTTTATTTTTATTTTTTCCGAAAAAGATTATATCTTGTGTGCATTGTATGTTGCTGACCTTCCAACCGATGCACTTGGTAGGAAAACAACATAACATAAATACCCTAGACTTCTCTTGTTGCATTACGAGAAACAGAGCATGCCATTACTCTTATGTGCCATCTTGCAAAGAACCGAGTGACATGACTACATGTTATGCAATGTGTAGATTTAGAACTCAGGGAAACTAGTATACATCTATTAGCCTTTATTGTTGGAGAAGGTATTATCTATACTCAAGATAATACTAGGGAAAGTATGTTTTTGCAATGCCCTCCTATTCAAAAGGAAAATCTAGGTGCACATGAAAAACCTTAAACAACAAAAATGGATGGTTTGGTGTTTTAACAAGGGGATCTATGGCTAAAAGAAAATGGTGGATAGCATTGTAATAATTTGCACTTGATCTTGGAACAAACATTTTTTCATTATTCTTGGTAAAGGGTGAAGCTAAATCAGAAAATATCACTGCTTCCTTTACGAAATACTCAAATTTGGTTTCCTTACAAGTATAAATTTTCTAATTTTGAATTTTTTGTGAAGGCAAGCAAAAGCAACAATTGAAAGAGTAGAGGAAGCTGGCAATATCGATCTTGTTCATTTCGTAGAGCTTCCAGTGTCTGAATATAACACATACCCAGTAGGAATGAGTATTTAAATATGAAAGTCATTGGTTTGATGTGTTGTTTCTTGGGTCCAGAGGTGTGGCCAAGTACAAGTGAGGTTTTCCTTTGGCATGGAAATTACATGCTTGAGACCTTGAAAAGATTCCAAATGATTGTTTGTAAATCCATGGTCACCCCAATGATGCCACTTCTAGGTTGCATGCTGACTTGAACTCAGATATGGTAGATCCTTTGATGTATAGACAATTTATTAGATACTTGATGTAACATCAAACTTGATGTATGTTTCATAGTGAACACCTTGATCTAGTTCACAGTTGATCTGAGGTATATTCAGAGGGTAGTTGCAAAACATGTTCTTTGATATTTTTAGGGTACAAAACAGTATGGTTTGAAATATGCAAGAGATGGTGAGTTGATGCAGCATGGATTTACTGATTTTTATTGTGTAGGATATGCAAGTGATAGGAAGAGTACTTTCTGGTGTTGCTTCAATTTGGGTTTAGAAATAATTTTCTAATTGACTAGGAAGCAGCGTTTAGTGCGATTGAGTTTAGAAGAGACAGAGTACATTGCAATCAACACTACTAGTTGTAAAGCCATATATGGCTTCACAAGTTGATTGCAGCACTAACATGTGAGATGTTGGAGCCCACTTGGGTTAATTGTGACAATTAAAATTGTTTCGAACTCTATGATAGTCCAATATTCCATGATTGCTCCAAGCACATTAAAATCAGGTGCCATTTGTTGGGAACATGTTTTAGAAGGGAGAAATTGATCTAGAGTACATTCAGATAGGTTGCAAATATCTTGACTAAGTCCTTGGCCAAGGGAATTTCAAGATATTCATGGGGAGACTTGGATGGGTGGAGAACAATTTTCTCAATAAGAGGTAGTATTAAAATATTGTACCTGGGATAGTCTTTTACAATCTGGTTGCACATGTGGTACTCCTTGGCACATGTATGAATGAGGTATGAGTGCTTTAGTTGCAGAATTTCGACAGGATAGTGAGGGGCACACTTCCTCTTTCCAAATTCAACAGTATGGCACTTTAATTGTGAGGGAGTGATCAATCTTATAGATTGGATTGTTGCTATGTTCTTAACAATCTATTCTCAGCAATTTGCATGTGTTCTCCATGTATAATAGGGTGCATGCACTTTGCAAGTGTTAGTTTTAAATTCATTTAAGTAGTTTGCTAATTTTGACCTAGTCTGAAGTCTAGTTAAGAAGGGTGCATGCAATCTAGCGATAGGTGTAGATCTCAAGGAGATTTTATCTCTTCCTTGGAGCACACTAATTAAAATCTTTCCATTATGTAGAGATAGGATGCAGACCCCAATGACATTAAAATGTGTACTTGCATATTTTTAAGTTTTGTATTGTCACCATTATTTGACATGGGTCTGTAGTATATACTAGCAAGTTGTACTAGTCACTATTATCAGAATTCTAGGTTGGGTTTGGAATAATGGACAATGCCAAAATGGAAAATATGCAGTAAGAATGTCTACATGTTTCAATCTCCACCTATTAGTATGAACGCATGCAGGTTCGAAACTTTACCTTTCTTATTCCATTACACTTCCCTAACATTGTGCTGGGATAAAAACTCGTACAAAGTTTTGTATCACGTTTAATTTGTTGAAAAATACAGAAGAAAACTACAGTTTAGCTGTTGAATATCCATATCTAGATATGAATCTGACCTATCCATGCTAAAATTAGAATCATATGCCATTTGTGTTCACGTCTTCTCCTTTTCCCCATCTTAGTTTTCTTTAATTCTGCTATATGAAATTGATGGTAATACTAGGTAAGGATGGACTTTGTAATGCTTTTTCTTTTTTTGGAAAACATGTCTTATATTTTTAGAAATTATTCAAAAACAGTAGAGAAAAAAGTGGAGATCATAAACTCTTATCAACATATAAGAGCATATAAAAATAAACAATGGGATCTAAACATTGGGCATCTTTGATCAGTAGTGTCTTTGGCCAAACGCTGATGGTATACCTTATCCCTCCACAGAACATAAGCATAGAATGAGCTATCCTCATGGTGAAAAACATAAATCTTTCATAGATTTAATAATGCCAAACTCTGTAAGGACCGCCATATCCCAAAGAGGGCAATATGAACTAGAGATTGACAATATCCAAAAGATGTAGAACACCAATGAATCTTTCCTGGAAGCAGAACTGAACATTGATCATCTATATGTCTCCAGCAGTGTTTGAAAAACTAACACTCACAAAAGATAGGTAGGACATTGGTCATCAGAAAGGATGGTGGAGAGGGAGGCATTCCATAGGTTCCATGGGATGTGCCTTCCTTGTGGCCGAGTAGTGTGGTGTTTAGGGGTTCAGTGCCTTGGAAGGGATTGTATCTACATCTTCTATCAAAGAACAGTTGCAATTGAGTTATCAAGAGAAAGAACAGTTGCAATTGAATTAATAGTGAAATATGAACTTTTGTAGTTCTACTTATGTAGTTGCGCTAATATTGACAATCAACTGCTCTAGAGATTGAATTCTTTATGGAAGAAATCCAAGATATTTGTGGAAATTTTCAAGCTTATTATGTGAGTCAATGAAATCTTCCTTACCCATTACTCTTATGTGCCATCTTGCAAAGAACCAAGTGACATGACTAAATGTTATGCAAGGTGTAGATTTAGAACTCAGGGAAACTAGTATACGTCTATTAGCCTTTATTGTTGGAGAAGGTCTTATCTATACTCAAGATAATACTAGGGAAATTATGTTTTTGTGATGCCCTCCCATTCAAAAGGAAAATATAGCTACACATGAAAAACCTTAAACAACAAAAATGGATGGTTTGGTGTTTCAACTTTCAACAAGGTGATCTATGTTTTGAGAATTTGTAGGGCGGGAGAATAATTCAAATTCTCTTCTTGATAATTACTTGTGAGTTTACTTGAGTTACTTATGTCTTCTCTTTCTTAGCTTATTTAGTCTTTCATGGGAGAGGTTTTTCCCTCACTCTAGGAGCCTAACTTTGTGTCTTTTGTATTTTGGTAATGGATAGTTTGGTGTTTCAACTTTCAACAAGGTGATCTATGTGTTGAGAATTTGTAGGGCCGGAGATTAATTCAAATTCTCTTCTTGATAATTACTTGTGATTTTTATTGAGTTACTTATGTCTTCTCTTTCTTAGCTTATTTAGTCTTTCATCAAGTCAATTACCAAAATACAAAAGACACAAAGTTAGGCTCCTAGAGTGAGGGCAAAACCTCTCCCTCTCGGAGAGGAAAACCCACGAGAAATTCTTCTTATAGATCTTCAAATGACAAGTACCATGACTAAGACTTAGACCCTTGACCTATGAATGCTTCCAAGACCTCACTACTGCTTCTTTCGCTGATTCCAATGCTAATCCTTTATATTTTCATCGTCTTACACTGATCTGCTTCAACATTTAGAGAACTTGGTTTCTGCTTCTATTTTCCTTGGTTTAGTCAAGACATTGCTTCTTACTTCATATTCACTTGAAATATATATATATATATTACTTTCTTTTGAATACTAAGAATAGGAAGGTAAATCTCCGATTTAACTTCCTTTCTTTTACTTTCTCTCTATGTAGATATACACCACTTCAGACTTTAGATGATTAACTTGGAAATTCATATCATAGTATCCACACACTTTTTCAATCCCGATCTGTATATCTTTGCACTGGATTCTAATTCTTTAAAGGGTGCTAGCTCAATGGAAGAGCACTTGCTTTACAAGCAGGAGGTTGGTGGTTCGATTCCATCGTGGCCTGATATTCATATATAGGGAATGATGAAGATCAGTTTTTGGTGACGGATGCTCTTTTGACCATCACCAATGAGTTTATGGTGAGACTTTTTGACCCTCACCAAAATATGAAATGGTGACGGTCAACGAACGCCACCATATATATGCATCAATAGTGACGACCATTAAAGGTCCGTCACCATAAATCGTTGTTGTTTATATGAAATGGTGAGGGTCACTATTTGTCATTATAGTCATTATTCGTGACGGACTTTGATGTCACCAATGCGTTTATGGTGACGGTCAATGAACGTCGCCATATATATGCACCAATAGTGACGGCCATGAAAGGTCCATCACAAAAAATCGTTGCTTTTCATATGAAATGGTGACGGTCACTATCCGTCATTGTAATTAATATTCGTGACGGACCTTGAATGTCACCACAACACATACTTTCGGCGACGCCACCTTTGGTGACGTTCATTTTTTTGGTGACAGAGGCTATTGTCCGTCACCATTGCTCATATGAAATGGTGACGGTCAATATCCGTCACTATAAATCATTATCGTGACGACCTGAATGTCACCACAACACCTGTTTCTACGACGCCACCTTGGTGACGTTCAATTTTTTGGTGACGGAGGCTATTGTCCGCTACTCATTGTTTTATATGAAATGGTGACGGTCACTATCAGTCACTATAAATTATTGGTGACGGACCTTGAATGTCACCACAACACCTATATTTTCGGCGACGCCACCTTTGGTGACGTTCAGTTTTTGGTGACGAAGGCTCTTTTGACCCTCACCAATGAGCTTATGGTGACCATTTTCGCCCCTCACCAATGTGCTTTTTTCTTGTAGTGAAGGTATTATCCCTTGACATGTCTCCCAATCTTGTATATATTGAAGTAAATAAAGAAAAAATAAAAATAAAAATAACACATAATCATATAACCTAAATAGTAATGATAATTTAGTACTATTTGAGAAAAAAAGTATTAATATTTCTAAGTTGTATTTACCTTTTTAGGATAATAGTAAATTAAGAGCTACTACTCAAATGGAAAGAAAAATAAAACATAACAAAAAATAACAGAAAGAAAGAAAAAGACAAATAAAGCATAAACATATAACCAAAATCAGTGAAAGAGTATTAAAATACTCAAGGACCAGAGTGCAAAGCTAAAAAATCATTCGAGTATTAAAATACCCAAGGACCAGACTAAAAAGCTAAGAAATCCTTCTACCCAAAGATCACAAGATGAAGAACGAAGAGAAACACACTTAATTTCTTGAGAAAATGAGTTGTACATGAGCCTAAGACTCATGAATCAATATATAAGGACAATAATGCCAACACAAGTAATAATATCACTAATCAATGTGTAAGCTTAAAAGTTTCAATATTTATTGGAACTATGACACCCCTTATAAGCGAAACGTAGAGAGGAAAATAAAGAAAAAGAACACAAAGAATGGATCCCAACAACTAGGCCATTTTAGGTACCCATGTGAAAAATTTCATAAGAAAGAAAGAAGGAAATAAAATGAAGAGATAAAGGAAAGAGGATTCAAGATGGCCCCCCAAGGACAACTTCCTTTACTCCAAGCATATGTCATAACTGAAGAAACCTTGGTGATGCCAAGAAATTTGTAAAAATATTTGTTATTTTATCTTTAGTAGGTACATATTCTAGGCTAATAAAACCATCTTGAATAAGTTGGTGAATGAAGTGTATATGAATCTCAATGTGTTTTGTCCGTTGACGCTCCACAAGATTTATAGAAATTGGTATTGCACTTTTATTATCACAATAAGAGAGTAGTTTAATCTCGTTGAATGCCAAACTAAAGTAATAACGATCGCAGCCAAAGAACTCCTTGACTTGCAAGAAATGCAACTCTATACTCAACTTATGATGTATACACCAGTAAAATTGGCCCAATTTTTGATGGCCACTTCATCATTATTCCGACATAGAGTTGTCGCAACAGTGACAGTTTGAGGCCGGACAAAACGTGGTGAGCCTTAGAGTTGCAATTCTGACACTTCAATAAAGTGTCGGAATAGCAACACTATTTCCGACGTTTTCCAAACCGTCGCTCTTCCAACGTTTTATAAACCATCACTCTTTCGACGTTCTCCAAATCATCGCTCTTCCGATGTTTTCCAAACTGTCGCTCTTCTGACTTTCTCCAAACCATCGCTCTTCCGATGTTTTTCCAAACTGTCGGTCTTCCGACGTTTTCCAAACCATCGCTCTTCCGACATTTATCAATTTTCACATGACTGTGCAATTCCAACGAAATTTCTTCTGATGTTATAAAGCATCACTCTTTTGACACTTATGAAACGTCGCTTTTCTAACGAAAAAGTAAAAATATTTTAAAAAAGAACCATCACTCTTCTGATGCTAATTTCTTCCAACGCTTAACAGATGTCACTCTTCCGACGTCTAAAGTGTCGTTCTTCCGACGTCTGAAGCATCGGTCTTCCGACGCATTGATAAAAATATTTAAAAAATAAATATAATGTAGAGGAGAATTTGCGGTCGGTCTCCTTTCAAGTCTCGATTTGAGACAAGAATTTTTCCCATGTTTATCGGAGAATCATATGCATCGAGAAATGGAAATATGCACAAAATATTTATCCCATGTTTATCACAACAATCTAGCCCAGATTTGGATGGAGCTTGCCTTCCCTTCACCCCATTCGAACCACACTTGGCATCCATAGGAAATATGCACATGGTGAGAGGGTAATACACTAGGAAGAAGAGAAATAAAGTTAAAGATTCATGGACACCTATAACCAGTTGACATTACACTTAGGAAGCTCGATTTGGATTGGATATTTCTTTCATGCAGTTAACATTCGTCGAAGCATGAGGATCGTCATTTCTTTGCCACTTGTGGTTTCAGTTTTCAGTGGGATTTATTCAATGCTAGGCTATAGAATGCATCTCACTTCCCTTGGTGTAATAAGTGAAAATTTGAAAAATATGAAATCTAGAAATAGATCTAGAAAATATGACTGAGGCATAAAATAAAAATTTCTAAACTAGCGAGGCAATAACTGCAGCAAATTATTTTACAATTTTAAAAGTACTAACAACAAAGAGATGAACAATGGTAGCAAAAATGAAAATATTGATTTTTTAAGCTTGTACAGAATTTGAATATGAAGAAAAAAAGTAAATCTTAGCAGAAAGTAGTTTGTAGTTGAACATAATATAATCTAGAAAATAAGTAAATTGAACATAAACACTTTGGAGAAGATAAGGATGTGAACTCTGTGCAAAAACAAGGCAATACGAACACTACTTTTGTCTCAATTAGTCCTTTCCAGACTACCTAAAACAGCACTAATAACACCTTATAAAAATCTCTCATTCAAATGCCCAAGAACCATTTTGTAGGTGGTGGTTCCACTCTTTTTAGAAAAGGCATGGATCAAAAGCGCTAATGCATGATTGTGTATGGCCTTAGCATGCTGAAATTTGATGCAGAAAATTATCCTTGGGGAGATAGGAGAGCTACTTTAAAATAAAGCCATAAAGGTGATGTTATATTGGTTCAAGAAACAATGTATTTTGTTAGATGCAAGATTAATACAACAGCAATGAACATGAGTTGAATTAATACTCACATTGCATTTTTACTTTTTAAATCGTAATGAGAATTTTTATATTAAGTGAAAATCTGCATATGGAGCGCAGTTGTTACATAAATATACATCAATAGGGTGCAAATACTAGCTGGCAGACTAAAACAAAAGATATTTTCCAAGCTTCCAATGTCCCCAAAGTGCCAGCTTATTACTCAGTCAAAACTAACTTACCTAGAAGCAAACACTTTCCAAAATACTCCCAAAATTTTACAAGCTTTAACAAACATACTGCTTTGTAGACTGATGGGTAGGATCACCATGGGCTATACCCATATCCTTAATAGGGGACTGTTCATTAATTCCAGGGACAACAAACTTGATAAAACTGACAGAGATGATGGGTGAGGAAGGACTGTATTGACTTTGACCAAAAGAGAATTGCAATTCCTCCAATTGTTGATGCATATTGGAGAGTTCATCCTTAGATTTTTGGATTAGAATTTGGTGGTAAATAAGAACCCCCATGGTTTTTGTGATACTAAATACTAGCTAATTATGTTTTTATTGAAAAAATTGGATCTCCTCTTGCATTTGGTGCATCTAGTCCAGCAGCTATTGATGAGAAATTATTGAGCTTGACATGTGGGAAAATTGAAATCCATTACCTGAAAAATTCAGAAACAGAGTTATTCAGAATCTAAAGTAGCACCATGAACAATGTTTGGAAGGCATACAATGAGACAAATTCAAAGGTTTTGCTTCATGACCACCAATATACACTTCACCATAACTAGATCTCTTCTTCGAGCATTCAACGACTAGTAGAATAGAAGGTCAGGAGAATTACCCAATTGGGATTGGCTTGCAATATAAAAGCTAAAAATTGTCTCCACTGCATATGAAACATTCCCCCAGAATTACTAGTAATTATCTTAGAAAGAATTAAAATTTCCTTTGTAATTGTCAACTTATTGGCAGAAATGTAATTATCATCATTTCTAAGATATGCTTAATATATCTTGTACCCCCTTAAGTTTTTTTATCACAAAATAAACTAGAACACGAGATAGAACAAAAATAATTTTATCGATAAAAATAGTGAGGAATCCAATCCTCTTGTACAAAAAATTAGTATCCAGCCTATACAACAAAATATTTTGCTTTTCCAACGCTCCAACCTTGAATAGATCCAAACTACTACTTGGTAAAAATGAGGACTCCAATCCTCTCAACAAGTTCCAAGCTCCAACTTGATCAAAAATAAGGACTCCAATCCTCTCAACAACTTCCAAGCTCCAACTTGGTCGAAAATAAGGACTCCAATCCTCTCAACAACTTCCAAGCTCCAACTTGGTCAAAAATAGGGACTCCAATCCTTTTAACAACTCCAAGCTCCATCTTGGTCAAATCAAAAACTTTACAAAAGATACTTGCTTCAAAAATTCTTCAATAATGCTCCAATATTGCCTTCAGTAATGCTTCAACAAGGTTGCTCCAAAGATGTTTTCAAATGCCTCAACAAGGCTGCTCCAAAGGTGTCTTCAATAGGTCTACACAACATGTCCTCTACAAGCTCCTCCAACAAGTCTTCAAAATTCTTCAGCTGATCTTAAAAATTCTCCTTCAACTCTTTAAAGAATCTTCAACAACAATCTTCAAAAATGCTCCATGGATGACTGCTTCAAGAGATCTTCAGAAGAGCTTCAAATAGTGCTTCAAAACTACTTCAATAAGCCTGAAATGTATGCTCAAAATGTGATCCAACAAGGGTTTCTAAATTTTTCTAGCAGATTGGTCTCCACACTCAACAAAAATTACTTGTCATAGGTCTGTTCTCAAGGAAGAATAGGTATGCTCAAAAAATTTCAAAAAATATGCTCCAAAACCAAGTAGATCTGTTCAAAAACTCTGATCCACTAAGCACAAAAACATTTTTCCTTTCCAAGTCAATGTCTATTTCAATAAGCCCAGAGATCTGCCAAGACTTGCTCCACTAGTCCAAAGATTTTCCCTATTTCTAATAGAAAATCCAAAAATGTATAAATTATAGCACCCATAAACTGCAAAATTAAGTACAATAATTAAAACCTCCACACCTCAGAATTTGCTATATTGTAAAAAGGGCAGCATCCATCATCATGGGTAAGAAAACCCAATTCTCCTTCTGATACAAACCAGCCTGCAGTAGAAGTCTTGTGGCTGAGCTGATTCAATCGATCAAAGGAAACCTCTTCAGTTTCTTGAAATTTTCCTGCAAGATAACATTTATCGTTAAAAAAATCTGATCAAACATGAAGTAATCTCATGAATCCTTCAGATTTATATTGCAATATCCATCTCAGATCAATAGATCCAGAATCTTAAATATTCTTATAAAAATGAATCTAGTTTCTCAAAAATATTAAAGAAGCTCAAACCACATAACATAATAAAAAACCAGTAATTCAGATGCAATAAAATAGTACTTTTCCAATACTTCAGCAAAAATGGTTCAACACTAACATAACTTCAAAAATTATTGAACTCTAACGCGGAGCTAGAAAAAAATATCTTTATTCAAATCGAAATAAGGAGACAAAAATTAGAGAACCTTTCAGAAAACCATTAAAAAGTACATGCATCTCCAGTCAGAATTTGTAGTGCTCCTCGGGTTTTCACATTTGCAAATAGCAAAGTTGGATACCTAAATTATCCAAACAAAAATATGCAATTAGGAAGATTCACATATTGTTGGTCCCCTATCTGAATCGAATGGGAAATTGTTCCAAGATGAGATTTCAGTACGAGGAGATTTAAAGGTGTGATTCCACATTTGTAGCTGAAACCATTGGTGTATGATTGATCATGTTAATCCCAATATTTTTATTGTTGTTGATGATCATGGGCTCTTTCCAAAAACCGGCGCACAATGCATCATCCAATGAAGGAATTTTATCTGCCCATGTGTGCCATTCACTTTGATTTGGATCATATTGGGGGGAAATTCTACTACCATCAATATTCTCAAGGGTTTGCCGGCATCCTAAACCATTTTGATGAAAGCTAAGAAAATGATGAATAGATCCCCCAATCCTACATCTTGACTATTGGACTTAGTAGAATACCTGAAGAATGCAGTTTCGAAAACCGTAGATTGTTGAGACTAAAATTTCACTTGGAAGAAATTGCAATAGATCCCCCAATCCTACATCTTGACTATTGAACTTAGTAGAATCCATGAAGAATGCATCTTTGAAAACCACATATTGTTGAGACTTAAATTGCACCCAGAATAAATTGCAATAGATCCCCCAATCCTGCATCTTAACTATTGAACTTAGTAGAATCCTTGAAGAATGCAAATTTGAAAATTGCATATTGTTGAGACTGAACTGCCACCCGGAAGAAATTGCAGTAAGGAAGTTGCAAGAACAAGACCCACAGCAAAATCACTAATCACTAAGCCAGCGGGAGATAACCAAAACACATGTTTTGGGCGGGAGAAATGTTATTTTCACTGGAGGTCTAAAATTTAAAATAAAAATGAATAATCCCACTCTCCATTTTTCCAAACATCATTTTTAATATTATGCCTTCAAAGATCATTTTAATATCATACCCATTGTTTTTCTTACGGATGTTGAGCACACTCCGTGATTCCTTGTAATGCCAACAATTGATTTAAAAGGAAGCTTCAAAAATCAATTCAATTTCATTCTAATAAATTTATTTTAAAAACATTGATGGTGAACCACACAATGAGTGGTTCAAAGGCGTGTACCTCAAAAATTTTATGTGATTTATCCGGAAGATTTTTTAAATAAATAAATTAATTAATTATTAAAATAAAATTGAGATAAAATAGTAAATTTAGGAGAGGTTTTTGCAACCCATGATTTTTCTCATGGTATTCCACCTTGCCAACAAGGGGGAATTAACCCAATCGTAGGTCCCAACTAGACCTACTCTCATTTGGAATGGCTAATCCCAACGGGTTTTAAGGATTATTATAAGGGTTAGTGGAATAATTAGTTAGTGCTTAAGGGATTAAGGATTAGGGGCTTAGGGCTTAGGGGAATAGGGACTTAGTGGTTAGAGGTTTAGGGTTTAGAGGTTAGGGGAATAGTGAGATAGTGTTTAAGGGGTTAGGGATTGGGGGCTTAGGGGTTAAGGGGTTAGGGATTGAGGGCCTAGGGGTTAGGGGATTTAGGAGAATTTATGGGTTAGGGGAATAAATATTTAGTGGTTAAGGGGTTAGGGATTGGAGGGGTTAGGAGATTTAGGTGCATTTAGGGATTAGGGGAATAATGAGTTAGTGGTTAAGGAATATAGGGATTGGGGCTTAGGGGTTATAGGGGATTTAGGCACAATTAGGGGTTAGGTGAATAATCAGTTGGTCATTAAGGGATTAGCGATTGGGGGCTTAAGGCTAGGGTATTCAGCAGTTAAGGATTTTACGGGTTAGGGTGATGGTTTAATGGGTTATGGGTTAAGTTTAACAATTTAGGGGTTTGGGGGTTAACAAGTTAGGGGTTTAGGTGTTAGTGGTTTAGGGGTTTAAGGGTTTAGACGTTTATGGTTTAGGGGGTTAAATGGGTTAGGGTTTTAGGGGTTTAGAGGGTTAAATGGGTTAGGGGTTGGGAATTAGGGTTTAAGGGGTTAAGGGTTAAGGTTCTATAGTTTTAGAGTTTAGGGGGTTAAATGTGTTAGGGGTTTAGGGGTATAGGGGGTTAAATGGGTGAGGGGTTGGGAATTAGGGATTAAGGGGTTTATGGGTTAGATGTTTGGGATTTAGGGGGTTAAATGGGTTAGGGTTTTAGAGGTTTAGGGGGTTAGTGGATTTAGAATTTAAGGATTTTAGGGGTTAGGGGTCGTTACGGGTTAATGGGGCTAGGGTTTAGGGGGTTAAATGGGTTATGGTTTTAGGGGGTTAAATGGGCTGGGGGTTGGGAATTCGTGTTTAAGGGGTTAGGGGTTAAGGGTTAGAGGTTTGGTGTTTAGGGGGTTAAATGGGTTAGGAATTTAGAGGTTTAGGGGCTTAGGGGATTTAGTAGTTAAGGATTTTAGCTAGGGGTTAGGGTTAAGGGGTTAAGGGGTTAGAGGTTTAGGGTTTAGGGGTTTAAATGGTTTATAGGGGTTTAGAGGTTTAGGGGGTTAGGGGATTTAGTAGTGAAGGATTTTTGGGGTTAAGGGTTAGGTTAGGGGGTTAAATGGGTTAGGGTTGGGAAATAAAGTTTAAGGGGTTAGGGGTTAAGGGTTTATAGGTTTAGGGTTTAGGGGGTTAAATGGGTTAGGGTTGGGAAATAAAGTTTAAGGGGTTAGGGGTTAAGGGTTTATAGGTTTAGGGTTTAGGGGGTTAAATGGGTTAGGGTTTTAGAGGTTTATGGGGTTAGTGGATTTAGCAGTTAAGGATTTTAGGGGTTAGGGGTCGTTATGGTTTAATGGGGCTAGGGTTTAGGGGGTTAAATGGGTTAAGATTTTAGGTGTTTAGGGGTTTAAATGGGCTGGGGGTTTTTTGCATTAGTTTTTAAGGGGTTATGGGTTAAGGGTTAGAGGTTTAGGGTTTAGGGGGTTAAATGGGTTAGGCATTTAGAGGTTTAGGGGCTTAGGGGATTTAGCAGTTAAGGATTTTAGCTAAGTTTTAGGGGTTAGGGTTTAGGGTTTAGGGGCTTAAATGGGTTATAGGGGTTTATAGGTTTAGGGGGTTAGGGGATTTAGTAGTTGAGGATTTTTTGGTTTAAGGGTTCGGGTAGGGGGTTAAATGGGTTAGGGTTTTAGGGGGTCAAAATGGGTTAGGGTTGGGAAATAGGGTTTAAGGGGTTAGGGGTTAAGGGTTTAAAGGTTTAGGGTTTAGGGGGTTAAATGGGTTAGGGTTTTAGGGGTTTAGGGGGTTAAATGGGTTAGGGGTTAAGGGTTTAAGGGTTAGTGGTTAAGGGTTTAGAGGTTTAGGGTTTAGGGATTAAATGGGTTAGGGGTTTAGAGGTTTATGGTTTAGGGGGTTAAATGGGTTAAGGGTTTGGAATTAGGGTTTAATGGGTTAGCGGTTAAGGGGTTATAGGTATAGGGTTTAAGGGGTTAAATGGGTTAGGGGTTTAGGGGGTTAGGGGATTTAGCAGTTAAGGATTTTAGGGCTATAATTTAGGGGCTAATGGGGTTAGGTTTTAGGGGGTTATATGGGTTATGGGTCAGGAATGAGGATTTAAGGGGTTAGGGTTGTTAAGGGTTTAAAGGTTTAGGGTTTAAGGGGTTAGGGGTTAAGGGTTTATAGGTTTAGGGTTTAGGGGGTTAAATGGGTTAGGGGTTAAGGGTTTAGTGGTTAGGGGTTAAGGGTTTAGAGTTTTATGGTTTAGGGGTTAAATGGGTTAGGGATTTAGAGGTTTAGGGGGTTAAATGGGTTAGGGGTTGGGAATTAGTATTTAAGGGGTTTGGAGTTAAGATGATAGTTTCATTGGTCTCTGTTTGTGCACAATAGTTGCTTATTCTTTGCATCTCAATGTAAAAATTTTGTAAGTATTGTTTCTTGTTGCCATGTATTCTTTATTTATTAATTTATAGTATTTGTTAGCCATTTCTTTACATTTATTGATGAAAATGTCTATTGCGATCAAACCAAATGTATGTTCAATCTCCAGTTTCAAACTTAGCCACAGTGTTGTCACACAATTTAAGTCCAGAGAATGGCCATCCAAGGTTTCGTTATGTGTATACATGAACATATTTGACCCCTTCCGAAATCAATAGATATCTAATTTCAAGATGAGTTGTGGAAGAAGAAACTCAACTATAAGTGTACATATACCCTTTAGATGTTCAATATGTCATGAGTACAAACATTTATATCACCATTATTTGTTGGTAAATCAGATGATCAAGTCCCCTGAATCAGTGCCGGGTCAAGAAAATAATGGGTTTAAAATTGTTGTGCACATTCATTGTAACCCTAAACATGGCTCCTCACATGACCCGACTGGACCCGACCCAACCTGAACTTGTTTCCTAGGGCTCCATCACACGAGTACCCGACCTAACCCGACCTACCCGAACGTCGAAGGAAAGAGGGAGAAAATGAAAAACGGGTTGCACAAATGTGCACAAGGCAGTACACAGGCAGTGACGACTTAGCATTTTTTATACAACCTCCCTTAGACGATCCAACTCAAACACGTTTCCTATGGTGCCCTCACACAACACGACCCGAATCGCCTGAACAAAGGGTACATGAGGGAGAAAACAGAAAAAGGATCGCACAA
Organism: Pinus albicaulis; assembly: GCA_034641835.2. Taxonomy (NCBI): domain Eukaryota; kingdom Viridiplantae; phylum Streptophyta; class Pinopsida; order Pinales; family Pinaceae; genus Pinus; species Pinus albicaulis. The sequence goes on along the minus strand of CM076570.1, from coordinate 423,045,063 downwards.
ACGTGCACAAGAAACATATAAGGCAGTCACAACTTAGAATTTTTGATACGACCACCCTCACATGACCCAACCCAACCTGACCCGACCCGCCCGAACAAGGGAGCAAACGAAAAACGATCCGTACGAATGTGCACAAGGCACCCGTGCGGTCACAACTTAGCAAATTTGATACGGACAACCTTAAATGTGTTATGGTTTTAGGGGGTTAAATGTGTTAGGCGTTTAGTGGTATAGGGGTTTAAATGTGTTAGGGGTTGGGAATTAGGGGTTAAGGGGTTTAGTGGTTAGATGTTTGGGGTTTAGGGGGTTAAATGGGTTAGGGTTTTAGAGGTTTATGGGGTTAGTGGATTTAGCAGTTAAGGATTTTAGGGGTTAGGGGTCGTTACAAGTTAATGGGGCTAGGGTTTAGGGGGTTAAATGCATTAGGGTTTTAGGGGTTTAGGGGGTTAAATGGGTTGGGGGTTGGGAATTAGTGTTTAATGGGTTAGTGGTTAAGGGTTATAGGTTTAGGGTTTAGGGGGTTAAATGGGTTAGGCATTTGGAGGTTTAGGGGGTTAAATGGGTTAGGGGTTAAGGGGTTATAGGTTTAGGGTTTAGGGGGTTAAATGGGTTAGGGGTTTAGGGGGTTAAATGGGTTAGGGGTTGGGAATTAGTGTTTAAGGGGTCAGGAGTTAAGATGATAGTTTCATTGGTCTCTGTTTGTGCACAATAGGGAATAATAAAGACATAGATTGATATAGGTGGCGAGACAAGGGGAGTCAAGATGCAAGGAAAGAGCCGACCACTCGATCAAACATATGGGCCACCACATCTATCAAAAGCTCAAAGCCAACGCATTTACAAACGACGTGCACTCTGAAAGGAATTCCAAACCTTAATTTTACAATAAGGAGAACTTCTCCTCACATCGCCCAATGGAAAAAGCAAGCAAGAGGGGTAGCTTACAACCAAAACTCTTCCACATTCCTCTTAAATGTGTGCATCTCAACTGCCAATGCTGACATAGAAAGAGTACAAGCACAAGAAACCAGCACCATAAAGAGCCAAACAATGAAGAGGACAGTCATCTCCAGGAGCCACACACAACAACCCATCCAATTCCGACAACAAGGAGCGAAGGGGGAATTGTTCACATATGCCTCCAAGTATGAGCATGGCCCACATTACCGCTCATGTGCTACCGAGTGGGAATGGAGAGAGTATGAATGTCAACCACCCTACAAATGACCCAAGGCCATTCTTCAAGCACACCTGAACAAGCAGCTCAATTACCAACCCACCTTTCACATGAAAATCCAACCCCTCCCCTCATCAAAAGGGGAGGAGGTGAACAATATAGTGAAGAGGCGATTTCATGGAGCTAACGAGAGAAAAGCCCTCATGACACGGCCTGACACCACCTAACCTTCTCAGACATGTTCCTTAGGTGCCCTCACATGACCCAACCTGACCCGACCCTCTCGAACATGTTTCCTTGGGCGCCCTCACGGTACAACACGACCCGACCCGACCCGACCCGAACGCATTTCCTTGGGCGACATCGCATGACCCAACCCGACTGGACCCATCTGAACGACGAAGGCATGAGGGAGAAAATGACAAATGGGTCGCATGAACATGCACAAGGTACATGGGTGGTCACAACTTAGAATTTTTTATACGACCTCCCTCACACGATTTGACCTGAACAACTTTCCTGTGGTGCACCCCTCACATGGAACGAACTGACCTGCTCAAACAAGGGGTGCACGAGGGAGGAAATGGAAAAGGGATCGCACAAACGTGCATAAGAAACATGGGTGGTCACAACTTAGAATTTTTTATACGACCACCCTCATACGACCCAACCCAACCTGACTCGACCTACTCGAACGCATTTCCTTGAGCAGACTCACATGACACGACCCGACCAGACCCAACTCGATCCGCCCAAATGTGTTTCCTTGGGTGGCCTCACACAGCACGACCTGACCTGACCTAACCCGACCCAACCCACCCAAATGTGTTTCCTTGGGTGCCCTTAATTACAATATGGCATGAACCAACCTGACCTAACCTGAACTCGTTTCCAGCTAATTGGGTGCCATCACATTACTTGACCTGACTGGTACGAATGTGTTTCCTTGGGCGGCCTCACATGACAAGACCCGATCACCAGACCCAACTCGACCCGCCCAAATGTGTTTCCTTGAGCGCCATCAGTACCTGACTCGACTCGACCTATACGAACGTGTTTCCTTGGGTGGCCTCACATGACACGACTCGACCCGACCCGTACGAACGTGTTTCCTTGGACGACCTCACACGAAACGACCCAACCAGACCGAACTCAACATGCCTAACCACGTTTCCTTGGGTGACCTCACACGACACAACCTAACCCAACCCAAAATGGATAGTTGAATAATCGAACGATGCCACAAGGGAGAAAACATCAAACAGGTCTCCCGAACGTGCACAAGGCTACACCCGGGTGGTCACAACTTAGAAAAACTGATACTGGAACCCTTGAACGAAACAACACAACCCAAACATGCTTGGCCGGGTGCCCTCACATGGCACGACACGGCACACCCAACTGAACAATGCCACAAGGGAGAAAACGACAAACGGGCCACTCGAACAAGTACAAGGCACCCAGGCGGTCATAACTTACCAAAACTGATACAGGCACCCTCGAGCGAAACAGCCCAACCCGACTTGAATGCGCTCAGTCGGGCGACCTCATATGGCGCGACATGGCACGCCCGACCGAATGATGCGACAAGGGAGAAAATGGAAAACAGGCACCCAAACGTGCACAAGGCACCCGGGTGGTCATAACTTAGCAAAATTGAGATGGGCACCCTTGAAAGAAATGGCCCGAACCGACCTGAACGCACCTGGTTGGGCAACCTCACATAGTGCAACACAGCGCGCCTGACCGAATGATTCCACAAGGGAGCAATCGGAAAATGGGCTGCCCGAACATGCACAAGGCACCCAGGCAGTCACAACTTAGAAAAATTGATATGGGCACCCTCGAATGAAACAACCCGACCTGAATGCGCTTGGTCGGGCACCCTCACACGGTGCGACATGGCGTGCCTGATCGAACGATGCCAAAAGGTTGGAGAAAGCAACAAACGGGCTGCCCGAACGTGCACAAGGCACCCGGGCAGTCACAACTTAACAAAACTGATACGGGAGCCCTCGAACGAAATGGCCCGACCCGAACGGGCTCGGTCAGGTAACCTCACACGCCTTGACACGGCATGCCTGACCGAACAATGCCACAAGGGAGAAAATGGAAAACGGGCCGCCCAGATGTGCACAAGGCACCCGAGCAGTCACAACTTAGCAAAATTGATACGGGCACCCTCGAACGAAACAGCCTAACCCGAACACGCCCGATCGGGCGACCTCACACAGCGTGACATGGCCCACCTGACCAAACGATGCCACAAGGGAGAAAACGGAAAACGGGCCGCCCGAACGTGCACAAGGCACCCGAGCGATCACAACTTAGCAAAACTGAAACGGGCGCCGTCGAACGAAACTGCCCAGCTCGAACGTGCCTGGTCAAGCGGCGACCTCACATGACGCGACATGCAAACGATGACACAGGGGAGAAAATGACAAACGGGCCACCCGGATGTGCACAAGGCATCCGGGCGGTCACAACTTAGAAAAATTGATACGGGCGGGATTTGAAAAATTGATAAAATTAGGGGAAATTTCTGACATTTGGTCAAAAGTGTCAGAACTAAAGTGTCAGAATTTCCGCCAAATGTACTAGTGAGAGAAATTGACAAACGGGCCGCATGAATGTGCACAGGGAACTCTTGCGGTCACAAGTACTTAGCAAATTTGATACAACCGCCCTCAACTGAACTGACCCAACCCAAACGCGTTTGGGTAGGCGCCCTCAACCGAAACCACCCAACTCGAATGAGTTTGGGTGGGTGCCATCAACCAAAATGACCCTACCTGAATGGGTTTCGGCGGGTGCCATCAAATGAAACGACCCTACCTGAACAGGTTTGGGCAGGCGCCCTCAAATTAAATGACATGGCGAGCTACCAAATGAAGGCACAAGGGAGTAAATGGAAAAAAGGGTTGCATGAATGTGCACAAGGCACTTGTGTCGTCACAACTTAGAAAATTTGATACAACCACCCTTTAACGAAACGACCCTACCTGAACGGGTTTGGGTGGGCACCCTTAAATGAAACGACATGGCGGGCTATTGAACGAAGGCACAAGGGAGAAAACGGTAAACACGCTGCAGGAATGTGCACAAGGCACCCATGCAGTCACAACTTAGCAAAATTGATACGACCACCCTCAAATGAAACGACCCGACCTGAACACGTTTGGGCGGGCGCCCTCACACGGTGCGACATGGCATGAACGACTGAACGAAAGCACAAGGAAGCAACCAGAAAATGGGTCGCACGAATGTGCACAGGGCACCCGTGCGGTCACAAGTACTTAGAAAATTTGATACAACCGCCCTCAACCGAAATGACCAGACCCAAACGCATTTGGGCGGGCACCCTCAACCGAAACGACCCAACCCAAATGCATTTGGGCAGGCACCCTCAACCGAAACGACCCAACTCGAACACGTTTGGGCAGGCGCCCTCAACCGAAACGACTCGACCTGAATGGGTTTGGGCGGGTGCCCTCAAACTAAATGACACGACATGCCCGACTGAACGAAGGCATAAGGGAGCAAACGGAAAATAGGCTACATGAACATGCATAAGGCACACGTGTGGTCACAACTTAGCAAATTTCATACGGCTGCCATTAAACAAAATGACCAACCCGAACGCGTTTGGGCGGGCGCCCTCACACAGCGCAACATGGCGCACATGACCGAATGAAGGCACAAGGGAGCAACTGGCAAACGGGTCACACGAACATGCACAGGGCACCCGTGCGGTCAAAATTACTTAGAAAATTTGATACAGTCTCTGTCAACTTAACCAACCCAACCCAAACGCATTTGGGCGGGCGCCCTCAACCGAAACGACCCTACCTAAATGTGTTTGGGCGGGCGCCCTCAACCAAAATGACCCTACCTGAACGGGTTTCGGCGGGCGCCCTCAAATGAAACGACCCTACCCGAATGGGTTTGGGCAGGTGCCCTCAAATGAAACGACCCTACCCAAACAGGTTTGGGCAGGTGCCCTCAAACGAAATGGCACAGCGGGCTACCGAACGAAGGCACAAGGGATCAAATAGCAAACGGGCCGCACGAACGTCACAACTTAGCAAATTTGATATGACCGCCCTCAAATGAAATGACCAGACCCAAACACATTTGGGCTGGCGCCCTCACACGGTGTGACGTGGTGCACATGACTAAACGAAGGCATAAGGGAGCAATGGAAAATGGTCTGCACGAACATGCACAGGGCACCCGTGTAGTCACAACTTAGCAAATTTTGATGGTTAAAATTCTTAAAAATTTTGTAAAAAAAAGAGGATCTTACCAAAGAGGATTAGTTCTTCACTATCTCAATCCATTAAGCTATTTTTATCTCAGTTTTTTTTGTATTTAATGCAACTTATTTGTCAACAAAAGGGATATTTATTTAGATTAATTCATATGCAATGTGATTCATTATCTACAAAGATTGAATATATTGTGTGAGGGATATATTTTCTACAAAACTATGGATTTGTGTGCACTGAAAATTGTAAGTGATAGAATGAATCTCACTCCTTATAAACCATTTTTCTTAGAAACTTTCCTTCCTATATCTTGTTACTTCCTCAAGTTTCACTAGTGCATGGAAGGCTAAAATCAATTAATGGGTCCTTTGCCCCGTACCTAACATCTTGTTCATTGACATTGCAATATGGAAACAGTTTACAAATCTCTATCACTCTAATAGCTTGTTCATTGACATTATATTATCGAAATAGTTTACAAATATCTATCACTCAAATAACAAAATTTGAGCGCTTATTTCTACAGATCTAGGAAGCTATAGATTCTTACATATTTGGATCTCTATTTCAACTGCTTGGACATTGACAAGAAAATTTCCGTCCCATTTGATTTAGGTGATTTATTAATTTACTACTAAAAATGAAAGATGAAACTACAATTTGTGTTTGATGTACAACCAACATATAGAGTTTAGCCTAATTTTTGGAGTTACAAAAGCCAGTTGCCCTGTTTGTTTTTCATCAAGTTTTCTGGAGATCCACTGTGCCAATTTTTTTCGATTTGGCTGATGCTTTATGCTTTCGGGAGTAATTAAACTATACAATCTCCATAACAATGAAGAATCCTATGAGCTACATATAACTATACTACGATGGCGAAAGCTGCGTGATCTTGCTAGGTGTTTGACCCCTATCCGCTCACTCATATTTTATAAATAATTGTTCATTTTATAAAGAACCTTTGACCAAAAGCTGTTCACCGAAGCAATTAACCCATGATATGAAATGAGGAACTAACTTTTCCTTTACTAGATCAGTCACAGAGGTGGTTTCTTAGCTTTTCGTATGGAACATGGTAACTAGAGCTAAGTGTCTCTATTGCGACGTTCGGAGCCAAGCATCGGAATTGTGATGGATTGGAGGAAAGCGTCACAAGACTGACACTTTCCTCCAATCAGTCGCAATTCCGAAACTTTGCTCCAAACGTCGCAATAGCAACACTTAGCTCTAAGTGTCGCAAGACCGACACTTTCCTCCAATCCGTCGCAATTCCGATGCTTTTCTCCAAACGTCACAAGACCGACATTTACCTCTAAGAATCACAATACCGATACTTGTCTCCAAATGTCGGTATAGCGATAGTTGTGGGCGGGATTTGAAAAATTGATAAAATTTGGGGAAATTTCTCACATTTGGTCAAAAGTGTCGAAACTAAAGTGTCATAATTTCCTCCAAATGTACTAGTTTGATAATTCAATTGTTGATTGTTTCTTACAAAACCAAGCATTTAGAGTAGATCGAAGATAGAAAAAAAATCGAGAGGTGGATTTCTGATCATCGATTAATCCAACCCAATCAGTATCAGTGAAATCTACAAGACAAGGAGGACCAATAGTATACTAAATGCCAAAATTGGATTTTACTTGAATATATCTGAGAATATATTTTTCTACTTTCGAGTGACTTTGATGAGGATCCTCAACAAATCTAGATACTCACCCAACTGCATAGGCAATGTCAGGTTGGGTGTGTGTTAAATAAAGTATAATGCTAAAAACTTGGTGATACAATGTAGGATCCACCCTCGGAGTGGTTCAACTAGCAGTAAGAATAACACCAGTATGAAAAGGAGTAGGTGATAGTTTACAATTATCCATGCCAAAACGATAGATTAAATCAAGAGCATATTTCTGTTGGAAGATGGTGATTCCTTTTGAAGACTGGTGAACCTGCAAGCCAAGAAAGTAGTGTAGAAGACCAATATCTGTCATATAAAATTTTCCCATCAATGCTTCCTTAACATTCTAAATCATAGATGAAGAAATCCCTATGAGGATCAAATCATCCACACACAGAACTAGAATCAATAAATTAGAGCCTTGTCCCTTAGAGTACATTGTTGTATCATAGTGACAATGATTGAACCATGAGGAAAGATTAAAATTTTCCATCTTCTCATACCAATTTCTAGTAGACTGTTTAAGACCATACAAAGATCGCCTAAACCCACAGACAAGTGAAAGATCCTACACAAAACTGAGGGGTTTATCCATGTAAATCTCTTCATGTAGATCACCATGAAAAAAAACACTCTTAACATCCATTTGGTAAATTGACCAACCTTGGGAGGTTGCAAGAGAAAGAACAACACAAATAGAATCCATCTTGGTGATATGAACTAAAGTCTCAGAATAGTCAATTCCTTCAACCTGTGAAAACCCCTTAGCCATAAGACATGCCTTATGTTTATCTACAGATTCTTCTTCTGCATATTTGGTTTTGTATATCTACTTGAAACATACCAACTTTCGTCCCTTTGGAAGAGGTTGAGCAAGATCCCAAGTACGATTCTTTATTAAAGAAGAATAATCTTCTGTCATGGTAGCTTCCCAATCATGTTTTCCAAGAGCATCGTAAAATTATTGTGGATCCTTTGAAATGGCATGAATCAAAAGAGAGATTCCCTCATATTGTGGTTGATTTGAGGCTAGATAACTAAAATCAGATGCATCATAGCCAAATATATCAGGATGATTTCTCTTACAAAGACTCCTCCTTAAGTAATTATCCAGAATAGGCTGCTCATGTAGTGGTTCTGCTGGTGCCGATATAATATTTTCTTTTGGCTCAAGAAATTTAGTAGAGATTTCTTCTTCAACCAAATCTATAAAACCATCAAAATTATTAGAACCATAATCAATCATTTAAGATGAGGTAGTAGGGGAAGAAGATGGTCCTAGACTAATATTTTCATCAAAATGAACATCACTTCAAATCAAAACTTCCTTAGAGTTAGGATCAAGGAATCGATAAGCTTTCATGTCCTCATAGTAACCAAAAAATATAAATTCTTGACTTTTCTTTCCATGGATATGTGTTTTTCATCTGGAATTAATGCCCCTTCCAAATACCATGAAAGAAGATACACCATCCTTCTAATGTGTCCATTCTTCCATTGGTGTCATATTTTTGAAGTGCCTTGTGAGGAATCATGTCTTTAATGTAATTAGCACAATTAATTGCTTATGCCCAAAACGTAGATGCCAAGTTCTTGTAATGAATCATGCAAATATCCATCTCCTTAATTCTTCTATTTTTTTGCTTAGCTACATCATTTTTCTGAGGGGTGTACAGAACATAATGTTGATGAAGAATGCCATGTTCTTTGCAAAAATTTTGAAATGCCTTTCTAACATATTCCCCCTCATTATTTGTGCTTATATTTTTAATGGAGCATGAATATTGTTTCCAAATAAGAGAAAATACACCCAAGAGTACTGTGAAAAATCATCAATAAATGTTAATTCATATTTGGCCCCCGAAAAAGAAGGAGTTGAAAATGTCACAAGATCGATATGAACCAACTCTAGAGGTGCTTTTTCCCTTGAGGGTTTCCCCTTAGGAAAGGGATCTTGGTGTTTTTTTCCAAGGGAACAACATGTACACACTCCATCACTGCATGAAACCTTAGGAAGTCCTGAAACCAAATTTCTAAGTGTACATCTACAAGGGAAAATTTTAAGGATGGAAAATTATCTTGAAGTTTAAAATTTTGGCGAATCTCATAGTCTCTAATATGAAAAATATAAAATTTTTATTGATGTATTTGTAAATTTATTCAAATCTATAATGCTATTATATATATTGTCTATATAATGTTGGCGATTTTTAACGTAAAATAATTTTATATTGTAAAATTTAGGCGAATCATTTTTATAAAAAAAATGGAAATTGGCGAATCTTTTTTTTGGAAAAACCATGGAAAATTAGCCCACCAACGAATATTATCCCCTAAAATTTTCCATGACATCTGCTACAAATATCTATAATTAATATGACAAAATATCTCATTCTCACTCAATGACTCAACATGAGCAATAAAAGTAGAAGCAAAAGAAGGCTTGAAGCAAAAAAATTTATATAATATAGAAGCATGATCAAATTGTCGAATAGCAATAACAACTATAGGATGATGTAGCTCTTTAATGACTACTTCATTCGGAGAAAACTCTACAATTTTCCCATCACCAGAATGACAAATATGATAAATGGGCATTAAATTTGCAAAAAATTCAGAGACTAGGATCACATTGTTAACGCACCCATGTGTCATCTGTATAGTGCATGATCCCAAGACTTCAATTTGTGTAGAGTCACCAACTGAAATTTGTGATATGGTGCTATGATATGTAGAGGGAAGTAGGTCTTGAAAAGGAGTCATATGATGCGAAGCTCTTGAATCAAGTATCAAATTGTTTGTACATTGATCTAGGTGGATATTGGTGGTCACCCACCTATTCCATGTGGTTCACCACCATTGTTTCTTTCAGCATTTTAGTTTCCTTAATTGTAGCACAATTTACTATTTCTGGCACCCTTTTCAGGTCTTCAACTTTTGAAGCTGTTTTAAGGCCCTAAACAACGTTTTTTCGGAAAATCTAGGCCAACATTAGTTGGTCAGTCAAAATTTGTAGTCCTCGGATATATATTTGTAACAATCTATTGTGCGCGTCCAACGAAGATTGTATGCCAAAGTTACATCCCCGGGAAGTTGATGTACCAATTTACCCAAACGGGGCCCATAGTTTTGGTGCTTCATCTCGTAGGGTTAGTTTTTTTGATGTTTACGTTTTTCCATTGTTTCTCAATAATAAATAGGCCTTCACACCTCATTTTAATACAGTTTAGAGGCATGTAGCCACCACATCCCTTCTCAGAGATAAGCTAACATTGTCCAAGCTAGTTTATTTTCCATTGTGTCTGTAAGAAATTTTCAGTATTTGATATTAATGAAATGAAGTGTTATTCATGTTGCATCTCTATTTTTAATTTTATTTATGTATTTTATTTTGTTCATTCATAAGTCTGGATCATACATTTATGAATGGCTTGGGATGATAGAGCATTTCGCTTGCATATTGAAATATTTTTCCTTTTCATTGCCTCTTCTAAGGCATTCAAATTTATCCAAAATATTGCTTCAATATGCCCTTGTTTTCGAAAAAAGTTACAAATTTCATTGGTTTTGGTCTTCTTCTTTTCCTGATTTTTGTTTGTCTTTGAGCAAGATTCTTCATTCTTAGAAATGGAGGAGAATACTTAGTATTTTTCTTATTCTTGGAGGGAGACTCACAGGCTTGTGCATAATTTTTCTTTGGTTGAAACTGAGCTTTGTGCTTACCTTTGAAGTTATGAGCCACCAAATCTTGATTTGAAGAGCCGGAGAGAACATATAATTGTTTGAGCTTGGATTTTTCTCATATGAGACAATCAAAAAATATCTCAAAGCTGGGAATTTTAAATTTTTCACCAAGGGAATCACGTGATGCATATAAGATAGATGCAAAAACCTAAAAAGGACCCTTTAATTTTGACAAAATAAATAAAATACATTCAAAATATTTCTTCGCCTTTCCACATGCTTTTAATTGACACAACAAAGACCTAAATTGAACCAGAGACATGCTCATAAAGTACTAGGGATGATAATATTGTTTCCAATTCTAATGCATGGAACTCATTGACACCTCCAAACATAGAAGATATTCTTTCTAAACTTTTTTTTGGGAGTTTTAGATTCTTCAAGATGAAATAATAGGTTTTCTGAAACATGCAACCCAATCAACCCCATTGCTTCATATAGTATATTCTTGTAGGAAAACATTTCAACTTCTTCTGTAAAATTAGGTTGGTTTTCACTTAATGTTTGCTTTCTTTTCTTGGTATAATAAGCAAATATATTATCCTTAACTTCGCCAGAATATCAAAACTCAAAATTTTACAACTACTGCAAAATGTCAAAAAAAAATGCCCAAACTTCATTTTATGCCAGTAAAGAATGCCAAGAAATGCCAATAATATTTTCCCAAACTCTCATTTTTACCCTAGTAAATCATTTTTTCCCAATTCTTATTTTACCCAAGGAAAAAAATTCCAATAATTTTGAAGCTTTTTTTTAACCCCAAAAAAATCCAAAACAGGTTGTTCCTATGCAGGTTCTGCTGGTGCTCGTAGAAAATTTTCTTCTCGCTGAGGAACTTCAATAGATATTTCTTCTTCTTCTAAATAGATAAAAGCATAAAAATTATTAGAACTGTAATAAATAATTGAAGATGAGGTATTAGGGGAATAAAATGACCCTAGACTGGTATTTTCATCAAAATGAACATCTCTTCGAAACAAAACTTCCTTAGAGTTAGGATCAAGGAGATGATAAGCTTTCAAGTCCTCATAGTAACCAACAAATATAAATTTTGTAATTTTATTTTCCATATATTGTGTTTTTCACCTGGAATTAATGCCTAAGAAAGATTACCAAATACCCTTAACGAAGATATATCAGGCTTCTCATCTGTCCAAGCTTCCATTGGAGTCATGTTTTGAAGTGCCTTATGAGGCATCCTATTTTGAATGTAATTAGCACAATTAACTACTTCAGCCCAAAATGTAGATGTCAATTTCTTGGAATGAATAATGCATTATCCATCTCCTTAAGTTTTATATTCATTCGTTCAACTACACCATTTTTCTGAGGGGTGTAGGGAACAAAATGTTGATGAAGAATGCCATGTTCTTTGCAATTTTTTTGAAATTCCTTGCTGACATATTCCCCCACATTATCTATGCATAGATTTTTAATGGAGTATGAATATTTTTTCTCAATAATATCTTTAAATGTCTTTAAGGTTGCAAAGACTTCACTCTTGTACTTTAGAAAATACACCCAAGAGTACTGTGAAAAATAATCAACAAAATTTAATGCATATTTCGCCCCTGAAAAACAAGGAGGTGAAAATATCATTGGATCACTACGCACCAACTCTAGAGGTTCTTTTTCTCTTGAGGCTTTCCCTTTAGGAAAGGGATCTTGTTTTTGTTTTCCAAGGGAACGATCTATACACACTCCATCAAAGCATGAAACCTTAGGAAGACCTGAAACTAATTTTTTAGTGTACATCTACTACAAATATATATAATTGAGATTACCAAACCTTTCATGCCAAAGCTTACTCAATGAATCAACACGAGAAATAAAAGAAGAAGTAGAGGAAGGATCAAAAAACACAAAATTATATAATATAGAAGCATTATCATCTTGTCCAATAGAAAAAAAAACTCCAGGATCACGTAGCTCTTCAATGATACTTCATTTGGAAAAAACTATACAATTTTCCCATCACTAGAATGACAGATATGATAAATGGGCAATAAATTTGCAGAAATTTTAGGGACTAGGATAACGTTGTTAATGCACCCATGTGTCATATGTATAGTGCCTAATCCCAATACATCAAGTTGTGTAGATTCACCAACTGCAATTTGTGAGATGTTGCTATGAGATGTAGAGTGAAGCAAGGCTTGACAAGGAGTCATATGATCTGAAGCTCCTAAATCAAGTATCCAATTGTTTGTACATTTACGTATGGCTTGGGATAATAGAGAATGTTCCTTTCCCATTGAAATATTGTGCTTCTTCATGGCCTCTTCTAAGGTATTCAAATTTATCCAACATATTGCTTAAATATTCACTTGTTTTCCACAAAATTACAAATTGCATCTATTTTTGTCTTATACTTTTATTTTCTTTTGTTTTTCTTTGAGGAGGACTATTCATTCTTAGAACATGGAGGAGAAGACTTAGTATTATTCTTAGGATTGGAGGGAGACTCAGGGTCTTCTGCATAATTTTTGTTTTGTTGAAACAAAGCTTTTTACATAGCTTTGAAGTTATGAGCCATGACAACTTGAAATTTTTCACCAATGGAATCCCTTGATGGATAGAAGGTATATGAAAAAAACCTAAAAAGGACCCTTTAATTTTGAAAAAATCAAGGAAATACATTCAAAATACTTTTTTCTCCTTGCCACGTGCTTTTAATTGAGACAACAAAGACCCGAATTGAGCCAGATTTCTCATCTGATACTAGGGTTGATAATTTAGTTTCAAATTCTAATGCATGGAACTCATTGATGCCTCTAAACACAGAAGCTAATTTTTCTCAACTTTCTTTAGGAGTTTCACATTATTCAAGATGAAATAAATTTTTTTTTGAAACGTGAAACCTAATCAAACCCTTTTCTTCATATACTTTATTCTTATAAGCAAAAAAATCAACTTATTTTATAAAATTATGTTGGATTTCACTTAATGTTTGCCACACCCCTTAGATTGTAGTAATTGTTGCATTTTTCTTTTCCAGGTAAGATAATTGTACGGAGTAAATAACTCTATTATCATTAACTCTGCCATAATATCAAAACTCATAATTGTACAACTACTGCAAAATGTCAAATAAAACTTTCCCAATAAAAAAAATGCCAATAATATTTTCCCAAATTCTCCTTTTTACTCTAGTCAACATTTTTTTCCCATTTTTTCAAAATAATTTTAATAAGGGCCCAAGCCAATTAAACCCTTTAAAAAAATACTTTCACCCATATTCTTTCCTCATTTAAAATTTTTGGGCAAACTTTCTCCCCTTTTAGCATCCAAAACAAGACATTCATAAATCGGTTTCTCTGTTTCTAAATACCCTTATTTTTTTAAACAAATCATGGTTAAATTAATTATGGAAATTTTTGTCAAATATGAATGAAGCCTTTCATAGATTATGGTCAATTCATAAATATTTTGAGAACTTAAGGTAGATTAATATATTTGTTGAAAGAGACTTCAACAACTTCCACACTCTTCCCCACTCTTTGTTGGTGACTTCAAGCACAAAACAAAAAACTTCAAACCCCAACAGATCTAGATCAAAAACTAGATCTTAAAAAATTTAAAATAGATCTCAAAAAATATGATAAGGGGGCTTGCAGTATCACTCTCATACCATGAAAGAGTATTAAAATATCCAAGGATCACACTGCAAAGCTAAAAAATCCTTCTACATAGATCAGAATATGACGAACTAAGAGAAACACACTTTATTTCTTGAGAGAATGAGCTATACATGAGCCTAATTTATAGGAACAATAGAGGCTTCTAACGATAGCTAGAAGATAAGGCTGATGACTCAATAAATATGGATAATATTGACAACGCAATTGATGATATCACTATCTAAGCTTACAAGTTTCAATATTTATTGGAACTCTAACAATCAATAATGACAATTTACTACTATTTTGGAAAAAAAATATTAATATTTTTAGGTTTTCCTTGTCTTTTCCCTTTTAAGATAAAGATAAAATAAATTTTTGTTGTATATTATAAAAATATTACCATAAAATATTCATTCAATATATAAATAAAATAAGTATTGAAAACTGAGCACATCATGTTACTAAGTAGAAAGAATAATGCTTCTTAGTTGGACTAACATTATCAATAGATATGTTAATAGTACCAATACATATATTAATAATTTTTTATTGAGGAATGAATATGAACAACATTGAATTCACATCTCATCCACACATTAAATAATTTCATACCAATTAGTTAAAGAATATGCATCATTATCCAAAGTCTTAAACTTTACTTCTAATGGCTTCAGAAAACTCCACTAACTTGAGTTCGAATTTGAAATTCATTTTCAAAGAAATTTCATATCGCTTCAAATTGAATATATATGTACACTTTATACAAGCAGACCACGTCATTCAATGCTTTAAAACTTACAACATCTTCTATCTCAAGTACTATTTGTTGCTTCTCCAACTCATGACAATATTTTCATATAAGATAAATAAATAAGTAATAATAAATAATGACAATATTTTCATATAATATAAATAAATAAGTAACAATATATATTCCATTGTAATAATTACATATAATTCAACCCCCCCACACACATATATAAAGTTTTTTCGCTTCCATCTTATTGATAGAAAATATTATAATAATTGATGCCTAGTGTGTTTTGTCTCCTATGAACCATTGAATACATGAGGCCATCTCATTTTTATTATGTTTTCTTTTAATGACTAATGTCAAATCAAAAAAAAAAATTCATTTGAGTTAATGGTATTGAGAGCGCCTTACAATATGGTGAAAACTCTCAAGAGCCTCAAGGGTCTTCGTCTGAAGGCTTTGGAAAACATTAATGTAAGCCACTAATTCATTCTGATCCTCATACCTATGCTCTCTTAGGGTGTCCAAGTTGAGTTGAATCTCCTAGAGCTGGGAGGAGATGGCTTCAATGGTGACTGGGGCCTCAATATCGTGAGGGGATTGGTTTGGGGAGACAACCATGGTCGCTGCTAAGTGTTGGCACTCCGTAGACTCTGAGTGGGAACTCGAGTCTTTTGGAACCTTTCGATTATCCATTCCTCATCCAAGACCACAACGACAGGCCTGACCACGCTCTCTTGACATGTAAGTGTCCTTCTCTGCCTCTCGAAGTGATGTGATAACTCTCCTAGTTGCCTCAATTTTTCTCATCTGAGAGACCCATGCTCCATCACTGAACCCTCACCTAACCTTGGCTCGTACCACATCCTACATCTCCTGAGTCCCATAGATGAGGGACATGTAGCCACCCTAGTCTTTACACTACCGTCTAGGGAGGTGCAGAGGCTCCACCACCCACAGATATGAATTTCAGGAAGGCTAGCCTACTCTGCGAACCCAAGACAGAACCACCTAGGGGTTGTGATGTTGTGGTGTTGCTAATGCACAATCTGCATATTTGGATATGGCACCCAGGCTACACACCCAATTCTTCCATCCAAAAATACATTCACCATCCGGGATTCATCGCCACTTCCCTCATCCTTCTCTTGGGGTAGCATGTGCGTTCCCGTGTCATTGCCAAGAAGCCTCCCTGCTTCCCACCATTTTCCACCACTGCCTGATGGGCCTGCTCCTCTACTCTATCCAGGCTGGCGGAGCTCAAGCTAGGGCTTGAGAGCCAGTAGATGATCATCTGCACAGACCACTACATCAACCTTCACCATTTCCCGCAGAAATGAAATGTTCAGAGAAACTTCCCTCATGTTTTTTAACAATACCTACCTACCGTGAAATCTCTAGCCCCGAGGCTCTATACCACTCGTGTGTGCGAGCTTGGTTAGTCGATGGGCATGTGGCTTTGGGTCTGACGGGCCTTAACTGGCCCCCTCCCACTTTTTCCAGTGATTGGACACCCCTAGTGGGGACGTGAAGGTCGTCATCCATTAGGCTTTGGAGGTCCCAAATTTCTCCAGGGTCCAAGTCTTCTTTGGTGAGGATTTCGTTCCAACTGCCACAAAATTCATGAGTTTCCTTATTTGTATCTCTATTGGCCAGCCAGACGGCCACCTTGTTCCCTAAGCAGAGCACATGGCTCGTAGTGATATTTTCCAGTTGGCAGATGAGACCACTGATGCGGGTGAGTTGGGCATCCAATCACTATCTCATGCCCAATAGCTATCTCTTAGATATTCTCTATGGATCTGAGTCATTGATTATTTTCTGGGTCATATCCAGAATCAACCGCGAGTCCCTGACTATACCTATACGCTTAAAACCAAGGTATTAGACCAGATTCAAGCCCACTTCTGACCCGGTTAACTCTACAACATTATTTTTCATCATACCAAGGGAGCGAGTGAACACAGCTTGAGGTGATCCTTTGACATGGCGGAGGAGACCTCCATATCCTGCCTGGCCAGGGTTTCCCTTAGATGCATCATAAAATTTAAGTTTCATACAGCCTTGGGGGAGGGAGAAGGCATACAGGGGGGCAGGGGGAGAGTAGCGACTCGAAGTTGGGCGAGGATGTCTAGCCCAGGGGGGGGGAAGCCTCCTAATATGCGGGGTCCCAATGGTCCACGAGAATGGATTCCTGAAGGTAGGACAGGTTCAAGGACCATATAAGTAGGGCGGATCTGGCTTGATTATCAAAGATAGCGTGATTTCGCCCCTTCCAATTTTTCTAGAATAGGAGACGAAGTAGAAGCCCCCATGCTCTGGAAACCACTAGTTTGGAGAATCTATGGATCAACCAGTCTGTAAGCAGGGTTTTGGAGGTTACTGGGAAAACATCTATGGGGCCAAAAATATCAAAGTCTTGCGATGTTGAGTTAAGGTGCATTCAATGAAGATGTGGGGTTGGGATTCTTCAGACTTCCAGCAGAGGAAATAGAGGGACAACCCAATAAAAACCATTTTGAGGAGACGATCCCATGTCAGAATATGTTTGTTCACCGTTAGCTAGAGGAAATTACCCACTTTTGGCTAGAGGTGGCCGGTCCATATTCTCTTCCAAACCTAAGTGTTGGGGATGATTTCCACCATCACACGAAGGAGATAGGCTTCCCTGACTGAAAATACCCCTGAGGTTGAGAGGCCCCATCATAATTTATCTGGGCCCTAGGTCGCATGGATTTTCTATTGGGCGAGATACCGAGCTAGCCCCTCATACTGTTGTCGGGGTAGGTCAATAAGCTAATCCTCTACATATTTCCATTGTATCCACCCATACTTGTTTGGTTGTTGGCGCAAGTAATATCTTATCTTATTAGCCCCGCAGCAATGGAAGAGGGGCATGATATCTGCAAAAATGGGGTCCTCAGAGAGGCAGGGGGATTGCTTCCATGAGTCCTCCTAGAAATGACTAATTTTCCCATCTTCTACCTCCTAGAAGAAGTGCGTGCGAATCAAGTCACTTTTAGTGTTGGCAAGGTTCCAGATGGTTGAGCCCTGAATTTGAAGGGGTGTTTGGAGGAGATCGCACTAGGTTTCCCTTAATCATAATTGTAATACCAAATATTCTTCCATGGTTCCAATCCTCCTTTCAACCATCGCCACCAAATTTTAGCCCCCAAGGTTGCATTGAGAATGGCTCGGTCTCTCAAGCTCAAACCCCCCATCATCTTTGGGATATGTAGCTTGTGCCAAGCTACAGGAGGCCATTTCTGATCCATCACAGTACCTCCCTAGAGGAATCGCCTGAATAAGGCAGTAAGTTTCGAGTAAATGGAGTTCAAGGCTGGAAGAGCTAACAGCTGGTAGAGGGGCATTTCTTGCAGAACATATTTGAGAAGAGTGTCTTGGCCCACTATATTACGGACCTGATGATTTCAATTAGAGATCTAGCTAGCCAATTTCATAGAGAGGTCCTTCCAGGGGGCGATGCGTAAAGGACTGAATAGGAGAGGAACAACTAGATATTTAGAGGGGAGAGAACCAATGTTGAAACCGAGGGTTCTGGATAAGCAAGCTTGCACACGATGAGGAGTTTTGAAGAAGTAAATATCCAACTTAATTTTATCAAGGAGCATACATGAGGCTTCTTGGTAGTCTTCCAAGATGATGTTGAGCTGGGAGGCTTCATTCAGAATCGCAACACCAAAGAGGAGTTTATCATCCACAAACTACTGGTAATTCATGTCAATGTTTCATCTCGGTAGATGAAGCCATGTTATTTGATGGGATTGTTTGGCCGCCTTGAGTAAGTGGCCCAATCCTTTTGTAGCAATAATGAACAGGAAGGGGGGGAGAGAATCACCTAGAGGGCCAAAAGGTGTCTGAAGATATACCATTAATGAGAATGGAGAAAAACAGAGTAGAGATCATTGATTTTATCCATTGAAGACAAATGGTTGCAAAACCAAAAGCCCACAATATTTCCATAAGGTAATCCCAGCTAAGGAAGTCATATGCCTTGGATAGGTCCAATTTCAACAACACTCCAATCATCTTATGAGATTTGATAGAGTGGATGGTCTCATGTGCAGAGACAATTCTATCCATGATTTGACGTCCCTCCTCAAACCCCGATTTCTCTTGACTAATGATACGGTGAAGCAATGGCTTGAAACTGTGAGCATGATGGTGGATAAAATCTTGTAAATCACATTGTAGAGGGAGATAGGCCTGAAGTCCCCTAGTTTGGTTTCCTCCTACGATTTAGGGATCAGGTTGATGAAAGTGGAATTAAGGCTTGACCAAACCTGGTTAAGCTGTCACGAATCCTCCACTAACTCCCATATTTCCTGACTAAGGAAAGACCAACTAGCCTTGAAAAACTCTGCAAAGCCATCTAGCCCTGGGGCCTTACTTGACGGGAGGGACTTCACTACTTCTTCCACTTCGGAGAGGGAGATGGGGCTGAGAAGAGCTTCATTTTGGTGCTGCGAGATCAAGGAGGGGATGTGTTGGGTGACTTTATGCAGAGCCTCCATTCTATCATGACCTTCATCCTACAACAAGTAGGAGAAGAAGGCGTGAAGCTCTGTCTCAATGGATTCAATATTAATAATATTATTAACACCAACATAGATGAATATTAATTCCAGATCTACCAAGCACTGAAAGGGATAAAATACCTCAAGATGAAAACCTCTTTATGAGTTCAAAAGGTTTGCACCTCTAGAGATTAGAATCATTTTGACTCTTAGTAGGTCCATATTTAAAGGTTTTCACCTCCAGAGATTAGAATCATTTTGGCTCTTTGTAGATCCATATTTAATATGGATCTATGTTGGTTATGAGAAATACATTAATAAAAAATTTTAACTATAATTTCTTTATTTTTTTTCACTTGTTATATAATATGTACAGTTGACATAGAAATATTTTATATATGATTCATAATCTCCATATTAAAATGTTAATACATGCTCTCTTATAGTCAGAAATAGAAAAAAACACACACAAACACACAATTATTTTTGTTGTTAATATTTTTTTAAATGTCACATCTCTCTCTATCCATAAATTGAATTATTTTTATTATTAATATTTTTAAAATGTTACATATCAACTCCATATTAAAAATTTAAGGAATTACACAATCTTTCTTCTACCTTAAATTAGAAAGCACATATTAATGAAATAAGATTTTTCTCTCTACTAATGAACATGCATATTGAAATACTTGATTTATATCGCACATTAAGTTTTTTTTGTTACTAATATTTTTTAAATGTTATATATAAACTCCATATTAATAATGAAATAAACTAAACATCTATTTGATAATATAAAGTGAAAATATATGATTTTTTTAAATTAAAATTACTTTATTTTTCTTTATAGAAAATTGATATAAAATTATCTTATTTAATATGGACATTGAAATATATATATATATATATATATATATATATATATATATATATATATATATATATATATATATATATATATAGATATAGATATATATATAATTGAAATATATTTTTCAATTTGTTAATGTAAATATTACTTTATTATTTTTAATTATAATATTATGTGATAACATTTTTCTTTTTTAAAGTACAATTAATGCATTTTCCTAAATTAGTAATGATATTATATTAAACTTTTTTTCTCATTTTCTTCAATATTAATTTTTTATAATACAAATTTTCATATTTTTAATGTTGCACTTCTTTTAACATTTAACATAATATTCTAGTTAACCTCGTCTTATAGTTTTTTTTTTCCTCTCACAAATAGCTCTATCTATCCCCATGATGGGTGGATAGTATTTCAAAAAACAACAACATAATCCTCTATACTCATATTTATTTTTAATTTAATTATTTTATGATGATGATGATTGTTACCATCTGTTAAGACCAATGAGGTCTATCTTACTTTAAGAGAGGAGAAAGAATTTAATTTTGATTCTTCAAAATCTTGTTTCTATGGCCAAAGAGAAGGGAAATAAGTGCTCCAAGATTGCTATAGGTCGTGGGTTGGCTTAATAGGTCGAGAAGATTAGAAGTGTGATAGAGGGTAGGGAATTGAGAGTGAATGTGAGTAAGAGCTACACACTCTAAAAGGAAGTGCTTTTCATCTTCCACCTACTTAGAATCATTCTATCTTTCCAAAGGATCTTGGGAATAGATAATTTATAATAAAACTATCACTTTATATCAATATTAAAATAAATTATATTTTATAATAATGAAAAGAATTATTTCAAAATTTTATATCAAACCAATCACCTAAATTTATGTTTATGTTTAATAACGTGAAACCATTTACTAAAAGAAGATAAAATACATCTTTACAAATTTCAAAACTTATTTGCATTTTGAGTTACCATATTTAAATCAAAATTTCTATTTATCTTTAATAAAATAATTTACTCATCATCATCTAATAATTCAAAACCATTTCCTAAAATAAAATAAAATATATCTTTATACCTTTCAAAACTTGAGTTACCATATTTAAATCAAAACTTATATTTATCTTTAATAAAATCATCTACTCATCATCATCCAATAATTCACAAGCTAATAAGACAATATTAAAATTTGAATCATTTACTTATCATCATTCAATAATTTAAAACCTATTGAATTAATAAAACAATATTGAAATTTAAATTAAAGTATTTAAATCAAAACATTATATTTATATTTAATAAAGTGAAAACATTTACTCGAAAGAAACTATTCCTTAAAAATAAAATATTCAAAAATTGTAATTACCCATACTTCAGCACCTATTAATATATTAATATAATACTAAAATTTTGAGTTACCGTTATTTAAAAAAGATGTTATTACCCTGTCATGTTTAATCAATCAAAAACCCACTTTAAATATTGAATTGCTTCTTTAAAAATTATAAAACAATTACATTAAACTCAACCTACAGTTCAAACAAATGCCCTCGCAGTCCAATTTTGTTCACCCATGAAAATATGATGGTTTTAAATATTCACCAAAAGGCCACAATAATATTATTTAAGAGTTGAACATCATGAAGAAAAATAAATTAAATTGATAAGAAAAACTAATGGAACCATTAGTCTTCAAAGTTCTGTATAATTCATTAAAAATATAAATTAAAATTCGTTATTTGATTTTTATGTAAGTAGAAAGACATGTTTTCCATGGTCTCCTATTTCTGCAAATGGTGGAAGCTAGTCGAATAGTTTGTGAGCGCTCAAATACCAAGAGATTGGTACTATGAATAAGGGTCGTAGATTTTATTGCCACATTCACATTTCCACATCACAAGATATGAATCGACATCAACACCAACACCTTTAGTAGTGTCAGGGCAGTGCATTTTCAGAGTGAGGTAGCACTCCACAGCATTACAAGGCGTGCACCCCTGGAATTTATCAACACACGATTTTGTTCCTCGTAGGTCCACTCTCTTAAGGTGTCCTAGTTGAGCTGAATATGCTGGAGCTGGGCAGAGATCGCTTCAAGGGTGACCATGGCCTCAATATCGCTAGGGGATTGGGCTGGGGAGACAGCCATGGCCACTATAGAGTGTTGGCTCTCCGTAGACTTTGTGTGGGAACTCGAGTCTTCTGGAACCTCTTGATTATCCATTCCTCATCCAAGACCACCATGACAGGCCCAAGCATGCTCTCTCGACATGCAAGTGTCCTTATTTGCCTCTCGATGTGTTCTGCTAACTCTCCAAGTCACCTTAATTCTGCCTGTCCGGGAGACCCATGCTCCACCACTGAACTGTTGATTGAGCTTGGCTTGGACCATGTCATGTGTCTCCTGAGTCTTGTAGACGAGGGACACATGACCACCCCTAGTCTTTACACTACCTTCGAGGGAGGTACAGAGGCTCCACCACCCACATATATGAATTGCAGGAAGGCTGGACTACTCCGCGAGCTCGAGATAGAACCACCCAGGGGATGCGACGTCATGGTGTTGGTGATACGTAGTCTGCAAATTTTGATTTAGCACCTAGGCTACAAACCCAATTCTTCCATCCAAAAACACGTACACTGTCTGGAATTCACTACCACCTCCCTTGTCCTCCTCTTGGTGCAATGTGCCCATTCTCGTGCCATTTCCAAGATGCCTCCCCACTTCCTAGAAATCAAAATTTATATTTATATTTCATAAAATCCAATAATTCAAAATCTATTGAAATACTAAAAAAATAAAAAATAAAGAAAAAAGGTGATTTTGTGTGGAACATGATATTGTAAGTCACGTTGAAAGGAAAATTCATAGTATGAATCAAGTAGGTAAAGAATCCAAGAGAGTGGTTGTATGATAAAGAGAAAAAATGAAGATGGTGTTGGAGTTTAACAAAGGAGTAAATGTGTGAAGTATGAACAACCAAAGATTTTTAGTCTAGGTTGTGAAATTTAATCATAGGAAGGTGTATTCCCATAAGAAGTTATAAGACTTGGTGTTCAGGAATACATGTTGTGCGGGAGAATGCATAGTTGTAATGCCTTAAGATCTTGATGAGGCATACATGCAGTGTAGTGCCTCATGGAGTCATGAAGCTATGGAATCAACCACTTGGAGAGGTACTAGGGTGGGCAGCGGGGGGTGTATTGGTATCCTATCTTGAGGGGGTCATTGTGAAAACTTAGATGAGAATGTTCATGAATGGGATCAGGTCAATCTCCGAAAGTGAACTGTAAGGGGGGGGGGATGCAAATTGTTAGGGTGGATCCAGTAAACTTGACTGGGTCAAATTACCGATTGTTTTCCAGTTCTAGGTATATGACACCCATGGTTTTTCCCATGGTATTCGAGTTTGATGTAGCCTATTATAGACCAAAAAATTCCATGATTATTAGTCCTACTAGAGAGTGGGATCAATCAACGATGTCATTAGTCACCACCACTTCTCTTGGTGCTCGATGATCCTGATAGATGCTCCACCCATCATCAGTGACACAAATTTTTTTTTGTGATAACAAACAGTATCAAACCAAGTTAAAGAAAATGTCATGTTAATGAAAAAAAAAGTGAAATATTAAAAATGGGAAAAAATATCAATAAAAATTAAAATTAAAAGAAAATAAAAGTTAGGAATTTTTTATCAAAAAATAAAATTAGAGAAAAGGACCTAAATGTTAGATTTAAAGCCAAAGCCAATATTACAATGGGTATTCTATACATACCACAATTTCACCTAGAAAATAATATAAATCTAGACATAATTTTGAGAAAACTTGGTAGACATTTTTGAAAATCCAAGTTAGAACTCTCAATATTTAGTCTTTTGGTTTCTCAAGGGGTTCTTGATGGTGCTAAATCTATTTTTTCTATAAAAAAAAATATTTAAACACAACAACAATTTGATTTCCTGAATTTCTTTTGGCAAATTCTACTGAATTTCTGAGTTGCGGGGGAAATTGTGGCCTTGGTAAATTGTGGCCTTGGTAGACAATACCATATTGCAATATTCATTACAACAACATTTATCAAGGAAATTTATCTCATCATGTCACTAAATATGATGTTTTGAATCTAGGTAACCACCATTCCACCCAACCCAATTGACATATTATTAATAATATTTATAACATTATTATATTATTAATAATATTATTAAAACTAATACTAATTAATATTAATACTATTATTAACACCAACATAGATCCATATTAATTCCAGATCTATCAAGCATCTAGAGGGATAAAATATCTCAATATGAAAACCTCTTTATGAGTGCAAAATTTTTGCACCTCTAGAGATTAGAATCCTTTTGACTTTTGGTAGATCCATAATTAATATGGATCTATGTTGGTTTTGAGAAACACCATTAATAAAACATTTTAACTATAATTTCCTTATTTATTTTCACTTTTTATATATAATATGTACATAGTTGACATAGAAATATTTTATATATGATTTGCAATCTCCATATTAAAATGTTAATACATGCTCTCTTATAGTCAGAAATAGAAAAAAAAAAATACACACAAACACACAAATATTTTTGAAAATATGAATTCTCTCTCTATGCATATATTGAATTATTTTTATTATTAATATTTTTAAAAAAGTTATATATCAAATCCATATTAAATATTTAAGGAATTACACAATCTTTCTTCTATCTTAAATTAGAAAGCACCTATTAATGAAATAAGATTTTTTTCTCTACTAATATTTAAATACTTAATTTGTATAGCACATTAAACATTTTTTGTTATTAATATTATTTAAATGTTATATATCAACTTCATATTAATAATGAAATAAATGTTATAAGATAAAGTGATAATGAAATAAATATTATAAGGTAAAGTGTACATACATGATTTAAAAAAAAAAAATTACTTTAATTTTCTTTATATAAAATTGATATAAAATTATGTTATTTAATATATATTTTTATATATAATTAAAGTGGAAATTTAAGTATTTTATTTATAATAAATATTAATTTTTTTTATTATTATTATTTTTAATTTGTTAATGTAAATATTAATTTATTATTTTTAATTATAATATTATGTGATAATATTTGTCTTTTATAAAATACAATTCATACATTTGTAATAATATTACATTAAATAATTTTTTCTTTTTTTTTCAATATTAATTTTTAATAATACAAATTTTCTCATTTTTAATGTTTCATTTCTTTTAACCTTTAACATAATATTATGTTAACCTCATCTTATAGTTTTTTCTCCTATGACAAATAGCTCTATCTATGGTGATGATGAGCGGATAGTATTTAAAAAAAAATAGCATAACCCTCTATGCTCATATTTATTTTTAATTTAATTATTTTTTAACATAAATATATAAATATGTAAGTTGGAAGTATAATAAATAATTTATAATAAAATCATCACTATATATCAATATTAAGATAAATTATATTTTATAATAATGAAAAATTATTTCAAAAATTTAAATCAAACCAATCACCTAAATTTATATTTATATTTAATAAAGTGAAACCATTTACTAAAAAAGATAAAATACATTTTTACAAATTTCAAAACCTATTTACATTTTGGGTTACCATATTTAAATCAAAATTTATATTTATCTTTAATAAAAACATTTGCTCATTATCACCCAATAATTCAAAACCAATTACTAAAATAAAATAAAATATATATTTATACATTTCAAAATTTGACATCTTGAATTATGATATTTAAATCAAAACTTATATTTATCTTTAATAAAATCGTTTACTCATCATCACTCAATAATTCAATACACAATATTAAAATTTGAATCATTTACTCATCATCATACAATAATTAATAAGATAATATTAAAATTTGAATTATCATATTTAAATTAAAACATTATATTTACCTTTAATAAATTGAAATCATTTACTCAAAAAAACCTATTCCTAAAAAGTAAAATATTCAGAAGAAAAATTATAATTACCCATTACTTCAACACATATTAATATAATACTAAAAGTTTGAGTTAGCATTATTTTTTAAAAAAAGTTATTACCCTGTCATGTTTAATCCTGAATCAAAAAGCCACTTTAAATATTGAATTGCTTCTTTGACAATTATAAAACAATTACATTAAACTCAACGTACAGTTGATACTAATACCTTGGCCTTCCAATTTTTCATGGGTTTCAGATATTCACCAAAAGGTGGCTGAAGATGACGAAGAAAAATTCATTAATAATATAAACCGAAATTCGTTATTTCAAACATAAAAAGGTGGCGGGCATGTAAGTAGAAAGACATGTTTTCCATGGTCTCTCATTTATGCAAAAGGTGGCAGCCAGTCGAATGGTTTGCGAGAGCGCTCAAATACGAGGAGATTGGTAGTATGAACTATGAATATGGGTCATAGATCGCATTTCCACATCACGGGATAGGGATCGGCGTCAACACCAACACCAACACCTTTTGTGATGCGGGGCAGTGCAGTTTCGAAGTGAGGTAGCACTCCACAGCGTTACAAGGCGTGCACCTATAGCATTTATCAACACACGATGGCGGCTCGGAGCCACCAGCCAAGCTTCTACCCTCTCCCTGCAATATCCCATTCACATTCACGGCCTGTAACAACACTTTTTATGTTCAGTACTCCAATCCAATCCAATACAGAGATTTACATTTACATAATAATATATCACGTAATTCAGTCCAATCAAATACAGATTTACAGATTTTGAAACGAAATATTACAGGAACAAAACGTACGTACCGACGAAGACGGTATTTCTCTCCCAGCAATCTCTGCATTATTACCCAAATAAATAAAAAGGTTATCAGCTAAATAAAACATTCTCTGCCAAATAAATTGAAAACCCAATCAATGTAGTTTTATGTAAAGTACGCACCCCTAAAGCTCAATAATATTAAAACACAAACGAGGATCTTCATCCTGGCATAACGTGAAAATCCAACTTCCCTAACCGCGTGTTTTTCTATATCTCAGCAAAGCCTCTTTGAATAATGTACTCCCCCAGCAGAAATCTCTTTGAATGACGTATTCTCCCCAGCAGAATCTACAAACTTTGTATAATGTATTTCGTCTCCAAATATTGTATATATTGAATCTGAAGAGCTACCATGCTAATAATAAAAGGAAAAAAGAAAAGCATAAAAATAAAAATAACGCATAAAGCATATCAGCCCAGTCATATCCAAATAGTGTTGAAATATAATTTCAACGGCAGAACCACACCATACTGCGGCAAGGCAGAGTCCGATGGGGTCACACAAGCAGAACCGGCAGAGGGGCATACCCCCTCGGAGTTGGGCCCACACCAAGCAGTCACAAGACAGTCCGCGGGGGTCGATGAGAATTTGTGGGCGGAGGTTCTTACCCCCTCGGAACAGCCACGGGCCCACATATATCATACGGGCATATGACATATATAAGACTTGCGGGTTTAATATTATAACGCACTTGTTAATACAATAGTTGGTTTATTGTTTAACGTTGGTTTATTGTTTAACGTTATTTGTTTTGTTTTAATATATATGTGACATACATATATTAAAAGGTCCGTGATGTAATATATGAAATGTAGAAAGCCCGTGGGGCTGTTGTTGTACACAGCAATGCGGGAAACAGAGTTTATGGAAGCACAGCAGTGCTGGGATAAATATCACAGTGTCGGAAAGTCAATTTGCTATCAATGCATATTAGATCGGTGCTGACAGAGTTAATGCAGCCATAATGAATTGAAGCGGTGATATTTTTAGTGGTTGAGCAATTTATGGCTGTTTGTAATATACACAGCAGAGTCATGTATTTTTATATGTAATGTTTTTACGCAGCAGCGTTAAAAAGAACAGAGATAGTGCAGAGTTTTTTTTTTTATGCACAGCAGAGTGCATTTTGTAAAAGACAGAGTTGTAATTTTTGATTACACAGAACAGCAGAAACAGAGTATTTCTCTGTGTGAGACAGAGAAGAGTGTTTTTGGTCACTGTGTGTGAAGCAGTACCATATTTTGTAATCTCCCAGCAGTGGAATGTTATCAATCTGTAACAGCAGTTTTTTTTATATTGAATATAAATTTTTCTGAGTTGAAAACTCTGTCTGTGAGTGAATTTTTTTTTAGAATTATTCTCTGTGTTAAAGAGAGACTGTTTATTGTTTTGGAATTCTGAAAATTCCAACAAATAGAAATAGAAATATAGAAAAAAAAATATATTAGAAATAGAAATAAAGAAAAAAAACAAAAAGAAATAAAAGTGTTATTAATATTTCTAAGATAATTTATTTTTATTTTGAAAAAAAAAAATATTAATTTTTTATTTTATTTTATTTTTTATTATTTTTTTCTTTAAGATAAAAGGTGAATTAAGAACTACCATGTACATAGAAAGAAAAATAAAGTATAAATCAAATAAAAGAAAAATAATGCTTAAACATATAACTCAAATCAACAATAACCATTTACTACTGGTTTTTATGGGTTTTTCCTTTTTAAGATAAAAGTAAATTAAAATTAGAAAAATAAAGAATAAAATAAATAAAACAAAAAAAGAAAAAGAAAAAAAACACATTATCACATAACCTAAATAGTAATGATAATTTAGTACTATTTGGGAAAAAAATTATTAATATTTCTAATTTGTCTTTACCTTTTTAGGATAATAGTAAATTAAGAGCTACTATGCAAATGGAAAGAAAAATAAAACATATAAAAAAAAAAAAAAAATGAAGCATAAACATATAACCCAAGTCATTGAAAGAGTAGTATTAAAATACCCAAGGACTAGAGTACAAAGCTAAGCAATCCTTCTACCAAGAGATCATAAGATGAAGAACGAACAGAAACACACTTCATTGCTTGAGAAAATTAGCTATACATGAGCCTCAGACTCATGACTCAATAGATACGGATAAAGATACCAACCCAAGTAATAAGATCACTACTCACTTCTTAAGCTTACAAGTTTCAATATTTATTGGAACTCTCACACCCCCTATAACCGAAATGTAGAGAGGAAAACAAACAAAAGAACAAAAAGAATGGGTCCCAACAACTAGGCCATTTTAGGTACCCATGTACAACATTTCATGAGAAAGAAAGAAGGCAAGAAAATGAAGAGATAAAGGAAAGAGGATTCAATATGGCCCCCCAAGGACAACTTCCTTTACTCCAAGCATATGTCGTAACTAAAGAAACCTTGGTGATGCCAAGGAATTTGTAAAAACATATGTTATTTTCTCTTTAGTAGGTACATATTCCACGCTAAGAAAACCATCTTGAATAAGTTGGCGAATGAAGTGCATGTGAATCTTAATGTATTTTTTCCATTGATGTTCCACGACATTTATAGAAATTTGTATTGCACTTTCATTATCACACCATAAGAGAGTAGGTTAATCCATTTGAATGTCAAACTCAAGTAATAACTGTCACAGCCAAAGAACTTCTTGATTTGCAAGAACTGTAGCTCTATGCTCAACTTCTGATGTAGAAAATGAAATTGTTGATTGTTTCTTACAGAACTAAGAATTTGGAGTAGATCCAAGATAGAAATAAAATCCAGAGGTTGATTTCTGATCATCTAGTGATTTAGCCCAGTCAAAATCAGTGAAATATACAAGCTCAGGAGAACCAATAGTACATTGAATGCCAAAATTGGAAGTTCCTTTAATATATTTAAGAATATGCTTTGATGCTTTCGAGTGACTCTGATGAGGATCCTAAGAAAATCTAGATACCAGCCCGACTGCACAGGCAATGTCAGGTCGGGTGTGTGTCAAATAAAGTAGACTGCCAACAAGTTGGCAATACAATATAGGATCCACCCTTGGAGCGATGCAACTAGCAATAAGAAGAACACTTGACTCAAAAGGAGAAGGTGAAGGCTTACAATTAGACATGCCAAAATTTTGGAGTGAATCAATAGTATATTTATGTTGGAAGATGGTGATTGCTTCTTAATATTGGTGAACCAGCAAGCCAATAAAGTAGTGTAGAAGACCAAGATATGTCATAACAAATTGTCCCATCAATGCATCCTTAACATTCTGAATCATAGATGAAGAACTCTCTACGAGGATAAAATCATCCACATACATAACTAGAATCAATAGATCAGAGCCTTATCTCTTAGTGTAGATTATTGGATCAAAGTGACAACGATTGAACCCTAAGGAAAGCATTAAATTATCCATCTTCTCATACCAAGCTCTAGGAGCTTGTTTGAGACCATACAAATATCGCCTAAGCCCACAAACAAGTGAAGGGTCTTGCACAAAACCGAGGGGTTGATCCATGTAAATCTCCTCATGTAGATCACCATGAAAAAAATCACTCTTAACATCCATTTGGTAAACTGGCCATCCTTAGGAGGCTACAAGATAAAGCACAAGACAAATAGAATCCATCTTGGCGTAAAGACTGAAAGTCTCGGAATATTCAATTCCTTCAACCTGTGAAAATCCCTTACCCACAAGACGTGCCTTATGTTTATCTATAGATTCATCTTCTGCATTTTTGGTTCTATAGATCCACTTGCAACGGACCCACTTGCATTCCTTTGGAAGAGGAATAAGATCCTAGGTATGATTATTCATCAAAGAAGAATACTCTTATGTCCTCGAAAATTCCCACTCAGGTTTTCCAATAGCGTCAGAAAATTGTTGTGGATCCTCTGAAATGCATGACTCAAAAGAGAGATTCCTTCATATTGTGGTTGATTTGAGGCTATATCACTAAAATCAAATGCATCATAGCCAAATCTATCAGGATTATTTCTCTTACAAAGACTCATCCTTAAGGAATTGTCCAAAATAGGCTGCTCATGTACTGGTTTTGTTGGTGCGGATATAATATTTTCTTCTTGCTCGGGAACTTTAGTAGAGATTTTTTCTTCTACCAAATATATAAAAGCATCAAAATTATTAGAACCATAATCAATAATTTAAGATGAGGTATTAGAGGAAGAAGATGAGCCTGGACTAATATTTTCATCAAAATGAACATCTCTTCAGAACAAAGCTTCCTTAGAGCTAGGATCAAGGAGTCAATAAGCTTTCATGTCCTCATAGTAACCAACAAATATAAATTTTTGACTTTTCTTTTCCATGGATTTCCGTTTTTCATATCGAATTAATGCTCGAGCAGGACTACCAAATACCATGAAAGAAGATACACCAGCCTTCTCATGTGTCCAAGCTTCCATTGGTGTCATATTTTGAAGTGCCTTGCGAGGCATCATGTCTTGAATGTAATTAGCACTATTAACTTCTTTGCCCAAAAATTAGATGCCAAGTTCTTGTAATGAATCATGCAAATAGCCATCTCCTTAAGTCTTCTATTATTTTGCTTAGCTACACCATTTTTATTAGGGGTGTACGAAACATAATGTTGATGAAGAATTCCATGTTCTTTGCAAAAATTTTGAAATGCCTTTCTGACATATTCCCCCTCATTATATGTGTGTAGATTTTTAATGGAGCATGAATATTGTTTCTCAACAAGAGAAAATACACGCAAGATTAACATGAAAAATCATCAATAAAAGTTAATGCATATTTGGCCCTTGAAAGAGAAGGAGTTGAAAATCTCATTAGACCTCTATGAACCAACTCTTGAGGTGCTTTTTCCCTTGAGGATTTCCCTTTAGGAAAGGGATCTTGGTGTTGTCTTCCAAGGGAACAACTTGTACACACTCCATCAATGCATTAATCCTTAGGAAGACCTGAAACAAAATTTCTAAGTGTACATCTATTGCAAATATCTATAATTAAGATGACCAAATCTTTCATGCTTACTCAATGAATCAGCATGAGCAATAAAAGAAGTAGAGGAAGGATTGAAGCAGAAAAAACTTATATAATATAGAAGCATGATAAGATTTTCCAATAGCAACAACAACTATAGGATGATGTAGCTCTTTAATGACTACTTCATTTGGATAAAACTCTACGATTTTCCCATTTCCAAAATGACAGATATGATAAATGGGAAATAGATTTGCAAAAAAATCAGGGACTAGGATCACATTATTAATGCACCCATGTGTCATCTGTATAGTGCATGATCCCAAGGCTTCAATTTGGGTAGAGTTACCAACTGAAATTTGTGAGATGTTGCTATGAGATGTTGAGGGAAGCAGGTCTTGACAAGGATTCATATGATGTGAAGCTCTTGAATCAAGTATCCAATTGTTTGTACATTGGTCCAGGTGGATATTTGTGGTCACCCACCTATTCCATGCAATAAAAGGAAAAAACCCTCTAGAGGAGGTTATAAAGGAGGTTTTTAGTGTTATAAACTTGGCCAAAATTGTCAAAAAATTATTTTCTACAATATCTGTTTATGGTTATGGAGGTTTTGGCGGAGCTTTTAACGGAAATTCAACACAACTAAAAAAAAATGGGGGACTGGAGGTTATTACGGATGTTTTTTCATCGGTGCGCTACTATGCCTTTAACGCACCAGTGCATACATGCCGACGGTGCCCCGGGGTTGCGTCAGTCCAATGCACTGGGACGTTTAGGTGTAAAACCGCACCGGGCATAGTGTTTGTCTACAACGCACGAGGTCATTCTAATTGGTCTTGGGATTTGTGCGATGCCCATAGGTGGTATCAACGCACCGGTGCGCCGTATCACAGAAAGGCACCGAGATTTATAATTGGTATCGGTATTCGTGCAGTGCCCATAGATCTTAAAAATTCACCGGTGCTTATAGATACGTAAATGCCCTAGTGCACAGTATCACACAAATGCACCGATATTGATATCTGGTATCAGTATTTGTGTGGTGCCCATAGATTGTATAACGACACCGGTGCATATAGACACATAAACGCACCGGTGTACAGTTACTGACACACACCGGTTTTCATGTTGTATTTTTTAGAAACATCGACCTGTGACAGTCCAATTATTGTGATTGTTTTAAATTCATTATTCATCAAAAGTCGACACATCTTATAATAATATTCATATTAATTACATTTTTATTAATGCGTTTGAATGTGATGTTTGGATTAATTTGTTATATCATATCATAATTATTGTGATTTTTTAAAATTCATTATTCATCAAAAGTCAACACATATATATCTTATAACAATATTCATATGAATTAAATTTTTATTAGTGCATTTGAGAACGACAATGGAGAATGCAATAGAATAAATTAAAACATATATATATATATATATATATGAATAAGACAATATTTATCATACAAAATGGGACAGTTATTGGTATCCCTTTGTCTTTAAATTGGGACACTATGTCCATTACATTAAACAAAATGTCTGACTTCATAGACATATATATTTCAAAAAATTGATATCCAAACATAGTGATCATCATTCTTTGCTTGAACCGTTGTCACTGCTAGAGCTACTTCCATGACTTCGGTTATTTTCAGGAATTTTTTGTTCATGGCGTTGATTGTTTTCTTCTTCTTCACCTTCCATCTACAAACATAAAAATAAACTGAAATGAGTGTATATACATTGGTTAGAATAATTAAAATTGAAATATTAAATAATATACATCAATGTAAATCGAAAGTAAAAATGGAGTACCATAGCAACAATTGACTCATAAATTATACACATTCTTTCAAAACCTTGTACCATGCCATATTTCAAAAATTCATCTGTTGGAGCAGTTCCATACTTTGTTTCCTACAAGTTTTATACCCCATAACAAATCATATCTTTAATATAAAATATGTTTTTGTTCTATTAATTATAGATGGAGCTAAGTAAAACAAGATCAATAGATGCTTACAAATTTCACAATTAAATTCTGATATGCTAACATATAATCAAAACCCATATTTAACCCAATTTCAATCAATTCGTTTGATGGTTCTTATTTGTATGTTAGCACCTATTTGAAGACATTCGGAAATTATGATTTTTGTAAAACAACTTAAAAAATACAAAAATGAAATCTAGTTAAGTTGTTATAAGGAAGTAACGATTACTCACAAACTTAGAGATCAACCATTTTCTTCCTTGTCGTCCTGTTTTATGTGTTGAATGGGTTCCATTTTCTTTTCTTTTCCGCAAGAGAATTCTTGAAAATTAATATTTAATGCTAAATTATTTATTTATTGTACCTAATGATCGAAAAATTCAATGATTACATATTACATTTGAAGCACGTTGTTGTTGTTGGAAAGAACATCTATACATTCGTTCCACTAGATGCCTCAAACTTTTGTAAAAAATTTTCCCCTTTCATTAACTTCCAACACCACTCCAGATGAGCTAAGGAGCAATTGATTTTCATTTGCATGTTCTATTTCTTTTCTTTTCTTAGAACAACTTTCCTTTTCTGAGTTGTTTGTCCCTGTATAGCATTAAAAAATGTGAATTAGTAGACTGATTGACACATGTTATCTAATAATTTTAAGTATATTATTAATGATAATTAAAAAAAGAAACTCATATTGGATCGGTAGTATTTTTTCATTCACCTCATTCATCCTTTTGCAATTTTTCCATTAAAATTTTACGCTCTTCTTGTTCTAGATCAGAAATAATCATATCGAGCTTCACCATTTGGTCCTAGATCAGAAATAGTCATATCGAGCTTCATCATTTTGTGGCTCTGCATGATACACAGTAAAAAATACATATTAGTTAAACTTACATATAGTTCAAAAATAATATTTTTTTATAAAGAATTTACAAATAACTTGTCTTTTTTGTTTTTCTTGATGTGTTAACAGTATTTTTGTTACTTAATCTCTTCTCAGAAATTTCTTTATCAATCTGAAACCTATACCATATCATTTATTAATATATTTATAAATAAATTCTCAACTTTTCAGGTAGAAAATAAATCTCAAGGTACCAGTGCACCTATCACGAGGTCCGCACCGCCGCCGGTGCGTTTGGATATTAACAACGCACCGCAAAACAATATAATACACCGTATGGTGCATTGGGTATTGTAAACGCACCGAAAAAAATAGTGTAATAGACCTAACGGTGCATGGCATATTATAAATGCACCGCAAAAATGGTGTAATACACTGTATGGTGTTTTCCTAGTTAAATGGAGCACTGGTGCCCTATTTCAAATTTGGTGCACAGATTTAGAAAAAATGTTTTCATTTTTTTTTTACTACAGTACTTTCGCGGTGTGTTGTATAATAAAAAGCGCTGGTGCGGTATAGTACGCAGGGCGCACCGATAAAGAAAATTCTATTTTCTCAAAAATTCATGCAATGGTCGAATGGATTGGGATCCAACTATGCAAGTCGTCCCGTGAGTTGGACGTCAATATAAAATGAAAAACCATAAATCTAAAATCACAAAAATAGGGAGAAGAAAGGGAAAAAACAAAAAAATGAAGGGTTTAGGGTAAAAATGGGTAAAGTACAAAAAAAATTAAAAAACTGCAGAAAAAAAGTAAAAAAAAAATCAAATTTAATCACGAGATGGTTTCAAATTCTATGATACAGGGTTTGAATCACTAGAGGTTTGGTTTCTGATTGTCTGAATACTTCTGTTCGAACATATTTCGTTGCTCCACAGTGTCCTTCTGCTCTCTTGCTCTAGGTTGTCTCCTGCAAATATCTGGCTGAAAATTTTAGCAGAAATAGTGAAATAATGAAGTGTTTAGTATTTAAAGAATTATTTTATGAAATTAGATTTTTGAAAATATTTTGCCGCCCATTTTTCAAATTGCCGCTTTTTTTCACTTAAAGAAAATAGAGTTGCGTTTTTTTTATTTATGTTTATTCATTACTGATGCGGAAGAGTTGTGACGCACCGGTGCGTCTTATTTATACAACGCACCAGTGCGTGTTAGAATGATAAGTGCACCGGACTGTATAAAGTTCTTTTTTTTTGGTATGTAAGATAATTATAAAGTACATGAATTTATTTTCATTATTTTCTAAACTTTATTGTATTACAAAAATTCGTATTATTCTATATTTGTTATTTTACAATTATATGAAAATTTACAAATTTAAATATTTTAATAAAATCATTTCACATTAATACAATTAAAATTTTCACATTAATAGAATTAAAATTTTACAAATATTTTACATACAATTACAATTAAAAGTACAATAATTACAATTAGAATTAAAATTATAATTACAATTTTTCATTAATTTCAAATACATGAATTACCATTAGAATTAGAATTACAATTTTAATTTTACATCCAATTACATTTACAATTTTACATAGAATTACATTTACAATTACAATTACAATTTTACAAATATTTTACATACAATTCAATTAAAATTACAATTACAAATACAAATACAATTTTAGAATTTTACATACAATTACATTTACAATTTTACATAGAATTACATTTACAATTACAATTACAATTTTATAAATATTTTACATACAATTCAATTAAAATTACAATTACAAATACAATTACAATTTCAGAATTTTACATACAATTACAATTTTACAATTTTTTATATATACAATTATAATCATTTCAGAATAAATTAAATATTACAATTACAATTAAAATTTTACATTAATAAATATTTTACATACAATTACAGTTTAAGTTACAATAAGTACAAATACAAATACAATTTTACAATTTTACATACAATTAAAATTTAAATTACAATTGCAATCACGACATAATATTTAATAAATATCATGGTCATTTAATATTAAATTAATTAATAAACATCATCATGATCATGATAACCATCGTACAAACATCATATTCGACTAATAAACACATTCAAACATCAAATTAACATTATATATTAAGATCATCACAACACAAACATCAAATATACATCTCAATATGTCAAATAACTCATGCTATCACATATACACATATATCTGCAAGCTAAACATTAAATGAACATATCTAACATGACCTAACAATATGCGCCACATCATGATGATCACCAACATGAAAATTAAATACAAATGCAACATGAACATAAAATACATGGACCATATATATATATATAACTGAATAATGTTATAAATATACAACTATAATATAAATGTCATGGATCAGGCGCTGGTGGTAGTATAACAACATCAATAGTAGTACTACAAGTGGATGCCTGCTCAGTAAAGCTAGGTGCAGCCTCGGCAGTCGATGATCGAGCCTGCTCATGATCATGATCACTAGTACTAATGGATGCATCTGCTGGTGGTAGTACAACATCAATATGAACAGTAGTAGTGGAGGCCTACTCAGTGAATAGTGCAGCCTCGGCGGTCGATGGTCCAGCCTGTTCATGATCATCATGACTAGTACTGATGGATGTAGCTACAGGCTGCTAACTGGATGTGGCCGATGGTCCAGCCTCATCTCCATGATGAATATCAGATGCTGCCAGTGGAGCATCATGCTCATCAGGCACGCCGCGAGGTGAACGATCATGAGATGCATGTGAGTCACTGCTCGCGGACTCATGTCCATCATGTGCCGCGGCTCGACTACACCTATAGCTACGGATAGTCCTCCTGAGTTGCGTAACTGTTGTCGTAGCTCATACGACATGCCGCATTAGGCCGTACATGTCACACGGTATGCTTCTCCACATCCGTAACAACCTATCGTCAGCTTGCATGTCTTTGTAATGAGCAGGCCTGATGCCCGCATCAACAATCAATGCACAGAGTTGGTTGGCCAACTCCATCCTATATCTGGTCTCAGGTCGACCACGCCTAGAAAAAGGCAACACCAGTGCACCATGATGAGCAGGAGCATGTCTCTCTGCTGCACCGGCCTCATCCTCATCATGATCATGCTCTACATCAGCCATAGCCTGGTCGTCATCATCAAGATCCATGCCTGGATCATGTGGTGTACTTGGCATCTCCTCGCCATCAAAAGAGCCAATGTCTGCAAAATATATACAAGTACACAACAATAATTAGACAATTTCATTACACAATTTAATAAAAACAAGTCATGTTAGAATAAATATAAATAAAATAGTAATATTACCTCTATCATCTAGCGGCTCATCAGCTGTGAAGAGGATGTTGGGACACCCTCGCAAATCTAAGCCAGCATAAGGACATGGGACCAAAATGAAGGGATGCAGCCCGTCAACACTGGCTAGTAAGCCCAGTGAATCATGTGATATCCTGGCTGGAAACAAAGTGTCTCTCCTATTGGGCATCATCTTCCCCCACATGTGCATCTGGGCCTCAAACATAGACCTACGAGGCTGTCGAACAAAACTAGGTCTCATCTCTAGAAACCTCTCAAAAAATAAACAAAATAGCTCTAAAGAAAAAGGGAAGTTGACCCTCCCTTGTGCATGAGCATGACATCTATCTAAGGCCGTACAAAACTGCCGCAAAAAAATGGCAGACCACCTGACAAGTCATGGTTATTGTACTAAAGAATCAACATAATATAAAAGCGAGCAACTAATGCGTTGCCCGTCACTGGTGTTGTGAGAAATGGTCGAAACGACAAGGGAGAGGCGCTGCACGTCCTGTCTACCAAAAGCACCTATACGTAACTAACCTCCAGGTACCTGAAACTCTAAAGGAGATAGTACAGGTGCTCCAATGTATCTCCGGAAGTAAACTAACTGACTCCCTGATGCACAACCAGCTGGCACATTTGGGAATGAGGTAAAATCCACCCCTCTCCTCGATAGTTCTGTAGTAAAATAAATATCCTCCTCAGTGGGTGTGTACCACTGGTCAAGACCAACCTGGAAAGCCTATCAATGGGCATTCCACCTGTGGATAAGATATCTCAAAAACACACTATGCTCCTTTAGGGAAGTAGCCTCCTCATAGAACTTGAGGAGGCCTACTTGCCTAAGGATCTCCTGGGTATTTGTAGTAATAGGGTGAGGGTATGCATCTCTCTCCCTCTCTCGGGCCTCCCATTGGCGAATCATGTCATATTGTTCAGCCTATTGTTGTTGTTGTTCCTCCTCTTCTCTCTGAATCATTGCCATATTAAATATAAAAAAATTATTAAAACAAACATGTATTTAGGAATATAAATATATATATTTTTTTGAAAAAAAAACAAATAGAAAATTCAGTGCGCCATAAAAACAGTCATGCACCGGTCGTGGTGCATCTTAAGAATATGGAGCACCGGTCTCGGTGCCCCTAATGAAATACAATGCACCGGCCTCGGTGCAGCTGTTTATTTTTCAAGCACTGTTAACTTTATCAAAGTTCAAAATAGCAGTGCGCTGACTGAAATAGATGCCCCAACGCTTATAGTCGTGTCAGTGCACCGACTTCATGACAATTACATAGCTGATGGTGCGGTCTTTTACCCGACCATACCGTTGACCCTCACGGAATCCAAAATGAGGTCCGCTGACATACACCGGGGTGGATAATTCCGTCAATGCACCGCACTATGATTTCCGTGGTCAACGGTGCGCCTGGATAAATGAGCACGCCGCCTTTTATTTATTTTATATATTTTAAAATTATTCGGGGTGCCTTTTGGTACCAGCCCAGAAACAGTTCGGATATCATTAGAATCGGTGGCGGTGTGGCCTGTAAATTTTACAGGCACACCGCTATCTGGTGCGAGTTGAACAGATCTGGTGCACCGCGCGACAATTTTTTTTTTTTTTAATGGTTATTTTTAAGGTTATTTCAATTTCTAATCTGCTA
This sequence comes from Pinus albicaulis, assembly GCA_034641835.2. Lineage (NCBI taxonomy): Eukaryota > Viridiplantae > Streptophyta > Pinopsida > Pinales > Pinaceae > Pinus > Pinus albicaulis. The sequence continues at coordinate 423,004,717 of CM076570.1, read as the reverse complement.
AAAGGCTTAATTATGGAAAAACTAGAAAAATACCTGTACATTTCGCCTTCGAGGAGGCATATTGGTTGTAAACTTTTCAAAATAAAATTTGCCCACCGTTTTTCAAAATGCAAGCTGAAGATTGGTGGCCAATGTAGAGCAGTAGTGCGTGCAATGGGTGCAATGAGAGCACCGATGTAAGGGCGGCTCAGATAAAGGGGAATGGCACTAAAACTTGAGAGCTTTGGAGCATTGAGGAAAGTGAAAATGAAGTTTTTTGGCCGTAATTTTTTTTTTTTAAAACCTGTTCCGGTGCGCGGGGTTTTATAGGCGCACCGGTACGCTTACCTACAACTGCACTGGGCTGTGTCAAATTTTGCGGGTTTTTTATAATGCACTGGGGTGGTTCCCTAACACCGCACCAAGATGTTTTAGTTTCGGTGTGAAATTTTGATGAGCCACCGAGGCGGAAAATCCGTAAAGCACTGGTGCAGAATAGTCATAAAGCACCATTTTTTTGGCCTTAAATTTTTTTTTATGTAATTCTATTCTGGTGCATGCGGTTTATCGATGCACCGGCGCTCTTGGGTAAGAACACATCGGTGCATTTATGTTTTGGTGCGGTGTTTTATGATGCACTGGCACAGAAGAGTGGTGAAGCACCGGTGCGTTACAGTAATAGGAGGCCTCGGATGTGTGTGTACGTCGTGCAAGATGTCCGGTGTGCCAATGTCTCATGCGCATCGGTGCGTTCTATGGGAGGTCGCACATTGGTAATTGAGAGCTTAGAAACACTGGAAACTGAAAAATCCGGGTTATTTTTCCGTAATTTTCTAATATAACCCTTTACTGGTGCGCATTTTTTAAAGGCGCACCGGTGCTCTTTGATAAGAACGCACTGGCGCGTTTTTGTTCTAGCGCAGTGTTTTATGACGCATCGATGCGGAAGAGTGGTGAAACACCGATGCGTTACAGAAAACGAGGCCCAAGATGTGTGTGTACGTCGTGCAAGCTGTCCGGTGTTCCAATGTCTCGTGCACACTAGTGCGTTCTATTGTAGGGCGCGTACCAGTAATTGAGAGCTCATAAGCACTGGAAAACTGAAAAATCTGGGTTATTTTGCCGTATTTTTTTTTTAATATAACCCCTTACCGGTGCACGTTGTTTATAGGCGCATTGGTTCTTTTTCTTACAAACACACTGGACGGTTTGTGTTTTGGCGCAATGTATTATGATGGAACCGGTGCGGTTTATTTCTATCAGACCGGGTCATCTCGGTTTTGGCGCTGTGTTTTATAATGCACCGGTGCGGAATATCTATGATGAACCAGTGCTATAGAATAATAAGACACACTGGGAGTGTGTGTATGGAGTGCACGGTGTCTGGTGTGCCAATTTTTTGGCCCGCACCAATGCTCTCATGGTTCGAGTGCACTGGGGCAACGTGTAATGATAAGCGCACTAAGAGGAAACCATCCGCAAAACCCTCCGCCTGCCAACCTCCTCTAGTAACCTCCGCTAGAAACAGATGTATGGGGTATTTTTCTGTGGGGTTCCTCAAAAACATCTGCTAGAGGGTCTTTTCCTTGTAGTGATGTGGGCCCCCACCATTGTTTCTTTCAGCTTTTTATTTTCCTTCATTGTAGCAAAACTTACTATTTTTGGCAGTTTTTTCGTGTCTTGAACTTATGAAGCCATTTTAAGGCCCTAAACAATGGTTTTTGGGAAAATCTAGGCCAACATTAGTTGGTTACTCGAAATTTGTAGTCCTCGGATATATATTTATAACAAGGTATTTTGTGAGTCAAACGAAGATCGTATGCCAAAGTTATGTCCCCGGGAAGTTGATGTACCAATTTACTCAAACAGGGCACATAGTTTTGGTGCTTCATCTCCTAGGGTTAGGTCTTTGGATGTTTAGGGTTTTCCATTATTTCTCAAAAATAAATAGGCCTTTGAGCCTCATTTTAAAACAGTTCAGAGGCATGTAGCCGCCACATCTCTTCTCAAAGATAAGCTACCATCGCCCGAGCTAGTTTATTTTCCAATTTGTCTGTAAGCATTTTTCAGTATTTGATATTAATGAAATGAAGTGTTATTTCTGTTGCATCTATATGTTTATGTTTATTTGTTTATTTTATTGTGTACTTTCATAAGTCTGGACCATACATTTATGAATGGCTTGGGATGATAGAGCATGTCTCGTGCATATTGAAATATTGTGCCTCTTCATGGCCTCTTCTAAGGCATTAAAATTTATCCAAAATATTTCTTCAATATGCCCTTGTTTGCCACAAAAAGTACAAATTTCATCTCATTTGGTCTTCTTATTTTCATGTTTTTTGTTTGTCTTTGAGAAATATTCTTCATTTTTAGAAAATGGAGGAGAAGACTTAGTATTTTTCTTAGTCTTGGAGGGAGACTCACAGGCTTGTGCATAATTTTTCTTTGGTTAAAACTAAGCTTTGTGTTTACCTTTGAAGTTATGAGCCACCAAAGCTTGATTTGAAGAGCCGGAGAAAACATATAATTACTTGAGCTTATATTTTTCTCATATGAGACAATCACAAAATATCTCAAAGCTAGGAATTTTAAATTTGTCACAAAGGGCATCCCTTGATGCATAGAAGGTAGATGCAAAAACCTGAGAAGGACCCTTTAATTTTGAAAAAATAAAGAAAATACATTCAACATCTTTTTTCTCCTTGCCACGTGCTTTTAATTGAGACAACAAAGAGATGAATTGAACCAGAGGCATGCTCATCAAGTAACACAAATGATAATTTAGTTTCCAATTCTAATGCATGGAAATCATCGATACCTCCAAACAAAGAAGATAGTTTTTCTTAACTTTGTTTGGGAGTTCCAGATTCTTTAATATGAAATAATAGGTTTTCTAAAACATGCAACCCAATCAACCCCATTGCTTCATCTAGTATATTCTTGTAGGAAAAATTTTCAACTTATTTTATAAAATTTGGTTGGCTTTCACTAAATGTTTGATTTACTTTCCAGGTATAATAAGTAACTCTATTATCCTTAACTCTGCTAGAATATCAAACCTCAAAATTTTACAACTACTGCAAAATGTCAAAAAAAATTGCCCAAACTTCCTTTTATGCCACTAAAAAATGCCAAGAAATGCCAATAATATTTTCCCAAATTCTTGTTTTTACCCCATTTAACTCTTTTTTCCCAATTATTCTTTTACCGAGGAAAAACAATTCCAATAATTTTGAAGCTTTTTTTTTAACCCAAAAAAAATCCAAAACAAGTTGCTCCTGTGCAGATTCTGCTGGTGCTGTTAGAAAATTTTCTTCTGGATGAGGAACTTTAGTAGATATTTCTTCTTTTGCTAAATATATAAAAACATAAAAATTATTAGAACCATAATCAATAATTGAATATGAGGTATTAGGGGAAGAATATGATCCTAGACTGATCTTTTCATCAAAATGAACATTTCTTTGAAACAAAACTTCCTTAGAGTTAGGATCAAGGAGTCAATAAGCTTTCATGTCCTCACAGCAGCCAAGAAATATCAATTCTGGAATTTTCTTTTCCATGGATTTGTGTTTTTCACCTGGAATTAATTCCCAAGTAGGACTACCAAATACACTTAACGAAGATACATCTGGCTTCCTCATGTGTCCAAGCTTCCATTGATAAATGAAACTTTATAATAAAGGCTTAGAGAAAAGCTTGGTGAAAACTTACAAGAACATCTGAAAGAAATTGTATATAATTATGTGTATATTTTTTTTTAGAGGATTAGGCTTGGAACTCTCAAAGAGGCTTTGAACAAAATACCTAGCTTCTAGATAGTTGCAGCAATTATGGTTCTTGGTTTTCTCATTCCTGGAGATAAATGAATCTTAGTGGAAGAGAAGAGGGTTCTTTATATTTTTCTTTCAACTCTGAAAAGAGGAGAAGGTAGAGGGAGAGACCTAGAAAATACCACACCACTACAGAAAATTGTAGCACTGTGTTATCTATGGAGTAAGTTCTTGAGTTGGTTTGGAACCCGTGGAACTCCCCAACTATAGAAAAAAGTCTGAAATCTATTATTTTGGACCTTGGGGGAGGTCTTGATACCTGGAGTTGGACTTGGAGTGATCTCAGTCACAGTAACTATCCTGGATGACTAGGAGCTCGAGGGGAAACACATACTTAATTTCAGGCCTCATTGGAAGTGAGGAGAGCATTCCTTTGGGAAAGTTCCTTGACTACTTAAATCCAATTCAAATAAGTATACATAACATTATTAAGATGGAGTATATTTGAACTGTGATTAGATGTGGTTGATTTTTAATCTTGTATGATACTTTGTTTCTTTTACAAAAGAACTAAGCTGATATATTGCTAACCTAGGGTCAGAATAAATTTATAATGAAAGAACTATAAGTTGAACCAATGTCACAAAGCCTGTATAGGAGAGAACACTCTTAGGACTGAGACTGAAACCCTTCTATGTAGGGAATACAACATATATATATATATATATATATATTAAATTGACATTATTGTTATAATGTGAGAACGTAATTAAATTGTCTGGAGCAGATAAGAAACACATGGAAACTGGGTTATGTTATTCATATCCCTAGGGAGAGCCCGATGGTTGGAACAATACATTACTCGTTATTTTGTTAAAGAAACCCTGTGGGATGAGAAGGATCCTGGAAGGCTTCAACACCTCTTGACCCCAACTACTCACTGGTTAATGGAATATTTAATATAATACAACCTGCATGAAGAATTTAGTGGATGAAGAATGAAGAATGAAGAGAAAGAACCTCTTGACCCCGAGCTAAGCAATCCTTCTACCAAGAGATCACAAAATGAAAAACGAAGAGAAACACACTTCATCGCTTGATAAAATGAGCTAGACATGAGCCTAAGACTAAATGACTCAATAGATAAAGATACGAATGACAACGCAACTGACAAGGTCACTACTCACTGCGTAAGATTACATGTTTCAATATTTATTGGAACTCTGACACCCCTCTATAAGTGAAATGTAGAGAGGAAAATAAAGAAAAAGAACTCAAAGAATGGGTCCCAAAAACTATGCCTTTTTCGGTACCCATGTACAATGTTTCACAAGAAATAAAGAAGGAAAGAAAATGAAGAGATAAAAGAAGGAAGACTCAAGATGACCCCCAAAGGACAACTTCCTTTAATCCAAGCATATTTCCTACCTGAAGAAACCTTGATGATGCTAAGGAATTTGGCGATACAATGTATGATCCACCCTCGGAGTGGTGCAACTAGAAGTAAGAAAAACACCCTACTGAAAAAGGAGATGGTGAAGGCTTACAATTAGACATGCCAAAAGGCTGGAGTAAATCAATAAAACTTTTCTATTGGAAGATGGTGATTTCTTTTGAAGATTGGTGAACCAAGAAAGTAGTGTAGAAGACCAAGATCTATCATAACAAATTGTCACCTCAATGCTTCCTTAACATTCTGATCATAGATGAAAAACTCAACTTGAGGATAAAATAATTCACATAGAAAACTAGAATCAATAAATCAGAGCCTTGTTGTTGGATCAAAATGACACTGATTGAACAATGAGGAAAGCATTAAATTATCCATCTTCTCATATCAAGCTCTAGGACCTTGTTTGAGACCATACACATATCTCCCAAGCCTCTCCCATCCCATTCACCTGTAACAGTTTTTATCATTCAATATGTTCAGTCTAGTCCAATACAGATTTACATAATAATAATATATGATGTTCAGTCCAATCAAGTACAGATCTACAGGGAAAACATGGATTCAGAAACGAGATATTAAGGGCCAAAAGTACGTACCCACGAAGACGGTGTTCCTCTCCCAGCGATCTCTGCAGTAGCATCCAAATAAAACATTCTCTGCAAAATAAATTGAAACGTACCCAATCAATGTTTTATGTAACGTAAGCACCCCTAAAACTCAATAATATTAAAACAGAAACGATCAGGATCTTCATCCTTGCATAACGTGAAAATCCAGCTTCCATAACAGCTTGTTTTTCTATATCTCAGCAGAAACCTCTTTGAATAACGTACTCCCCCAGCAGAAGTCTCTTTGAATAACGTATTTTCCCAAGAAGAATCTCTTTGTATAATGTATTATGCCTTGCTGTGTCTCCAAATATTGTATATATTGAATCGAAGAGCTACCATGCTAATAATAAAAGGAAAAAGAAAAGCATAAAAACAAATAACGGATAAAGCATATCAGCCAATTCATATTGAACCTTTAGAGCTGCGATGCTATCCAAATAGAAAGAAAGCAACCAAAAAAAAATATTTGTAGCATATTTTACTATCATTTTGGAAAAAAATATTAATATTTTTAGGTTTATCTTTTTTTTTCCCTAGGTTTTTTTTAATCTTTTTCTCTTAAGATAAAGGTAAATGAATAACTACCATGTAAATAGAATGAAAAATAAAGTATAAAGCAAATAAAAATAAAAATAAAATAATGCATAAATATACAAATCAGTAATTACCATTTATTACTATTTTGTAACAAGTTATTAATATTTCAAACCGTAAAACTATTTACTATTATTTTGTAACAAGTTATTAATATTTCTAGGCTTTTATGGGCTTTTCCCTTTTATTAAAAAAGTAAATTAAGAAGGATAAAGTAAATAAAAAAAAAAATAACACATAATCTTATAATCCAAATAGTAATGAAAATTTAATACTATTTGAGGAAAAATTTATTAATATTTCTAAGTTGTTTTTACCTTTTTAGGATAATAGTAAATTAAGAGGTACTATGCAAATGGAAAGAAAAATAAAACACAAAACAAATAAAATAAAAAGAAAAAGAAAAATAAGGCATAAACATATAACTTAAATTAATGAACGAGTATTAAAACACCAATTTACCCAAATGTGGCCCACAGTTTTGGTGTTTTTTTCAACTTTTTAGTTTCCTTAATTGTAGCACAATTTATTATCAGGTCTTAAACTTCTGAAGTTGTTTTGAGGCCCTAAATGACGCTTTTTGGGAAAATCTAGGCCAACATTAACTAGTCACTCACGTTTTTTTGGGAAAATCTATAGGCCAACATTAACTAGTCACTAGAAATTTATACTCCTCGGATATATATTTCTAACAAGGTAAGGTATTATACGCTTCAAACGGAGATAGTATGCCAAATTTACATCCTAGGGAAGTTGTACCAATTTACCCAAGGAGCCCACAGTTTTGGTGCTTCATCTCCTAGGGTTAGTTTTTTGGATGTTTAGGGTTTTCCATTGTTTCTCAATAATAAATAGGCCTTTGAGCCTCATTTTAACAAAGTTCAGAGGCATGTAGTTGCCACATCTTTCTCAGAAATAAGCAACCATTGCCCGAGCTAGTTTATTTTCCATTCTATCTATAAAAAATTTCAGTATTTGATATTAATGAAATGAAGTATTGTTCCTAATGCATCTCTATGTTTATGTTTATTTATGTATTTTATTATGTTCCTTCATAAGTCTGGATCATACATTTATGAATGGCTTGGGATAATAGAGCACGTCCCTTGCATATTGAAATATTGTGCCTCTTCATGGCCTCTTCTAAGGCAATCAAATTTATCCAAAATATTGGATCAATTTGTGCTTGTTTTCCATAAAAAGTACAAATTTCATCTGTTTTGTTCTTCTTTTCCTATTTTTTGTTTGTGTTTGAGCAAGATTCTTCATTCTTAGAAAATGGAGGAGAAGACTTAGTATTTTGCCTAGTCTTGAGGGAGACTCACGAGCTTGTGCATATTTTTTCTTTCGTTGAAACTAATCTTTGTGCTTACCTTTGAAGTTATGAGCAACCAAATCTTGATTTGAAGAGTGGAGAGAACATCTAATTGTTTTAGATTATATTGTTCTCATATGAGACAATAAAAAAATATCTCAAAGCTAGGAATTTTAAAATTTTCATGGAGCATCCCTTGATGAATAGAATGTAGATGCAAAGACCTGAAAAGGCCCTTTAATTTTGACAAAATAAAGAAAATACATTCAACATCTTTTTTCTCCTTGCCACATGCTTTTAATTGAGACAACAAAGACTTGAATTGAGCCATAGGCATGCTAATCAAGTACTAGGATGATAATTTTGTTTCCAATTCTAATGCATGGAACTCATTGATACCTACTTAACTCCTCAAGAATATCAAAACTCAAAATTTTATAACTACTTCAAAATGTAAAAAAAAAAATTGCCTAAACTCACTTTTAGGGCAAGAAAAAAAATGCCAAGAAATGCCAATAATATTTTCCCAAATTCTCCTTTTTACCAAATTCTTCTTTTACCCAAGGAAAAAAATCCAATAATTTTGAAGCCTTTTTTTTAACCCAAAAAAAATCCAAAACATGTTTCTCTTGTGCGGGTTTTGCTGGTGTGATAGAAAATTTTCTTCTTGTTGAGGAACTTTAGTAGATCTTTCTTCTCCTGCCAAATATATAAAAGCATCAAAATGATTAGAACCATAATAAATTATTGAAGATGAGGTATTAGGGAAAGAATATGATCACTGATATTTTCTTCAAAATGAACATCTCTTCCAAACAAAACTTCCTTAGAGTTAGGATCAAGGATTTGATAAGATTTCATGTCCTCGCAGTAACCAAAAGATATCAATTGTGGACTTTTCTTTTCCATATAATTTTTTTTTTCACCTGGAATTAATGCCCAAGCAAGACTACCAAATACCCTTAAAAAAGATACATCGGGCTTCTCATGTGTCCAAGCTTCCATTGGAGTCATGTTTTGAAGTGCCTTATGAGGCATCATATTTTGAATGTAATTAGCACAATTAACTGCTTCAGCCCAAAATGTAGATGTCAAGTTCTTGGAATGAATAATGCAATTATCCATCTCCTTAAGTTTTCTATTCTTTTTTTCTACTATACTATTTTGCTAAGTGGTGTAGGGAAAAAAGTGTTGGTGAAGAATGCCATGTTCTTTGCAGAAAATTTGAAATGACTTGTTGACATATTCTCCCCCATTATCTATGCATAGATTTTTAATGGAGTATGAATATTGTTTCTCAATTATATATTTAAATGTCTTTAAGGTTGCAAAGGCTTCACTCTTGTACTTTATAAAATACATACAAGAGTACCATGATAAATTATCAATAAAATTTAATGTATATTTGGCCCCTAAAAAAAAAAGGAGTTGAAAATGTCATTAGATCACTATGAACCAACTCTAGAGGTTATTTTTCCCTTGAGGTGCTTTCCCTTTAGGAAAGGGATATTAGTGTTGTTTTCCAAGGGCATGACCTATACATACTCCATCAAAGCATGAAACCTTAGGAAGACCTGAAACCAAATTTTTAGTGTACATCTGCTGCAAATGTCTATAATTGAGATGACCAAACCGTTCATGCCAAAGATTACTCAATGAATCAACATGAGAAATAAAAGAAGAAGTAGAGGAAGGCTCGAAGAAAACAAAATTATATAATCTAGAAGCATGATCAGCTTGTCCAATAGCAACAACAACTGCATGATCATGTAGCTCTTTAATGATACTTCATTTGGCGAAACCTATACAATTTTCCCATCAGTGGAATGAGAGATATGATAAATGGGCAATAAATTTGCAGAAATTTCAGGGACTAGGATAGCGTTATTAATGAACTTGTTATCATTATTAAAATTCTCTAAATTCAGTCAGTTCATAGTTGTTCTTAGGTCATGGAATTAGATAGGGTTTGAGTCATTTTTATGTTTTATAAGGTCTAAGTCATAGGTTTAGAGTCTCATTTCATCATCAAACCAAGTTCATAAACTTTGTTTTACACTTTGGTAGTCTCATGCTATGTTTTGAAACCCATATTTAAGTTTTTTTTCAAAAGGTTTCGAATAAGCCACGAAACCACATTTTCATGGCGTGCTCAGTGTAAAAAAATAATTTTATGCTACGAAAACGTTGGTCTTTTCATAGCGCAAAAGCCCAAAATAACACTACCAACGCTATGAAATCAGGGTTTCAGAATTTTCGGTTTAGCTGTCACATCAATCGAGTTGGGGTTAAATTTTCATGATTATAGTGTCAATCGATGATCATGGTTTCAATCCACGAATCATCCTTCACGCATGCAACCATCTAAAGTAGTTACGAAATCATTATTAGATTCATTAGCGGTCAGTTTTCAATGGTCCTTCGCAAATTTGAAAAAGGGAATTGGTTATCATTGTTTTATCTCATACAAAGAATGAATTGCATGCATATCTCTTGTTGAAAGAGAAAGCTCATGATAAGATATCATAGCTCTCATTTAAGTTATCAAGCGAGACAAAAATTTTAATCAAGCGAGGTAGAATTTTTAATCAAGCGAGGCAGAATTCAATTGTGAGGCAGAGTTTTCCATCAAGCGAGGTTGAACCAAATTCTTAAGCAAGCCAATTTCTCCAACAAGAAGTCTATTACAGTTTTGCTGAAGACACAGGGTTTCCAGGAAGAATATGGCAGAGGAAAAAAGAAATCACCGGTCAGGTCACTACCCGAGGACAGAACCTGAAGGTTTAGAAAGTCTCACTAGGGATAAATCTATTGAAGAAGCTTTTAAGAAAGTAGGTTGTTGGAGGTTTTTTGAAAAGCTTCAAGGAGGGCATAATCAGGTCACTAAAGAATTTGCTACCAAATTCACAGGGTCAAACACAAAGGTTGGTTTCCTCAATTTACCCATTTCTCATAAAGTTATATCAGCAGTCACAAAAATCCCAAGAGGGGAGGAAAGATGGTTTAAAAATTTTATGTTTGAAATGCAACCCTACAAAATCTTTTTGAAACCAGAGTTTATGGATACTGATTTGAATAAAGTTGTGCCACGGAGTTATGTCAAGGATGCATTTTCCAACTTGCTCTACAATATCCAAAGACACTTCACCTGCAAAGGGAGATATCACAAGGTGTACACTTATCACTTTAAACTCTTAATGCATTTCATAGGAGTAATCTCTCTATACTTACCTTTCTTTTTATTTCGAAGTCTGGCCAAGATGGAAGACAAAGTTCAGATGAAAACTCAGGCATGTGAAACCTCTTTATTTCATCATGGTATAGTCAAGCTAATAGTTTTGCATGAGCTTCAGAAGGTGAAAAGAGAATGTTCTGCATTTCTCTTTTTGAGTGGAATAGGGGATGAAGGAACGGGTGCTAGCCCTCAAGTCAAAGAAACATCTTCATCAAATACTGTTGAACCTACAAAAAAAAAATCCAAGGAGGTTTGTCAAACTTAAGCCCAGGAAACAGGTCAAAGAACCTATGATAAAGATATCATTGAATATCCAAAAGACTCCTCAATCTGCACATAAGAAGAAAACTGAGTTTAAAAAGGCAATTCAGGAATAGTCAATTAGCAAGACATCTCAGAAGAAGTTGACTAGGAGTCAAAGGTCAAAAGAGAAGGGTAAGGCTGTGGTCACAAATGAAAATTTACAATTAAGACGTAACTTGAATTATATATTGCAAGCCATTGACATTGAGGAGTCTCCCCTAGTTCAAGAAGAGTTCATAAAGCTAGATATAGGTGGAAAATCAAAGAAATTGAAAACATCCAAAAAATTAGACTTTGAGGAGGAGATGTCAGAGTTTGTTTTTAAGCCAAGAAAACCACAGACTAGGCAATCTAAGAAAATGCAGCAGCCAGACATGGAGATATACCAAATAGGAGGTGAGGATGCAAGTGTTTTTGAATAACCCATTAATACATCATCTCAAATACTCGAAGAAGATAGAAATAGAGTATTTAATACTCAGAGAGAAAGGAGTAGTTATGAGGAGGTTAAAGACAAACTCATACTTGCAAATATTGAGATTGATAAATTGAGAAATAAATTGAGAATGCATGCTATGGAAAGGTCAAATTTTGAGAGGTTGAAAGGTGTGTGGGAGCTGGAAAATGTTTCAAACAGTGAGTCAATCAACAGTCAAGATCAATTTTTCCTATGGACTGTCCCTGCCATTAAGGAAGAAAAATTCATAAGAATGGTTAACACCAAACTTAGGGCTAGTAATAGAAGGCTTAAAAGGAAATTTTAAGACCTCCAAATACAGCTAGCAAACCCTGAATATCAACCACAAAAAAAATCTATGTAAAAAGTAAGTGACATCTCTTAAAAAAATTTGGAGTTTTGTGGAAGGTTTCATTTTTGAAAACAGTTAAAATTTGATTATTGAAGGCTTATATATAACTTCAAGGATGGTAGTAAAGGCGAGAAACTAAATTTTTTGGAAAAAATCTATGAAAATAAAAGACACAGCAGTTTCGTAGCGGGCTACGAAACCGCTGTAGGTGTCATGCACAACAGTTTCGTAGCGCGCTATGAAACTGTTGTAGGATGCAGTTTTACAAATTTTGAAAACTTTCAAGGGGGGAAAAGGTATGTTTATCAAATCATGATGTTTTTGGAGGATGTATAAAGACTACAAGTGAATATCCAATGGCTAAAGATAGAAATTTGAAGGTTTCAAATGGAATTTTTAAAGGTGAAGTTCTACGCTACGAAAATAGCAGACAATTTCGTAGCGCAGTAATGTTAACAGTTTTGGGAATTTCTTCAAAGGTTTGGTTTGGACACAGCTGGAAGGACGAGGTCACAAGAGCTTAATAAGACTTTTCCACATGTTTTGAAGACAATATGGCCAGCAATGGTTGTGAATAAATATAAATGAAGCAGTACACCTATTTTGCAGGGAGCATGTTCCTATTTTTTAGGGCAGGTAAGAAACAAATCATTACACTTCAACAGCAAGAAGATGGACATCATCAAGTCCAAGTTTAGGAGGAGAAGCTGTCAGATATAATACTTAATATTTGTATATTTTTGTTAAGGTATAATAAATAATTTTAATCCTAGTTGTAATAGGACTCTGGAACAGATAGTTTAAATTGTCATATGTAATTAAAGTTTGTTTCATCAGTTAATAGGTGTCAAACTAGAAAATTCGAATTCTCTCAAGTGTTTGGAGAGAATCCAAGAAATGTAATGATGACTCTATAAAATATAGAAAATCGAATTGCATAGGGTTGGAAATTTTTCAAGAACAAGCATATTGTTTTGTTGTAGCAAGAGATTGTGTTTTCATATTAATACAGAGATATTGGTTTCATCACTCAGGATTTAGAAAGGGTTATGGATGTTTGATGTTCTGATGATTTTGATCTTTCAATTACTTCCAGTGGCATTAATGTATGTTACTTATAATTCACTGAAGGTGCTCTAACTTCCTTCATATGTTCATGAACTGTGTTATTTTTGTCCTAATGTTCTTTTGATGCATCTAAACCTTGAAATTCCCTGACTTCCAATTGAAGTTGATACTTATGATTTTGTGAAAATATACTTGACTCCATGAGCCCAATATATTTTTTTTGATTAGTAGTACAATCAATTATCCATTTTATATACTTTACTCATAGAGTTAGCCATCTAATCCTTATTTGAAAATCATAAACCTATTGAGAGAGCCCTCTTAGGTTGAGGAGACTAAGCCTCAACTAAAAGTCTGGTTTGAAATAGTTATTCAGAGTCTTCTTGATCAGCAGCCTATCAGGGTCTGATTTTGAGATAACAGAACCCATGTGTCATTTTTAAAATGTGCATTCCAAATACTTCAAGTTGTGTGGAGTCACTAACTTCAATTTGTGAGATGTTGCTATGAGATGTAGAGAGAATCAGGTCTTAACAAGGAATCATATGATGTGAAGCTCCTGAATCAAGTATCCAATTACCTTTACATCTACGTATGGCTTGGGATGATAGAGCATGTTCCTTGCCTATTGAAATATTGTGCTTCTTCATGGCCTCTTCTAAGGCATTCAAATTTATCCAACATCTTCCTTAAATATGCCCTTATTTTCCACAAAATTACAAATTTCATATGTTTTTGCCTTCTTCTTTTCCTTTTTTGGTTTGTCTTTGAGGAATAATCTTCATTCTTAGAACATGGAGGAGAAGACTTAGTATTCTTCTTAGGATTGGAGGGACACTCACGAGCGTTTGCATAATTTTTCTTCGGTTGAAACTGAGCTTTTTTCTTACCTTTGAAGTTATGAGCCACCAAAGCTGATGCATAGAAGGCAAATGCAAAAACCTGAAAATGACCCTTTATTTTTGACAAAATCAAGAAAATACATTCAACATATTTTTTCTCCTTGCCACATGCTTTTAATTGAGACACAAAATACCTGAATTGAGCCAGATTACTCATCTAATACTAGGGTTGATAATTTAGTTTCCAATTCTAATGCATGGAACTCATTAATACCTCTAAACACATAAGCTGGTTTTTCTCAAATTTCTTTGGGAGTTTCACATTATTCAAGATGAAATAATAGTTTTTTTGAAACATAAAACCCAATCAATCGCATTTCTTAATTTAGTTTATTCTTGTAGGCAAAAATTTCAACTTATTTTGTAAAATTATGTTGTTTTTCACTTATGTTTACCACACCCCTTAGATTGCAGCAATTGTTGCATTTTTCTTTTCCAGGTATGATAATAATAATTGTATGGAGTAAGTAACTCTATTATCATTAACTCTTCCATAATACCAAAATTCATAATTTTACAACTACCACAAAATGTCAAAAACAACTTGCCCAATAAAACAAATGCCAATAATATTTTCCCAAATTCTCCTTTTTACTCGATTCAATATTTTTTTCCCAATTTATCTTTTACACAGGGAAAAAATCCAAAGAATTTCAAAATAATTTTAATTAGGGCCCAAGCCAATTAAACACTTTAAAAAAATACTTTCACCCATATTCTTTCCTCCTTTAAAACTTGTGGGAAAACTTTCTCTTTTTTCAAATCCAAAACAACAGGTTCATAAATTCTCTCTTTCTAAATACCCTTTCTCCTTTTTTAAAACAAATCATGGTTAAATTAATTATGGAAATTTTTGTCAAATATGAATGAAGCCTTTGAGAACTTAAGGTAAATTCATATATTTTTTGAATGAGACCTCAACCACTTCCACACTCTTCATTGGTGGCTTCAAGCACTAAAATAGATCAGAATATGAAGAACTAAGAGAAACAAAATTCATTGCTTGAGAAAATGAGTTATACATAAGCCTAATTTATAGGAACAATAGAGGCTTCTAACGATAACTAGAAGATAATACAAATAAGGATAATATTGACAACGCAACTGATGAGATCACTATGTAAGCTTACAAGTTTCAATATTTATTGGAACTCTAACAATTAGTAATGACAATTTACTACTATTTTGGAAAAAACGAATTAATATTTTTAGGTTTTTCTTGTCTTTTCCCTTTTAGGATAATGATAAAATAATTTTTCTTTGTAGATTATATAACTATTATAATAAAATATTCATTCAATATATAAACAAAATAACTATTGAAAACTCGGCACATCATGTTACTATGTAGAAAGAATAATATTTCTTAATTGGACTAACATTATCAATAGATATCTTAATAATACCAATATATATCTTAATAATTTTTTATTAGGGAATGAATATGAACAATATTGAATCCACTCCTTATCCACACATTAAAAAATATCATACCAATTTCTTCTTTAGTTAAAACATTTGCATCATTATCCAAAGCCTTAAACTTTACTTATAAGTGCTTCAGAAAACTCCACTAGCTTGAGTTCAAATTTGAAATTCATTTTCAAATAAATTTCATCTCGCTTCAAATTGAATATCTATGTACACTTTATACAACCATACCACTTCATTCAATTCTTTAGAACTTACAATATCTTCTATCTCAAGTATTTGTTGCTTCTCCAACTCATGACAATATTTTCATATAAGATAAATAAATAAGTAATAATAAACAATGACAATATTTTCATATAATATAAATAAATAAGTAACAATAAATATTCCATTGTAAGAATTAAATATAAGTCAACCCCTCCCACACACATGTATAAAGTTTTTTTTTCTTCCATCTTATTGAAATAAAATATTATAATAATTGATGCCTTGTATGTTTTTTCTCCTATACACCATTGCATACATGAGGCCATCTCCTTTTTATTTATTTTTATTTTAACGACTAATGTCGAATCACAAAAAAAAATCATTTGAGTTAATGGTCTTAAGAGCGCCTCAGAATATAGCACATACTCTCCAGAGTCTAGAGGGTCTCCATCTGAAGACTTTGGACAACGTTAATGTAAGCCACAAATTCATTCCGGTCCTCATACCTCTACTCTCTCTCGGTTTCCAAGTTGAGTTGAATTTTTTGGAGTTGGATGGAGATGTTTTCAAGGGTGACTGGGGCCTCAATCTCGCCAGGGGATTGGGCTGGGGAGATAGCCATGGTCGTTATTGAGTGTTGGCTCTCCATAGACTCCGAGTGGGAACTCAGATCTTCTGGAACCTCTCGATTATCCATTCCTCATACAAGACCACCACAATAGGCCCGACCACGTTCTCTCGGCATGCAAGTGTCCTTCTCTACCTCTCAATGTGTTGTGCTAACTCTCCAAGTCACCTAAATTCTGCCCATCTGAGAGACCCATGCTCCACCACTGAACCCTCAGCTAAGGTTGGCTCGGACCACCCCCCACATCTCTTGAGTTCCGTAGAAGAGGGACACATGACTACCCCCAGTCTTTACACTATCATCCAAGGAGGTGCAGAGTCTCCACCACTCATGGATATGAATTGCAGGAAGGCTAGATTGCTCCAAGAGCTCGAGACAAAACCACCCAGGGGCTGTGACATCATGGTGTTGATGATGCGGAGTCGATAGAATTGTAGCTGGCGCCCAGGATGCAAAACCAATTCTTCCAGCTAGAAACACATCCACTGTCCGGAATTCACCACCACCTCCGTCATCCTCCTCCTGGTGCAACGCGCACGTTCTTTTGTCATTCCGAGGAAGCCTCCCCGCTTCCCACCGTTCGCCACCACTGCCCGATGGGCCTACGCCTCTGCTCTGTCTAGGCCGATAAAGCTCAAGCAAGGGTTTTAGAACCATTGAATGATCGTCTTTGCAGACCACTACATCAGCCTTCACCATTGCCCGTGGAAATGAAATGTGAAGAACAACGTCCCTCATTTGTTTTCACAATACCAACCTCCTGTGAAATCTCCAGCCGCGAGGATCTTTAACACTCATGTGTGCGAGCTTGGTGAGTCAGCGGGCACGTGGCTTTGGGTCAAGCTAACCTTAACTGATCCCCTCCCACTTTTCTGAGTGATTGGACACCCCTATCGAGGATGTGAAGGTATTCATCCCTTAGGCTTTGGAGGTCCCGACTTTCTCTAGCGTTGAAGTCTGCTTTGGGGAGGATTTCATTCCAATTGCCACAAAATTAATGAGTTAGCTTATTCATACCTTTGCTGGCTAGCCAGTTGGCTGCCTTGTTCCCTAAGCGGAGCACATGGCTCGTAGTGATGTAGTCTAGTTGGATGATGTGACCACTGATGTAGGAGAGTCGGGCATCCAACCATGAGATATTAGCTATTCTCTGCGGATCATAGTTGTTGATTATTTTATGGGTCATATTTAGAATCAACCAGGATTCCCCGACTATACGTATACAATTATAACCAAAGTCTCATGCCAGAGTCAAGCCCACTTCCAACTCGCTTAAATCTACAACATTGTTTGTCATCGTACCAGGGGAGCGAGCGAACGCAGCTTGAGGTGATCCTTTGACATTGTGGAGGAGACCTCCATATTCTCCCTAGCTAGGGTTTTCCTTGGACGTGCCTTCAAAGTTAAGTTGGATATAGCTTTCGGGGGGAAGGGAGAAGGTAGACGGGGGGGGGAGGGGGAGAGTGGTGACTCAGAGTCGAGCGAGGATGGACAAGGTTCAGGGAGAGATTCATAAGGCATAGGATGGCTAGCTTGGGGGGGGGGTCGGGGGGGAGCCTCCTAGTTTGCGGGGTCCCAAGGGTCCACAAGAATAGATTCCCAAAGGTTTGACAGGGTCAAGGACCATATAAGCTAGGCGAATGGGGATTGATTATCAAAGATAGCGTGATTTCGCTCCTTCCAATTATTCTAGAGTAGGAGGCCAGGTAGAAGCCCCTATGCTCTGGAAACCACTAGGTTGGAGAATCTATGGATCAAATAGTCTTCAAGCAGGGTTCTTGAGATTTCTGGGAAAACATCTATGGGGCCAAAAATATCAAAGCCTTGCGACCATACCTATTGAGTTAGGGTGCATTCCATGAAGATGTGGGGTTGGGATTCTTCGGCTTGCTGACATAGGAATCACAAGAATAGCCCAATAAAATCCCTTTTAAGGAGACGATCCGATGTTAGAATACGTTTGTGCACTGCTAGTTAGAGGAAATGGGTCGATTTTGGCCAAAGGTAGCCATTCCATATTCTCTTCCAAACCTAAGTGTTGGGGATGGCCAGCACCACCGCATGAAGGAGATAGGATTCTCTGACTGAAAAGGCCCCCTGAGGTTGAGAGGTCCTATCTTAATTTTTCCGGGCCCTGGGTGGGATGGATTTTCTGTTGGGCGAGATACCAGGCTAGTCGCTCATACTTTTGTCAGGATAAATAAATAGGCCAATCTTCTGCAACTTTCCATTGTATCCACCCATACTTGTCTGATTATTTCCGCTAGTAATCTCTTATCTTTATAACTCCATAGGAATGGAAGAGGGGCATGAGATCTGTCAAAGAGGGGTCCTAAGAGAGGTGGGGGGATTTCTACCATGAGTCCTCCTAGAAATGATCAGTTGTCTTATCTTGCACCTCCTAGAAGAAGTGTGTCTAAATCAATTCATTGTTAGTGTTGGCAAGGTTCCAGATGGATGAGCCTTGAATTTGAAGGGGTGTGTGGAGGAGTTTTTACTGGTTTTTCCCTTGACGATACGTGTGAGACTAGATATTCTTCCATAATCCTGGTCCTCCTTTCAACAATTTCCACCAAATTTTAGCCCCTAGGGTTTCATTGAGAATGGTTGGGTCTCTCAAGCTCAAACCCCCCATCATATTTGGGAGACACAACTTGTGTCAGGCTACAAGAGGCCATTTTTTATCCGTTGCAGTACCACCCCAGAGGAATCGTCTAAATAAGGTAGTAATTTCTAAGTAAATGCACTTCGAGGCTAGAAGAGCTGACAGCTAGTAGAGGGGCACTGCTTGCAGAACATATTCGAGAAGAGTGGCTTGGCTTGATATATTAAAGACACAATGAGCCCAATTAGATATTTTTCTAGCCAATGTTGCACAGAGGTCCTTCCAGGGGGCAATTCGTAAAGGACTGAACATGAGAGGAAGGCCCAGGTATTTAGAGGGGAGAGAACCAATGTTGAAACCCATGGTTCTGGCTAAGAAAGCTTGCACAGGACGTGGAGTGTTGAAGAAGTAAATACCCGACTTAAGTTTGTTGAGGAGCATACTTGAAGCTACTTGGAAGTCTTCCAAGATGATGTTGAGATGGGAGGATTATTTCAAAGTCGCAGCACGAAAGGGGAGGTTATCTTCCACAAACTGTTGGTGAGTCACGTCAATGTTTGATCCCAGAAGATGAAGCCTTGTTATTTGATGGGATTGTTTGGCCACCTTGATTAAGCACCCCAATCCTTCTGCAGCAATAATGCACAGGACGGGGAAGAGCGGATCAACTTAACGAATTCCCCTAGAGGACCAGAAGGTGTCTGAAGGTGTGCCATTAATGAGAATGGAGAAAAAATGAGTAGAGATCGTTGATTTTATCCATTTAATCCATTCAGTTGAAAAACCAAAAGCCCGCAATATTTACTTAAGCTAATCCTAGCTAAGGCAGTCACATGCTTTCTATAGGTCTAATTTCAACAAAATTCCACACAACTTATGAGATTTGATAGAGTGGATGGTCTCGTGCGCGGAGACAATGACATCTAGGATTTGACGTCCCTCCAAAAACCCCGACTTCTCAAGGCTAATGATACGGTGAAGAATGGCTTGCGCCTGTGAACCATGATGGTGGATAAAATCTTTTAACTCACATTGCAGAGTGAGATAGGCTTGAACTCCCCTAGTCTGGTTTCCTCCTGCGATTTAGGGATGAGGGTGATGAAAGTGGCATTAAGGCATGAACAAACCTGTCGAAGCTACCGTGACTCCTCCACCAACTGCCATATATCCTGACTAAGGAAAGACCAGCCAACCTTGAAAAACTCTTCGGTAAGGTCGTCCGGCCCTAGGGCCTTACTTAATGGTAGGGCCTTCACTACTTCTTCCACTTTCGAGAGGGATATGGAGCTGAGAAGAGCTTCATTTTGGTGTTGGTATATCAAGGAGGGGATGTGCTGGGTGACTTTATACAAAGCCTTCGTTCTATCATAGCTTTCGTCATGCAGCAAGGAGGAGAAGAAGGTGTGAAGCTCTATCTCAATGGCTTCGATATTAATACTATTATTAACACCAACATAGATTCATATTAATTTTAGATCTACCAAGCATCGAGAGGGACAAAAAATCTCAAGATGAAAAACTCTTTATGAGTGCAAAAGTTTTGCACCTCGAGAGATTAGAATCCTTTTGACTCTTTGTAGATCCATAATTAATATGGATCTATTTTGGTTTTGAGAAATACATTAATAAAATGTTTTAACTATAATTTCTTTATAATATGTACATAGTTGACATAGAAATATTTTATATATGATTCAGAATCTCCATTTTAAAATGTTAACACATGCTCTCTTATAGTGTTAATACATGCCCTCTTATAGTCAGAAATGGAAAAAAACACACACAGACACATAATTATTTTTGTTATTAATATTTTTTTAAATGCCACATCTCTCTCCATGCATGCATTGAATTATTTTTATTATTAATATTTTTAAAAATGTTACATATCAACTCCATATTAAATATTTAAGTAATTACACATTCTTTCTTCTATCTTAAATTAGAAAGCACGTATTAATGAAATAAGAATTTTCTCTCTATTAATGAACATGCATATTGAAATACTTGATTTATATAGCATATTAAACTTTTTTTTGTTATTAATATTTTTTAAATGTTATACATCAACTCCATATTAATAAAGAAATAAATTAAACATCTATATTATATAATGTAAAGTGAAAATATATGATTTTAAAAAAATTTAAATTACTTTATTTTTCTCTATATAAAATTGATATAAAATTATCTTATTTAATATGGGGATTGAAATCTATATAATGAATTACTCTTGGATAAACTAGTGGAGTTTTGTGGAGCATTATCCAAGAGCATATACGTATATGTTAAAAATATACGTATATAATCTCTCTTCAAATACGTATATACTCTTGGAAGAACAAAACCACTTTATTGGATGATTTAACATTACAATATCTTCTATTTCAATACGTTGATTTAAAAGTTATTTGTTACATTTTACTTCTCTAACTCATGACAATATTTTCACATAGATAAATAAATAAGTATTAAGAAATATTACATTGTTAGAATTATCTACCAAGTCAACATAAAAAATGTTGAGACACACACACACATATAAAGCTTTTTGCTTCCATGGTACTCATAGAAATATTATAGTAGTTGATGCATTGTATGTTTTGTCTCTTATGCCTCTTTATTTTTATTTTTATTTTCTAGGAGGGGCAGGTGCTAGAAACTATGGAGTCTCCCATGACATACACCTCCATGTTATTGAATTTATAAATTCTTCCCTAGACAGAGGCTATTTGTAAACCTTAAGCCTGTAACCATTGACAAGAAGGGGAATTCCTTCCCCATCTATGGTTCTAATCTAAACTACGCCATTATCATAACATTTGTCCACTTTATAGGGTCTCGGCCATCTTTTCATTAGTTTTCCTTTTAAATACTTAAACCTTGAGTCATACAACAATGCCCAATTTCCTTCTTGAAATGTATTTTCCTTAATTTACTTGTCATGCCAGACCTTCCTTTGCATTTGAATTACTTTTGTGTGAAGGAGTGCTTTCATCCTGAACTTGTACAATCCATTTAATTGCAACAACCTCTCTTGTTGGACATTTTATATATCTAGGTCTAACTCAACTGGCATCCTTGAAGTGTTGAACTCAAATTTAATTGAAAGAAGATATTTCTTGCCATAGAACAGGTCATAAGGAGTGAACCTTTTTATTTTTTTCCAATTAGTGTTGTAGGCCCAAGTAGCTTCTACAATTCTATCGGCCCAATATTTTCTATTGCTGCTCAAAACCTTGGTGATGATATTCTCTAGGGCTCTATTGGTAACTTCCACTTAGCCATTTGCTCGAGTGTGGTAGGCATTGGAAGTATTATTCTTTATCTTGTTCCTCCTGAGAATATTCTCAATGATATGAGTTGTGAATTGTGCCCCCTGATCAATGACTACCTATTTGGGGTATCCAAATTTGTAAAACACATTCTCTCTTAGAAATTATTCTACTTTCCCCCTGGTTGCTACCTTCACAACTTTTTTTTCAGCCCACTTTGTCATGTAATTAGTGCAAACTATGATATACTATTTCTACCCAGATGGTGGATCAGTAGGTCCAATGAATTCCATGCCCCACTTTTCAACTGGATCAAGATCCACCTGAGGTTTAAAAGGCATCTCATCCCTCTGTGTAGGTTTCCCCATCCTTTGGCATTGGCCACGCCTCTTAGTGTATCTTCTAGTATCCTGGTGAAGGGTAAGCCAATAGTAACCTACCTACAAAACTTTGAAGGAATTCTTTTTTTGTAGCAAAGTGGCCTCCAAAGGGCTATCATGACATGTAGAGAGGATATAAAAAACCCTTACTCCCTCACACATCTTCTGAGAATTTTGTCAAAGCCTAGCTTGAAAATATTTCCCCCAATCCATGTGAAAGAGGCGCATTTTCTGATGAACTTGCTTTTCTCCTTGAATGAGAGGTTAGGAGGGAACTTTACAGCAACCAAGTAGTTAGCTATGTCATAATAACATGGTGAGAGTGCTGAGATAGTGAAGAGATGTTAATCTAGTAGTTTTTCATCCACCGTTCCTTCTTCATCTGTAGATAGAGCTAACCTGGATAAAAAAAATATGCAACATTCTCCTTTCCAGTTTTATCAACAATGGTTAGGTCAAACTCTTGTAATAGTAACAATCATCTAATTATTCTAGCATTAACATCTAGTTTGTTCATCAAATATTTTATGGTTGTATGGTCAGTGTGTACAATGGTCTGATAACCAGTGACATAATTTCTAAATTTGTTTAAAGCATGGAAAATGGATAGCATCTCCTTCTCTTTAATAGTGTAATTGAGTTTAGCCTTGGCAAGTTCTTACTGATGAAATACATTGCATAAGGTAATTTTTCTTCTAACTGCCCCAATTATGCACCCACAACTTTTTCTGATGCATTGGTGTGGATGTGGAAAGGCATAGTCCAATTTGGACCTCAGATAATGGGGGCAGTAGTCAACTTTCCCTTAATGAGATCAAAAGATTCTTGACAAAGACTGGACCAATTAAACTCATAATCTTTGGCCAACAAACCAAATAGTGGCAAAGCCAACTTGTTGAAATATTTGATGAACCTTCTATAATAGCCATCTAACCCCAAGAAACTCTTGACATCTCTCTACGTTTGAGGAGAAAGTACCCTTTTGATGATGGTGATTTTTTTTGGGTCCAGATTCCACCTGTATTCCTGCTTAGGAGATTGAGTTCCCCAATACAAATCCTACTCTTTTCATGAATTCATATTTTTCTGGGCTCAGGGAGAGATGCATCTCAAAGCATCTTCTCAACACTTTTCCCAAATTGGAGAGAGATTCCTGGAATTCATCCCCATAGGGTGTGAAATCTTTCATGTTGATTTCAACTGATTCATGGACTAGCTCTGAGAAAATTCTCAATATAACTCTATGGACGGTAGTTGGGGGCATTGCAAACCTAAAGGGTAGGACTCTGTAATCAAAGATACCCCTAGGGCATGTGAAAGTGTTATTGTCCTGGTCCTCAGGGCTGATTTGGATCTAGTTATATCCACTGAACCCTTCTAAGAAGGAAACTAACTTCTTTCCTACAAGGTCATCAAGGACTTAGTCTATAAAGGGCAAAGGGAAATGGTCCTTCTTGGTGGCTTTGTTGAGTTCCCGATAATAAACATAGATTCACCATTTTCCATTCTTCTTCAAAACCAGGAAAAAAGGAGATACCTGCTCATTGTCTGATATAGGATAAATGAAACCTGCATCTAACAATTTCTATAATTCTTCCTTGACTATGTCTTTTAAAGCTGGGTTCATTTGCATTTGGGGTTGGAGCATAGGCTTGCATCATTCCTTAATGTAAATATTACATATGCATACTGAGGGATGCACCCCTTTCATGTCCTTCTAATCCCAATCACATGCATCTAGGTTTTCTTTCAAAAGCTGGTGTAGATGCTTTTCCTCTTTTTCTGATAGGCTTGAGTTAATTTTCAGATATTTGGATGGGCCAAAATCCCGATCCTTTGTGGTTTCAGAGGTTGAATAAACTATGTTCATTTCCATCCAAGGGTGGCTTTCAAATTCTTTTACTAGGTTTCCAAGCGGGTTGTTAGTGAGGGACTAGTTTTGAATGACATGGTCGATGAGTTCATCTTCATCAAGCTAACCCCCTCTAAGAGCAACATCTATGGTACAAATGGGGATGTTGTTGTATACCTCATACTATTCTTCCTCCAACCATGTAGGTAGATAATGATCAATGGAAGGTTGAGCTAGAGGATATAATGCCATTTGTTTAGACAAGGGCCCATTCTTAATAGTCATGTTTTCGACCCGACAACTGATATAAGGATCCGCAATTGATAACCAAGGTCTCCCTAAGATGAGAGGATATCCATTGAACTTGGTTTTTGGCTGTAGAACCAAGAAATCTATAGGATACTCCCAAGAATCAATTAAAACCATAACATCCTCAACAATTCCTTTCGAAGTTACTATGGACCGATCTGCAAGTTGCAAAACTATTGTGGTTTTCCTCAAAGTCCCTTGGAGGCTGAGTTTCAACATATTTTCCTTAGTCATAACATTTATGGCAACTCTGATATCAATTAGAGTATTGGGGACTATGACACCATATATGCGCATATCTACAACTGGACTGCTAGGGTCCAGGTACTTTGGAAATATGACCCTTCCCAACATCAAGTTGAATAGTTGTCCTACTACATTGATCGTGGGGGTATATTTCTTCTTTCTCCCACGTTTCTTAAATAAATTTTCCTTAATGATCCTATTGCAAATAGGGACATCATTAATGGCCTGGAGAAGGGGTATTTTTACACACTAATTTATGTTATCCCAAAAGTTCGGTCTTCTCTGGGTTGTGCTGACTGGAATGGATCAAGCGCTCAGGAAAAGGAGGTTTTTGGATCTATTGGGGTCTTGTGTTTTGATATATTGGCTAACCAAAAGATAAGGCAACATCAAAACCAATATTTAGAGTTCCAGGATCTAGTCCTCCTGTTCTCAAAGAGGGATCTCTCAAATGTTTTGCAAAGATATGTCTTGTTTTCTTGTAAGTATTGATTTTAGACTAGTTATTAAGTGCAAGTGTTTTTTTGGTTTTTTTTTCTGGTTGAATTGGTACAGCAGAACATGAAAGGTCTAGGAAAGATAGGTAGAAAGAAGAAGTGGCAGGTTCATTGGGTAATGGATTCAAGAAGAGATTTATGACAAGCTCATCAATTTATATGGGATATCAAAGGGAAAATCTAACTTGGCCACAGGATCCTTTAGTTTTTTTGAATGAGATGGACATAAATGATTTTGAAAAGAGAATTTTAATTCTCAACAAAGGGAACTTAAAAACATAACTTGAACAATAAAGAGGTATTTGATAGATAGGGCTAACCATGAATTCTACAAACCACACTTTAAGAAAATAATGACTTCAAGACAACTTTCAAAATGAAATCTAAGATTCGGGGAACACCCTATTTCCTCAAAGACTTTATTTCCAAGGAATTAGAAAACATGAAAGATTCACTGATAATTGCATTCATAGAAGAGGGAACACATAACACATCTATGACTATAAAGACCTTTAAAACAAATTTTCAAGTAGGGACAAAGGGTATGATCAAAACAGACCTCCTTGGATAACTGTAAACAATGGTACTTCAAAGGGAGACTTCAAAAACAGCTTTCAACTGGCAGCAAACAAGCAGGGAAAACTATAAATCATGCTGGAACCAACTATTTGAACTATTTGAGAAATAAACAAGCATAAGGGTTCAAGAGAGTGATTAAAGAATCTAAAATTCCTTAGCAGAAGAAAACATAAAACAGTGAAGGATAAACAGGTCTAACGTGCTTCCAGGAGTCATTTCTTAGCCTAAAATTTTCATCCTACTGTAGTAAGAATTTATGGAACATAATGAAAACAGGAAAAATAGTAGACAGTTCAGAATACATCACCAACAGCCAAGCTCAGGGATCCAATGATAGAGCCTTCTCAAGAACAAGCATGTCAAAACATCATCAAGCTTCCAAGACTTCAATTTCTTCTTCAACTTCAACAGACTATGTATTATTTCAAAGAGTTCCAAAGTTACAACTAGTGACCAAACAATGCTTTACAATGTGCTCCTCAAGGAGATTTGATAAGAAAATGAGGAGGTGGAAGAGTTCCTAGGTTTGAAGTGTAATTAATTCTATACTAAATGTGACTCATAGCCTTGAAAACCATGCAAGGCATAAGGTAGGAACACATTGAATTACAACTTTGTTTCATTTATTCTGTTGAAAATGCAGCAAGATGATGGAGCCTAGTGAAATGAAGTCGCATTCACTAGGTGGGCCCGCAAGCTATTTTTGGCGCAAAGTCTATTTTTAGACTATGTCTATTTTTAGACATATGAATCATGTACTGGGAGTTGCAGTATGCTATTCTTGGAGGACTGGTCATGTTGGTAAAAATAGATGGGCCTCTATTTTTAGACATTAGGTGGTTTCTATTTTTAGACTGTCGGGCTAAAAATAGAACAGTCAAATATTATTTACCCTTAATAATATTTGGACTCTAAACTTCAGTTTACTCTCTTGGAGCACTTCAGTTTGACCCCCAGAGGTGGGGCATGCAGCTAACATGAGGATTTACACTATTCCCATGGGTTTGGTGAGCTCATGCATGATAGACTTCAGTTAGACTCACGTGGCAGAGTTTTGGTGGAGTTGATTGAGGAGTTAATGGAGATTGTGTTCCGGTTAACTAGTTGAACTAGTTGTGATCAGTTTAACTGGCGATTACACTAGATATGAGTTGGGTGAATTAAATATTATTTAATTCACTGATATTAACTCATTATTCAAATAAATAACACATCATTTAACTCAGTGCATGGACAGTTCAGTGGAGATCAGTGAAAGAGGTAGATGAAAGGGTGAGATTGACAACAGTTGTATATTAGTTGTGCATGAGATTTGCACAATCAGTGGGATGAGAGTTCCAGTGATGATTTCACTGTTCAATCAAGGCGAATTCGAACTTGGTTCAGCTACATTCACACTTTGGATTGCGCAGTAGAGGCAGGCAGACTTCTGGAGGAGTTTTGAACCCGTAACCTGTTCAAAACAGAGCTAGTTTGTGTGTAGCTTTTGGAGACAGTACTGAGTACTTGTGAGGAGTATTGTATTGTGTAAAGCTACATGTTTCTCATACATTATATCATACATATAGCTGGGGGTTTCAGCTATAAGCTTTCCCCATACATGCTGTGTTCTATGTGTGTGAATTGATGTTCTGTCGCTTGTTTTATTTTCCGCATGTGATGATTAATTTGTAGAAGAGATTATGTGTTATGCATCAAATCGAATTTGTGTATGATCGGGATAATCTTAGTGCTTGAATATTCATTTTTCAGAAAATTTCTACATGGTATCGGAGTGATATTAATCATCAAATATATATTACGGTGATTGCAAACTTATTTCCTCGGACAGAGTCTGCATACGGGCCAGGTAGCCTCCGGATTCATCTTTCTTCGGAAAGTGAAAGGTCTGGTAAATGCCCATGCAGTTAATATCTGATTTGGAAATAATTTGTTCTCAAGTGTAGATCGGAAGTGATTGAGTTATCAGCTGGTGGTGAAATTCAAATTTGCAGATTTGTGTTCTTGGTGCCGCGGTGAAAATGTCTTTCAACAGATTGCGACTAGAATATGCCTTGGAAGGCAGTTCGAATTATGTTGCATGGAAAGACCGCATGGAGGCTGTATTAGATGATAATGGGCTGTTGGAATTCGTGGAGAAAGAGATTCCAAAGCCTACTTCTACTGATGTTGCTGTTGTGGAAGCATGGAAAAAGAAACAAGCAAAATGTCGAAGGATCCTGTTGGTGGGCGTAAAGGATCACATTGTGTCCAGCCTGCATGGGAAGGCTTCTCCATATTTGATGTGGAAAGCCTTGACGGATCTATACCAAAGCAAGAGCGACCAAAGGAAGCTGGCGCTCAAGGATAAACTCAGGAACATCAAGTGTGAGAAGGGAGAAAGTATGCCGAAGTACCTCACGAGGTTCACCCAATGCAGGGATGAGCTGGGAAGTGTGGGGGTGACGGTGGAGGATGAGGACTTGGTGAGCTTGGCTCTCCTTGGTCTTCCAAAGAGTTGGCATGCCTATCAGGATAGTGTCAATGGTCGGGAGAAATTTCCGGGATGGGAGAGACTGTGGTCTGATCTCGTGCAAGAGGAGATCCGGCGAAATACAAGAGATGGATCTTCATCAAAGGGAGTTGATGAAGAAAACTACGCTTTGGCTGCCAAAGCAAAGAAGGGGAAGAGAAAGAAAACTTCTCATTCTGGTGATAAGGGCAAGAAGCAAGACATGTCTAAGGTGAAGTGTTTTCACTGTCACCAACATGGACATTATGCCACAAATTGTCCGTAGAAGAAGAAAAACAAGCAAGCGGGAAGATCTGCAGATGGAGAGGCTTTGGCCTCGCAGTTTGAGCATGAATTTTTTCTGATCGCATGCTTGGTATCAAGTTTTATGGGATCAGTGTGGTTCTTGGACAGTGGTGCATCATTCCACATGACGGGAGATCGAGATTTGTTTTCAGATCTGGAGGACAAAGATCTGGGCGTGCACATCGAGATGGGCGATGATGGTAGATACAGTGCGACCGGTATCGGTACCATATCATTTCAGAGGGAGTCTGGTAAACCCTTCGTATGGAAGGAAGTGATGCATGTGCCTGGATTGAAGAAAAACTTGATCTCTGTGGCGATGTTGGAAGACAAGGGGTATGATGTGGTCTTCAGCGAAGGAAAGGCTTTCCTGCGCAGTAAGACTACTGGAGAGACCCGGAAGATAGGGGTTCGAACCAAGAACCTTTATCAGTTGCAAGTAGATGGCTGCGCAGCAATGGCATGCAAAGCGGGAGAAGTGGTGAGCCGGGATGATGAGGGCGAACTGTGGCACCGGAGATTGGGCCACCTTCACCATGGAGCTTTGAAGATCCTGCAGCAGATTTCTACTGGGCTTCCTAAGGGCACCCTTGCGCAGTCAGATCAGTGTAAGGGGTGTACTTTAGGGAAGTATGTGAAAGCCACCTTTCACGAGAAGGATAGTCGCGCCACGACGATCCTTGAGAGAGTTCACACAGACGTGTGTGGTCCTTTCTCAGTAGCTTCGACAGCAAAGCACAAGTACTACGTGATATTTGTTGATGATTTCTCTCGAAAGTGCTGGATCTTCTTCATGCAGAAGAAGAGCGAGACATACTCTAAGTTCTGTGAGTTCAAAGCACTGGTCGAGAAGGAATTGGGGAAGAAGGTGAAGGCTCTTAGGAGCGACAATGGTGGTGAATTCATCTCGGCTGAATTCAAGGACTTTTGCAGCGCAGAAGGGATTCGGAGAGAGCTCATCGCACCCCATAACCCACAACAGAATGAGGTGGCTGAGCGGAAGAACAAAACTATTGTGGGTGCTTCACGGGCAATGTTGCATGATCAGGGCCTACCCCTTCATTTGTGGGCTGAGGCATGCAATACAGCAGTATATGTGCAGAACCGTTGTCCTCACAAGATTATTGGCATGAGTACACCGGAGGAGGCTTATTCTGGCAAGAGGCCTGACATTTCCCATTTGCGGATTTTTGGTTCTCCTGTCTACATGCATGAGACGAAGGATGCCAAAAAGAAGCTGGATCCAACCGTAGAGGTTGGAATATTTGTGGGGTACACTGATACGCCCCACAACTATCGGGTGTATGTGCCAGACAATCGCAAGACTATTGTGCGATGGGATATCAAATTTCAGGAGGAGAAAGCCATGCAGTGTTTTCTTGAGAGGGAGGCACACTTGCATGCAGATGAGGAGCTGTTAGCTCCTAAGGATGAGTCTCAGGATGTGGATCAGCCACAATATGAGATTCATGGAGTGGAAGAAACCACTCATGCAACGCCAACCATTAGAGGGCGCAAGCGCACTACAGAAGCTGAGCGACTGGCTCAAGATGCAGAGAAGGTTGTAGGACCACCTACAACACAGCGTAGACAGAGACAGTCACCGGATCGGTACATTGGATACATGGCTCTTATGAGTCAATGTGTCATGACAGAGCCATCCTCTTTCGAGGAAGCTGTGGAGGAGCCCGCATGGTAGACGCCATGATCGAAGAGTATGATTCGATCGTCAGAAACAGTGCATGGGAGATTGTCCCAAGACCGAAGGGGAAATCAGTGGTAGGTTCGAGATGGATCTACAAAGTGAAGCAGGCAGCTAACGGGAATGTGGAAAAGTACATGGCAAGATTTGTTGCCCGAGGCTTTTCTCAGATAGAGGGGATCGATTATGAGGATACCTTTGCACCTGTCGCAAGGTACTCTTCCATACGGACGATCCTATATCTCTCAGCGCAGATGGGATGGCACATCCATCAGATGGATGTGAATCTTTGCGTTCCTCAATAGATTCATTGAGAGGAGGTGTACATAAGAGCAGCCTGAAGGTAGAGCAGCCCAAGGTTTCGAGATCTTCGACGGTGAGTCGCATGTGAACTCCATCAAGAGAGCTCTTGTATGGTCTAAACCAAGCACCTGGAAGTGCTTGGTACACATGGATATGAGCAGGTTATTTCACCGGGCTTGGATTCTCAAGAGTGAGCGGTCCTAACCTGTACCAGGGTGTGTGGTGGAGGAAGGTAACGAAATCATCGTCTTGTATGTAGATGATGCGGTTGCAACCAGGTGATGGTACATTTGATACTTTCATGCAAGGAGGATCTTGCACGAGAGTTTGAGATGAAGGACTTGGGCATCCTTCATTATTTCCGGGGATTGGAGATTTGGCAGCGCAGCGGAGGACTGTTTGTTTCTCAGGGCAAGTATGCCCGGGAGATTCTGGAGAGGTTCAACATGCAAGGCTGCAAGCCTGTTGACACTCCTCTTCCTGGTGGTTGGAGGAAGGAGGATGCTACTTCGGCGAAGGTAGTGGATGCCACTGTCTATCGACAGTTGGTGGGGTCGCTTATGTATCTGGTCAATACACGACCCGATATATGCTATGCAGTTAACTAGCTTTCGTAAGCTATGGTTAAGCCTACCAAGCTCTTTTGGAAGGCAGGCAAGCATGTATTGCGCTATATTAGAGGCACATTGGGATATGGTCTATGGTACAGACAGGAGGATGGAGCGAAGCTTTCTGGCTTCACTGATGCAGATTGGGCAGGGAGCCCAACGGACCGGAAGAGCACATATGGAGGAGTTTTCAGCATTGGGTCGACAGCAGTTTCCTGGTACAGCAGGAAGCAGAGATCCGTGGCACTCAGTTCAGCAGAGGCCGAGTACATGGCAGCAAGCTTGGCTGCATGCGAGGCTATTTGGATGAGGAAGATCCTCGTTGGATTGTTCGGGTTGCACTTGGAGCCTATTGTGATTTATTGTGATAACCAGAGTTGCATTAAACTCTCGGCTAATCTAGTATTTCATGATAGATCCAAACACATCGACATCAGGTACCATCATATCAGAGATTGTGTGCAGCGGAGAATCATGTTACTTTCATACATTCCCATGGGGGATCAGGATGCTGATATCTTGACGAAGGCGCTCACCAGGAGAAAATTCGAGTTCCACAGAGGCAGGATAGGGGTTGCAGATAATCCATATCTTGTTGAGAGGGAGTGTTGAAAATGCAACAAGATGATGGAGCCTAGTGAAATGAAGTCGCCTTCACTAGGTGGGCCCGCAGGCTATTTTTGGCGCAAAGTCTATTTTTAGACTATGTCTATTTTTAGACATATGGATCATGTACTGGGAGTTGCAGTATGCTATTCTTGGAGGATTTTTCATGTTGGTAAAAATATATGGACCTCTATTTTTAGACATTAGGTGGTTTCTATTTTTAGACTGCCGGGCTAAAAATAGAACAGTCAAATATTATTTACCCTTAATAATATTTGGACTCTAAACTTCAGTTTACTCTCTTGGAGCACTTCAGTTTGACCCCTGGAGGTGGGGCATGCAGCTGACATGAGGATTTATGCTATTCCCATGGGTTTGGTGAGCTCATGCATGATAGACTTCAGTTAGACTCATGTGGCAGAGTTTTGGTGGAGTTGATTGAGGAGTTAATGGAGATTGTGTTCCGGTTAACTAGTTGAACTAGTTGTGATCAGTTTAACTGGCAATTACACTAGAGATGAGTTGGGTGAATTAAATATTATTTAATTCACTGATATTAACTCATTATTCAACTAAATAACACATCATTTAACTCAGTGCATGGACAGTTCAATGGAGACCAGTGAAAGAGGTAGATGAAAGGGTGAGATCGACAGTAGTTGTATATTAGTTGTGCATGAGATTTGCACAATCAGTGGGATGAGAGTGCCAGTGATTATTGCACTGTTCAATCAAGGTGAATTCGAACTTGGTTCAGCTACATTCACACTTTGGATTGCGTAGTAGAGGCAGGCAGACTTGTGGAGGAGTTTTGAACCCGTAACCTGTTCAAAACTGAGCTAGTTTGTGTGTAGCTTTTGGAGACAGTACTGAGTACTTGTGAGGAGTATTGTATTTTGTAAAGTTACATGTTTCTCATCCATTATATGATACATATAGCTGGGGGTTTCAGCTATAATCTTTCCCCATACATGCTGCGTTCTATGTGTGTGAATTGATGTTCTGTCGCTTGTTTTATTTTCCGCATGTGATGATTAATTTGTAGAAGAGATTATGTGTTATGCAGCAAATCAAATTTGTGTATGATCGGGATAATATCAGTGCTTGAATCTTCATTATTCAGAAAATTTCTACATATTCTATTTCTGATTTTTAGGCTTAGTGGGCAAAAATATAGACTTTAAGGCACTTTCTTATCTTTACAATAACTTCCGCTGACAGATTGGGATATTTGTTTTGCTTGTAATAATTGTTCAGTTGTCTTTGGCCTTAATGTTTCAGACTGAGATTTGATCTGGGTATTCCTTTGAGGCAGAGAGGCCGCAGGTGGAAATTGTGGTAGCTAGGGATTCAATTAGCCCCTCTGATGTGGCATTCGAGGTCTTCTGGATCTGATTTGTGGATTAGGCCTTTGATTCTAGAGTTCATGCCTTGATCCTTTAAGATTTGATTAACATCTTTAAACCTTTTATTATTCTTTGATCTTCATCTTTACACTGATATTCTTTCATTTGTAATTAAATCTAACTATGTTTGTTTTTTGTAGGTGCATAGAGGGTTTGTTGGAGATTTTGTTCAGAAAGTCGATAATCATGATTTATCGATCTTGTAAAAACGTGTGATTACTACCTTAAAACTCTTTAATTTGTATCAAAGGTTGTGAGGATCGTCATCCTTGGCCAATAAATCTGTAATTATTTGTTGTAGGTTTTTTAATTTTAACTTCATTGAACCTGCATAAAAACAAACAAATGTTATTTAAATCCTGCGAAAATTGGTTTAGAACTGCTTAGCAGGGTTTGTGGAAGTGTTTTGAAGCAGTGAGGACAGAAGAATTTGCAGCGGAGAACGGGTTTCTATGTAAAAGCAAAGACTCAGGGTTTAAATTTAAAATATGGCGCGAATTGGGAAGAAGTGGTTTCGGGAAAACCATCAGTGGCGTTCGCGCAACATTTGGGGGGGTAGGCGGTATTAACTTTTGGAACGCGATATGACTCATCGCTCGACGCGTGGCAAATGAAAACTGCTTTTATCATGCGAAAGTAGCACACTGTGGAGGAGGGGTGAAAATCGTGCGCTATTGATCATCGACCATTGGATTGGAGGCTCCAGATCCAACAGTGCGGGTTGAACGCGATGGATGAGGAGCTGCGGGGTAAAAGTGTATGCGAGGTCCATGGTGACGTCAGCAAAATTGGCGCTCTTTGAAAAATATTTTGCGCTGGGTTAAAAATGGTCAAATGGGGTTATAAAGGGGAGGATCAATTGGAGCCGTCAAATCGTGAGGATCGACGGTCGAGATCTGTCGATGGGGGAGAATGAGAAGGGCGGAGTGTGAAGAGCAGAAGTAATGTGGACCGTCGGATTTGAGAAGATCAACGGCAGAGATTTCAACGCGGAATCGCGCAAGAAATGAATGGTGTGAGGGGAGGGGAGAAAGGCGATGTGCGATTAAGCACTGGACGTCGGATTTGGCAGAATGAACGGCTGGGATTACATCGCATCAGAGAAAAGGAAAGAGGCCAAAGCACTGGGGTCTTTGAGTTTGTGATGTGTGATTAAGCACTAGCCATCGGATCGGTATGAGAGATCAACAGTCAGGATTGAATCGACGGGTGTGATGTCAGAGGGCTATGGGCAAAGTGCGACTAAATCTCGATCATCGGTTACTATGGATTCGACGGTCGAGATTAGATCGGTGGATCTGGTCATCGGAGGAAAAAGAAAAAGAGAAAGGGAAGACTTTGTTTGCGATATGCGATGCAATGCGGGCTATTCGATCAGAAGAGAGACATTAGGGGAATTTTGAGGTCTAAAATGGGCCTCCTAAGGAAATTATAAAATAATAGTGGAAAAAATCAAATAAGATTTGATGACATCATCAAATTTTAGAGAGAAAAATGAAAAAACTACTTTTTCAACTCATATTTTCAACTTATCTCCCAAAATTTTTACTCAAATTTCGAGCGGGAGTACTCATTGGATGCGAAATTTAATTCCCCATCCAAGGAGTACCCATGTTGCATACTTTCGATGGGTCCTACTACACGAAAAATGAGAAATACATAAAAAAAACGTGATTACAATCACGTTTTTTATGTATTTCTCATTTTTCGTGTAGTAGAGTTCATCGAAAGTATGAAACATGTGTACTCCTTGGATGAGGAATTAAATTTCACATCCAACGAGTACTCCCACTCGAAATTTGAGTAAAAAGTTTGGGAGATAAGTTGAAAATACGAGTTGAAAAAGTAGTTTTATTATTTTATTATTTTTTAATACTTTTACCCTTTTATTTAAAAAATGGTAAATCATCCCCCATGGTTGACATCATCATCTTGAATCCTATTGGTTGTTATAAAGTTTATTTTTGTTGTACATTTTTCTTAGGAGGCCCATTTTAGACCTCAAAATTCCCCTAATGTCAACGGTTAGGATTTAATCGGCGGGTGCGATGGTGAAGGGCTTATGAGAGGAAGGATGGGGCCCAATGGCCGTTGATCTGCAAAGATCAACGGTCAGGATTTGTTTAGACCAAAATGTTGGGAAAGAGGAAAATAGAAGGAAAGTAAGGGTTTGGGAAGGGTTTTCAAGTCTTTTAGCACCCGATTGTGGGGCTTTACGACGCATGGAGGAAGGGGCTAAAGGAAATAAGCCCTTGGGGGCTTTAAATGCCTTATAGTGCTAGAAGACTGTTTCTAGGCCAAAAATAGGGATTTTAAAGCCAAAAGAGGGTTTCGGTAGGCTAGAAAAAGGATTTTTAAAGCAAATAAAAGGATGATATAAGGTTTAAAAGAGTTTTTGAAATTATTTAGAAGTCGAATAAAGGTCTTTTTATGGATGAAATTAGAGAGTGAGATGGAGAGGTGAAATGAGGGAAAATGAAGTTCCTTAAGCAGTTTTTCTCTTGGTAATCAGTAGGTACTTGAGGACAGCAGTGAAGATTAATTCACAGGATAAAGAACATCATAAGACTTTCAAAAATATGATAGGTTTTTTGAAGGAAACTATCTCTTGAAGGCTTGAAGACAAAGTCTAGCCACCTCTCGGTATAACAAAATTTATAGGTGGCTAATAGTGGCTCCACTTGGGGAGGCAGCTGGTTCTTTAGGTGTCCTGAACCTCAGCTATTGATCTCTAGCTTTTCAGTAAACCAGTTCCTTCATCCATTGGGAAGCAACTTTCTTTTCCTTTAGCTGACCTTTCTTTGATTTGATAATCTCTACAGTAATATGAAACAATGGAATTCTATCAAAACAACATCTCTACCTACCCATTTCTAATGATCCTAACATTTTTTCTTCTTTTCAGAGTGTATTTGGACTAGAAAACTCTCTTCATAAACATTTTATTCTTTTGAAAACAGGAAAATAATCTAAGTCTAATCTTATTCCTCCATGAGTTCAGATTAAGCAGTTGAACTCATAAGGTTCTCTACCTAACTACTATATGTCAGAATTACACTGTCTGACAGACCTTTTTCTCTAAATTCTAAAATAGAAATTTAAAAGTAGCCAAGCCAGGATTAAGAAATTTGACTTGCTACAGATCTATGGCATAAAAACAAGCTGCACATAGATTTTATTTTCAGAAAAGTAAAACAAAATTGTGAAGGCTTAAGATCTGAAAACTAAAACATCCTTCATTATCTCTTTAGCTCTGATTTTGAATTTGTTTGAGTTGTATTTTCTCTCTCATCTAGTTCAAGTTTTGAGCATATTGGAACCAGTTTGTTTTCTATCTTTGGCTCAAGATTTAATATAATTTAGAGCCATTCTTCTTTTGAGATTCATAGGTTCAGATATTGAATTTGTTTGAACCTTTTTTTCCCCTATCCTAATCGACCTTACTGATAAGCCAAGATTGTGCTGTTTGGTTGATCTAATTCACTAAGCTATCAGCAGTAAATTGAAAAGCTAATTAGTCATGATTAGGCTGTATGACTAACTAGAATTGTGTTTTTAGGAGTGGAATTTTGAGCTTGCACACTTTCAGACTTTGTCTCTCTTTTTGGTATGGGGCTGTACCTTTCTTGTTTTATCTGCCCTCTTTTCTTTTCTATTTCTTTTGTATTTTTATTTTTCTAACTTTGAATACAATTTTCAGACAATGATAATTTAAAATGGAAAGTAAAAAAGCTTTGAAACTCATGACTCTTAACAAAAGTAATGCTTGAGCACCCTGCCATTGACAGGACCTCCATATAGATCTTCTCCATTCAATTCTTTTAGGAAGAAAGCATTGTGACCCCTCTCAGCATGAATAATATAGGTTCCTTTCCACAAGTTCTCGAACTTTCCATGTTTTCCCTTCTCTTCCCTTCTTGAATCCCATTTTAGAACCACATTTCCAACTTGGAAATTGTTTGCCTTAGTCCTTTTATCAAATATTTTCTTGATATTGTCTTGGACTAGTTGTGTTCTTTCGTAGACTTCTTCTCTGGACTGCTGTAAAT
The DNA here is from genome assembly GCA_034641835.2 of Pinus albicaulis. Classification (NCBI taxonomy): domain Eukaryota; kingdom Viridiplantae; phylum Streptophyta; class Pinopsida; order Pinales; family Pinaceae; genus Pinus; species Pinus albicaulis. The sequence goes on along the minus strand of CM076570.1, from coordinate 422,967,189 downwards.
GAATTGTTTCGTTGATTCTTCTCAACATATCATTTTCTTCAGTTTGCACTTCTTTAAGGAGTTTTATGACTGGAACTCCTAATGATGTTCGGAAGACTGCATACATTCCATAGACCAGCTGTTATAGCATCATTTTTCACCCTCAGGGGATTCATGATTGTCTTTATGGTTTTGGGCACCCATTCCTACAGACTTGAACAAATTCATTAAAAAACAGTTTTAAAATTCCCATACGCGGGTATGCCCAGAATTTTCCGCGTGTATACGTGAGTCCACATGTACTTTTCTGCGTATGCCATTAAAACCATTAAAAAATATATAAATTCCCTATTTTCGGACTGGGTTGATGGTTACTCCAGTAGTTCAACCACCCCAGTACGTGGCCAACTGTTTCCAACTAACTGGAACTACTTTGAGGGGGTATAAAAGCCCCTCATGTGCATGGCCTAAGGGAGAGAAATTTTATAGACATTATACTCTGTTGGAATCCCTAATTCAAGTCTGATTTCCCGTGCCTCCTGCACTTTCCCAGATTTATACAGGAAACCCTTGTTTCCTGGAGATGTTCATCCATTTATATGCCATCTCGAGTGCACAAGTCTTGAAATTTTCTTAGCGAGGCAAGGGCGGGACGAATCCGGACGACGGTCTGCTCGAAGATCATGGAAGGATTCAGGTGATCTCTCCACTCTTTACTTCTGTACATGGTATTCATAATAATGAAGAACCATCTTGTTCCTGAACTTCTGTGTTAGTATCTATTTGTATATGTGGAAAGATTGATTATTAAGCAGTTATTATTGTTTATATCATATTTCACATTGATTACACTAACGTTTAGGAGAATTATATGCTGTACAACTAGGTTTCCGTGCACGTTCTTTCTTTTTTTCCAAGTTGAAGGAGGAAGAAAGGTTGCTGGGGGTTTGAACCCCGCGGGATCTACATCGAACGTAGGACTACGGGTGAGTTCTGCTATCGTTGTTATCTAGTTTTTTGCATTCAAGTATGGTTGTGTGTGAGTCCTTCTGAATGGCATGCCCTACTCTGTGGAGGTTTTGACCCAACAAACCTCTAGGGTGATTTTACCCGAAAAAGAACTGGCGACTCCACTGGGGATCGCATTTTTGTGATTCCCCTGTTGGGTGGTTTCAGCTATTTGATAGGTTTCCAATAGTTTTAACTTTTAATTTCAGTCCAATTAACTCTTTCTCAGTCAGACTGAAGCCCTGGTTCCTTATCCAGGCTTGATCTTTTTTATTTTTTATTATTTACCTTTTCATACGCGGGTTTTTCTGTACACAAACGCGTATACACGCATTTTTTTGGTAAAGGGAGTCGCGTATACGCGGGTTTCCTTTAGCACAGTCGCGTATGCACGCTTGTTTCAAAACTGTCAAGTAGCATATACCTGGGTAGATTTTGAAATTTTGGATTTCTTGGCTTTTTAGCCCTGTCTGTCTGTGGAGACCTGTTCCTGCAGTGTCTTTGTATCCTCTGGATTGTGTAGAAAGTGGTCTTTGGTCTTTTCTCTCTCTTGTTTAGTTGAAAACTAGCTTATTTGGCAAATCTTATTTCTTGTGCTTGCATTTCTGGTTCCAGTACCAAGATCTCTTCCTGCGGATTCTTGGTTGTTCTGCTTTATCAGAACAGAGAGCCTCTGCTCATTTACTCTTTCCTACATTTGTGTCTTGCTTTGCACTTCGATTTTTGCCCATTTCTTGGTTGGTTTTCTTGAGTTCAGTCGACTAGGTCTTGTTGCAATTTTTGAAGAGTCTTTCTTGGTTCTTTGAAGTTTTTGTTTGCTGCAAGGTTGTACTATTCTTCTAGGCTGAGTGACTGAGTTTCTTGTCTTCTTTTGCTCATATAAACCTTGCTACTAGTTAGCCCTATAAGATTTGGAGCGTTTTTGAAGTTTTTTCTTGAAATTCATTGTTGTTTGGCTTGGGATTTGATAGTTTTTCTTGGTCTTTTTGAGCTCTTCTTTTTATAAAATTCAAAAGCTAAAAAACATTTTGTTTTGTCATTTGCTTTTGTTTTTGCATTTTTGTTTTCGTTTCGTTATATCTTTTGAAGCTTTGTTGAGATTTCTTTCCTTTGGATTTTGACTTGATTTTGGAAAGGAATTGTCATTGATTTCTTCCTCTTGTTTTCAAGCAATTTTGGTGTCTTTATATTAAGAGTTTCTGATTTTGGGAACTATCTTTATGGACAACCAAAAAGAGATAAAACTGAAGGATCTTTGGGAAATTTCTCTCTGCTTTAGGACATTTTGCATCTTAGAATTTTCATGCTTTTAGTGATTTGCATCAGGTGCACTTAAGCATTTAGTCATTTTCATAGTTTTTGCGAGTGTGAGTTTGTTATCTGAAAAGAAAAATAAAATTTTTTAATCTCGTAGAACCTATGTAGAAGTTTCTTTTCATCGAAATACAATTACTACATTTGCATGTAGTTTGGTTTTTATTAATTTCTTTTCTGCGTCAAAACACCACAAGTTTCATTTTCATATCACTTTGACTTAACATAACAGCCGATTAAAATAAGCGATATAATTTAAAATCAACTAGCAAGTTTTCTAAGTGTCATACACCAACTAGCTAGGTTGTAGGGCCTTGGATTAGGTGAGTGGAGAGTTAACTCTCCAAGGCTGCTCAAACAAAACATAGAAGTTGATTAATTGAGCGAAATCCAACTCCGTTAGGTGGACCGGGAAAGCTCTCCTCTAGAGAGTCAAGCGCGAGGGGAAGTGAAGGCTGAGAAGAGGGATACCCCCTCTCTGATTAGCTGAATCTGACCTCAAGACCGTTCCGCCTGGCTTCTGATACGGATTGGTGCCCATAGTTGCCACTCCTAGGTTCCACACAGGTGACTGCGGGGGGGAATACCCGTGGTACCTGAGGCAGACGTCGCATCACTTTCAGCAGTACTTCTGGGGGGTGCCCTTGCGAAGCTTGGGTGCTTGAGCCAGCAAAGGCTGTCGTTAGGAGGTCAGCGTAACTGTTTCTGATACCTTCGCTAGTAGGCCTGGGCCGTAATTATCCCAGACTACTTTCGGGAGGTCCTATATTTCGCTTTCTTGTATTTTGGTGTCCGGTCCTCATCACCCGGAGCGGAAATACCTGAAGGCTGTTTGCTTGATTGTATCTCAGGGATTATTTTTTTATAGTGAGTGCTCTTTGCTCCTAGCTTGCTTAGCTTTATAATTTTTGAGTCTAATTAAAATCTGTTAAAGAGGCTGATCAAGCGCCTCGTCGATCGAGGAGAATCCAGGGGTTATCTCCCGAGAGTCCAGAGCCTTCTTCAAGAAGGCGTAGGAGTGATTTAGCAGGTGAGTACCACCTTGTGGCGTCTGACGCAGTGGAGAGAGATCCTCTACAAGGGTCTGAAGGTTTCGTAGCTGATTCTGGTGTTGGTTCCGAGAGGAGCGCTCCGCTCACCTCACGAGTATTATTTCCGCAGGAAGAAGAAGTACAGGTAGAGGAAGTGTCTGAACCCTCAGAGTCACTTCCATCTCCTCTTCCTCCTGATTATCCGTTCGTTGTTGAATACATCGGACCCGAGTCAGAGAGACCGGAAGATCCTCCTTATTATACATACCTTTCGATGGCCACGACTGGAAACACGGCTTCTGCTGTGAGTGGTGCAGGCATTCAGACTCCTGCTTCTGTTGAAGGAGGGGGCACTATTGCTATATCTTCGATTGCTTCTAATGCTGCTGTGTTTGGCTCTAGTTTCACCCAAGCACATGCTTCTCAATCTGGTCCCTTCTTTTTTGGAATGCCCACTAGTGGGATTCCTTCTTTTTCCTTTTCCGCTGCTGCAGCTGGATCTACACCCATGTCTGCCATGGCTAGTGGATCAGCTTCTTTTCAAGGGTTCCCCTTCGGAACTGGACATATTCCTAATTCGAATCCTTCTTTAGGGTCCTTTTTTTTTACTTCTCAGACCCAGAGTTTCAACCCTTGGTCTGGAGGTCAAAGTTCGACTACTTTTACAGGTTGGAACCCTGTATTCACTACAGCGGGGGCAGGGAATCAATTTTACGCTGGTCACCAAGGGAATGCTTCTTTCCCTTCATCGAGTGCTTATCGGACTTTTTCCCCTCTATCTAATGCCTGGAACCCCTATCAGGGGCTTTCCTCTTCATTTAATACTTCGGGCGGGGGAACTGGTCCGGTCTTTGGTAACTCGATGTGGGGAGGAGGTTCTTCTCCTTTTGCTACGAGTTCTTTCTGGCAACCTGGTGCCTCATCAAATCCAGGGTATTCTTTTCAGAATGTTGGGAATTCATCCTATCAAGGATGGAATCCTCAGGCTCCGCCTCGTTTACCTTTTCTGGCAACGTTAAACTTGCCAGATCTGTCGAAATTGACAAATGATCTGATTCGGTACAGTCCAGGGTGGCCTCCGGTCCCGACCAAACTACCTTCAGACATTCCAAAATTTGAAGGAAAGAATGGAGAGGATCCGGGTGACCACATCACCACTTTCCATTTATGGTGTTCTTCTAACTCCCTGATCGATGATTCGATTAGGTTGAGATTGTTTCAACGCACCCTAACTGGAAACGCTGCCAAATGGTATATTGAGCTAACTGGGGGTAGTTTTGCTACATTTGGAGAACTGGCTGTTACATTTCTAAACCATTTCCAGTTGCCTGTCTGATATGACGCTGGGACTGAACTCCTAGCTAATTTTAAGCAGGACGATGCAACCCACATTTCTGACCATATTCAGGAATGGAGGAGAAGGAAGAGGCTTATTAAATCTCATATTCCAGGAGAATTCCTTTTGGAATGGTTTCTGAAATCTCTGCAGTCAGATATTTCTAAAGATGTATCCCTGTCTGGGGTATTTTCTGAGGAGCAGGCCATTTTTATGGCCCAACAACTGGAACTGATCTATTCTCAGTTTGGGGTCCTCCATAAATATTTGCCCAACGCTCCTCGCTCTAAAATAGCTTTATCCAAAACTAAGCCTGTTCCTCATGGTGATGGACTTATCGGGTCGATCAATAGTGGTGCAGCTAACCTGCTTACTCAGTTACAATAGTTTTCTATAAAATCTGCTCCTTCTGGTCAGGTTGTGCCTGCTGAGTCATCGCCTTCCCAATCTTTGTCGATAAATGTTGTCCAAGCTTCTGATCCCAAAGGAAATCAACAATCCGAAGGGAAGAAGAAGGGACAAAATAATAAGAAAAAGGGTAAGAATGGGAAGGGTAATGCGAATAAAACCAACGAGCATGTTGGTGAGGGTCCAAAGGATAAAAAGAAGGTGAAGTTTCCATGCAAGTTATGTGTTGGAGACCACCTTACACACCTTTGCCCTAAAATTTAGGATGCGCAGTGCTTGTTAGCTCAGCAGGGTTCTTCTAGTTCCCAGGCTGTGTTGACAAACCCTTTTCCCCAATGGCAACAGCTAGTTGTTGGCGCGAATCAAAATCCTGGGGCTTCCTCTGGGGGCACCCAGGAAGGGGAAATACCATCAAACATATTCATGATGAGTGCTCACATGGATGTCGCTACGAGATCCCGTGATTATGGCAAAGAAGAGTCTTCGAAAGCTAAGGATGCTCCCGATGCTACTGAGCCGCTTCACATTACAAGGCCTACTATTGAGCCTATGCCTCGGATTCCCAAAGCATCTACTAAGCGTTCAACGATTAATCCAAATGCTAGGGCTGCCCAGAACTAATCTATTGTGGAATATCTGGCGCAGAGTCCTTGTGCTATGTCGGCTTTAGAGGTGCTCCAGTCCTGTCCTGCTTAGTGCAGTGCTTTTATCACTGCCATTGGGGCTATTGATCCGAAAAATTCTCTTCTGATTACTTTTGATATGTCTAATTTTAAGAAGAGACTCCCCCATCATATGGCTTTTCATATTAAATCATTGTACCAAAAGTGCAACATCTTTCGGACGGTTGTTGATGAGGGTGCTTCCACATGCGTGATGTCTCTCAAATGTTGGAAGACGATTGGATCTCCCAAAGCTGTTTCATCTACCACTCTTCTGACTGCGTTTGATGGTCATTCTCACAGACCGCATGGTATTGTCCCAGCTTTGCCTATCTGTGTTGGGGGAAAAACTGTGAATATAGAGGTTGAGGTAGTGGATGCAAGCTTGGACTACAACCTTCTGTTGGGGAGAAACTGGATTTATGAGATGGATGCCATTGCATCCTCATTACTTCGGATTATTTGTTTCCCTCACGAAGGGAGGATTGTTAAAGTGGACCAACTGGACTATCCTCCTGTAGACCCGAATGCGTCTACTGACTCATCTGTTCCAAAGTTGGATAATACTAAGGCGCCTGTTGAGAATTTAGGGGTTGGAATGTATTCTTCCTTGATGGGTACTTTCGATATTCCTCCTCCTACGGTGCATATAAATGCAATTTCATCCTCCAAGGCTCCTCTTCGAAGAGAGTTCTTCAGAACTCATTATTTTTCGGACCCTTGGACCTTACCTTCCCCTATAGCCACATTAGCGGAAGGTCAAGTGGGTGGAATGGCATTTCCGATGTCTGCAGCTGAGATTGCTTATCAATCTATTGTTGACTCTGCAGAATCCAGTCCAGCTCCTCTTTCACCGGAAGAGTTGGATGGAGATGTGGCTCCGGCTTGGACACTTAGTTCTTCTTCTGCCCAAGATTGCCTTGATACCACTCTTCCATCTGAAGAGGCCATCCTGGAAGCTATGACTGGTATAGATAGACCGTGGGATGACTTGCATCATCGGTCTTACTTTTTACCTGATTTAAGCGAAGTTGAGACAAGTTTTCCAAGTCCTCAGTCTCCTGGTCCTGTTCACCCAGTCCTGAACCCTTTAGCACCAACACAAGTTTATGCTGAAGGGAACATGGCTGTGATTTCTCCTACTATCCCAGTGAACATTTCCAGGGATCCCAATATTATTGAGAATGTCTTCATCGGAGCTAAATGTTCCCATGAAGAGATTCAGATTTACACCGAGCTCTTTAAAGAGTATAGGGATGTATTCGCTTGGTCTTATGAGGAAATGCCTGGTATAGATCCATCTATTGTCCATCATGAGATCAAGACTTACGAAAACGCTAAGCCTGTGAGGCAAAAGCTTCATCCGGTCAATCCTAGGAAGGCAGTTGCTATCAAAGATGAGGTGGAGAAGCTGCTTAAGGCGGGATTCATTTTCCCTGTTCCTTTGACTGAATGGGTTTCAAACCCTGTTCCCGTAGATAAAAAACAAGGAACGATTCGAGTTTGCATTGATTTTAGAGACCTTAATAAAGCATGTCCTAAAGATAATTACCCCACACCATTTATCGATCAGATCATTGACGAGTGTGCCGGTAATGAGATTTTCTCCTTCATGGACGGTTTCTCTGGATATAATCAGATTACTATCCATCCTGAAGATCAGCATAAGACTGCCTTTATTTGTCCCTGGGCTACTTTCACATACAAGAAGATGCCTTTTGGTCTTAAAAATGCTGGGGCTACGTTTCAGCGGGCCATGTAATATGCCTTCCATGACATCAGAAATATTATCGAGGTGTATTTGGATGATTTGGCTGCTCATTCTCGAAAGAGGATGGATCATCCTACTCACCTCCGGCAAATATTTGAACGATGTCGTTTCTATAAGATTAGGTTGAATCCGAAAAAGTGCGTTTTCGCGGTTACATCCGATCGGTTATTGGGATTCATTGTGTCTAGGGAATGGATTAGGGTAGATCCCTTCAAGGTTGAGGCAATACTTCGGTTGCCTCCCCCATCCTCTATTCGTCAACTTCAAAGTCTACAAGGAAAGTCTAATTTTCTTCGGATATTTATCGTAAATTATGCTGAAGTTACCAACGGATTTATGAGATTGTTGAAGAAGGGAGTTCCATTTCTTTGGGATGACTTCGCTCAACACTCATTCGATGCTTTCAAAAAAGCATTGACCTCTGCTCCTTTATTGAGTCCATCTAATTATAGCAGGGATTTCCTTTTGTATCTTGCAGCAGCAGAATCTACTATTGGTATGGTTCTGGTTCAGGAAGATGATGCTCTTGTTGAGCATGTTATTTACTATCTTAGTCGAGGATTGGTAGGAACTGAACTCCGATACACTCCGATAGAAAACTTAGCTTTAGCAGCAGTTCATGATGTGCAGCGACTCCAGCATTACATTATTCTACGAAAAACTTATGTTTCAGCAGTAGCCAATCCATTTCAGTTTTTCCTCAGTAGGCGAGTGATTGGGGGCAAATACAATAGATGGATTGTGATTTTGCAGGAATTTTATCTTGAGTTTATGTCTGCCAAATCCAAGAAATCAATTGTTTTCGCGGAATTGATCTCTGAGTTGCCCTGTGGGGAGGAGATGATCTATGATGAATCCTTCCCAGATGAACATTTGTTTCTTATCTCTTCACAGGATCCTTGGTATGGAGATATCATTGTGTATCTTCAGACTGCGAAGTTTCCCTCTACTTTTTCGAAAGATGAGCATCGTAAGTTGCGTCACTTGGCTAAGAATTACTTGATTATTGGTGATGCTTTATACCGTCGAGGGGTTGATTCAATCCTGAGACGCTGCTTAACTCTCGAAGAAGCTGAGGCTGTGCTGAATGATTCCCACAGTGGAGCTTGTGGTGGTAATTTATCTGGGCTTGCTACAGCCCAAAATATTTTGCATGCTGGGTACTTTTGGCCTTCGATTTTCAAAGATTGTATGGAGTCGGTCAAAAAGTGTCATCCGTGTCAAGTCTATACTCGAAAAATGCGCGCTTATCCAGCTCCGATTTTTCCAATCATTATTGTCGGTCCCTTTACAAAGTGGGGTATTGATTATACTACTTGTAACCCGCCTTCGGCTAAAGGTCACAAGTACATTATTGTAGCAGTAGACTACTTTACGAAGTGGGTCGAGGCTATGCCTAATTTTGGGAATGATGGTGAGACTGCAACTCTTTTTCTTTTCAACCAGGTTATTGCTCGTTTTGGTATTCCTAGAGAGATTGTCACTGATCATGGCAGTCATTTTCAGAATAGCATGATGGCTGAGTTGGCTCTAAAATTAGGTTTCCGGCAAGAGCATTCATCTCCGTATTATCCTCAAGCCAATGGGCAAGTTGAAGCCGTGAATAAATCCTTGAAGACAATTCTTCAAAGGACAATTGATAAAGCTAGATCCAACTGGAATATTATGCTATATCCTGCACTTTGGGCATACAGGACATCAATGAAAACTGCAACTGGCTTTACTCCGTTTCAGCTAGTGCACGGGTTGGAATCTGTATTTCCCATTGAATGTGAGATTCCTTCTCTTAAATTAGATGTTCTTCTTCCTGAAACTTCTAGTCTTGAAGAACGGCTCCTTCATCTGGAACATCTCGATGAGCAGCGTCGGGATGCCGCCACGATGAATGAAGCGCATAAAAACTGAGTTAAAGCTTAGTACGATAAGGCGGTCAAACCTAGGGTTTTTTCGGAAGGTGACCTTGTTTTGGTCTATGCCCAAGAAAAAGATGCCCTGGGGGCAGGAAAGTTTAAGTCTATGTGGTATGGCCCCTTCATCGTTAAAAAAGTCCTTAAGAAAGGAGCATATACCTTGGTTGATTTTGAAGGGAACGAGTTGCCGGAGCCCCGAAATGGGCTCTATTTAAAGAAGTATTATGCCTAGGCTTTGGCCTGGCATGTTGCTTTTGTATATAGTAGTTTTGTTTTGTACATATCTGGTTGATTTTCGATCTTTGATGAGTTGGTGATGTTTTTGATCTGCTTTGGCAGGTTGTGTTGGATGTCATGAGTCATTTTGGTTTCACCGATGGTGCTAGTAGACACACCCGGAACTTAGCTTCCGCAGCTTGGGTGCTTCATTATCCATCCGGTCAGCTGTTAGTATCAAGAGGGGTATGCATTGGTCCTGCTTCCAATAATATAGAAGAATACACTGCAGTTGTTTATCTACTCTCGGAGGCAATATCTTTGGGTGTTGATTCGTTGGTAGTTTTCTTGGACTCTCAGCTGGTGGTGTCGCAGTTGAACAATACTTATCGGGTTCGAGATCCATTTTTACTCCGGTTGTTCTTGAGGGTATGTTTGTTACAAAGATCATTTCAATTTTTAACTTTCATTCATATTCCTCGAGCTGACAATTGGATGGCAGACTCATTAGCTAATCAAGCAATTGATTGGCATATTAATCATTCCATACAATAAAATTTAATCATCAAAAAAATCATACATTTTGATACATTTGTCACATCACATCAAACATCGCTGTATATATATCATCAGAGTGTTCAAAAAACTATACAAAATTTGGATCCATAAGTCATACAAAATTTGGGCTTATGCCCGATCATGTTCAATCTCAAATAATATACAGTCATCTGATACATCATATCTATCTACTCCTGAGGTCCCTGCCCAGAAGTTGTGTTCCTATAGAACACGATCGCGGTGGCAACTCGGTGGAATAACCGTACCCAGTCTCGGGGCACTCCTACCACCCGTCTCTGGATGGCTTCCGGCAGATCTTCCACTGTAGCCATAGGTACTTGGTGGGTTAATCCCTCCAAGTTCCTCTATACAGCCTGGAGGGTCCTGTCTGAATCCACTGTATCCGCTTCGCCTCTGCGACGCTTGTGTCGCAGGAAACCCTCAGGTCGAACTGGTCCAATATCTGTATCATGATCATTTTTAAATTGTAAGTCATTATGAATCCAATCAAAAACATGTTTCTTTTCCATTTTTTCATACATATTTGAAAAAATCCAAAAAATTATATAAGTCAAAAAATTGCAAACTTACCGACTGTTCCCCATGCCGCGCCTGGTGGAAGGACAAGATCTGGATCGCCACGAAATTCCATCCTGGCATAGGGATAGTCATCCACAGCGATGATTTGTTCCCCCCACCAAAGGAAGAACTCATCATCCCAATTGGTCTGGGGAACTTCACTTCCCCCCAATCTCTTCATCATGTCTGCCCAGCGGGCAATTCTTGGGTCTCTCGGGCTGCTGATGGTAGAGATCACTTTGGGTCTCAATGCTGGTATCTTCTCGAAGAAGAATGTCATCAAAATTGTACCATATCCAAAAAAATTTGTCTTTGCCTTTCGGATAGAAGTCAATTGTTGCTTCATGTTCATCAGTAGAGTTGTGCACCAATCATATACATGAGTTAAGCATTCCACTGCTATACTCATTTGTGTCCTGGATGCCTGGTGTAGAGAAGTTGATCCTGCTACTCTCCCAATGGAAAAAAGGAGGATTTTTATGTGCAAGTCTCTTAAATCTTTGATTGCATTTTGAGTTCCCACTTTCTTGGAACCCTCTATGCAGTAAACTTGGACGTAATCTTCCATGGTTAGCCCTCCCAAAGGCTTTCCGTGCAAGTCTACTGGCTCCCCCCTCTGAGAGAGTCCAGTAATAAAATATATATCTTCCACTTTGATGCGTATGGGCATCTGATCTATGATGAAGCAGTCTTCTTCCAATTGCCAATAGTTCACAATCATTTCGAGCAACTAGACATTACTCTTCATATTTGGCATTTTGAAAAACTTGAGCAATCCGCAATTCCGGAGAATATTTAGTGATGCTCGATCCCGCATGACTTCTTGATCAATAGCACTGTGTTCACGCTCTCTCCATGATATGTTCATCCTGCAAAATTTCAATAATTCGTTCATTAGCTACGCATTTTTCATTTTTGGGTTGAACATACGCGAATTTCTTAGTGCACAGTCGCGTGTATACGCGACTTGGTCATTACCAACCCACGTATGCGCAAACCCGTGATTTTTAGCAAGAGATTCTATGGTGAAAATTCCTAAATTTTAATTTATGAACGGACAAAATGAATAGCAAGGATGGTTTATGAGCTTACCTGAAAAATTCGGTGCGATTTGACAGTCAGTTGCTCCTGTTTTGACGAAAGAAGTTTTTTTCTCCAAAGCACTTTTTTCCAAATCAGCAATGTAACAATGAACCAAATATGAGGTAATTTGTCTATTTATGTCCAAAAAGTTGAAAATTTTCGCAAAAATTTGTTATGCTTATTTTTTCAATCTATCTTAAGCTATATAACCCAGATGCTTGGAAGTGCCCAGATTGGTATGTTTTCAGGTACATTTTAACGAATTTGAGATTTTTCCCGGTTTTTGAGCCATGACTACTGACTCGTCATAGCAGGTATATGATCTTCACTGGCATATAGGTTAGGGAATCCACTTTCCGTTGCATCTTGCATACTAGCCTCCATACTGATCACTTGCCATAGGGTCGATCCCATCAGGTCATGAGTATTACACCCATTTCACTCACCAATTATTTAATCATGACTTGATGGTAGAGCCTTCCTTTACATGGGATTATTAGTTAGTTCCTCACTATCACTTGTTGCCCATGCTGCGTTTTATGTAGGCTCGGGAGTCCTCTTTAGTCCCGCCATGACTTATGTGTTGAAGCTTCATTCTTCTTATTCCTCACTATCATTTTTCTGGCTATTACCCTAGAGGCTCCCTGGTGTTGTTGAGTTGTATTACTGCATTGCATATTGGCTACTTGTTTATCCTGGCCTTTAGCCGGCTTCATTTGGACTCAATGTTTAAGCCAAATTTTGACCTTGTCTATCTGTACAAGTTAAACCATTGCATGCACTTAGCTATCGCGACTTGACACCCTTTTACCCATGGATGGAAAATTCCTCTGAGTATCGCTTACCAGTTTTTGCCACCTTGCATTGAGCATAGGATCATTCCAATCCCAGGAACTAGTGCATCTGTTTCTTGATACTCGTTCTATCCATTGTACCATAGCATTCTTTTATTCTTTTTCAAGCTTATTATATGAAAAAGACAAAAAAATCAAATATAACAAAAAGAGCGGGAACGGGATGTATCTTCGTTATTTTGATGGCAGTACAGAGTCAGTTTGTCTCCCTTGAACAAAGCACATATACTTATATATATTTCCTTCATTTGGGATGGTTCTAGTTTGACCTAGGTTCAGCCTTTACCATGTTTCACTTGTCAGTTCTCCCCCGGCTGGTTATCTCTTCCAATCATATGGAGAGTTTGTTTTGCCTCCTGCAAGACAGACTTATACAGTGTCACTTTTTACTGCCATGGTCATCACAGAGTCGTGCTTTTGTTCAAGGGAAGTCTAGCCTGAGTCGGCCATTCTGCGGTGTCTCTTGACTCATTATTCAGTCGGCCTTCCTGGTCTTGTCAGTATCATGTTCTATCACATTAGATGTTTTGGTCTTCTGCTCGTGCTGGTTTGAGAAGGTCCCCATTGACTTCTTGCCGGCGGGTTTGTCTCTTATCGACTATGACACATTGCTCTGAGAGCAAACCTAGAGCCGCACCTTGGGCCTATTTCCATCATTGATAGGTGACCTCGTGCTCAGCATTTGATCATCATCATGGGTCTTTGACTAAGTGGTTTCCCCTGTGTTCGACGCCAACACACATTATCACACTTGGGATTCGTGCAGTACCTTGATTTCCATTTGACCCTATCGGTGGATTTCTCGCCTCTGTGTCAGCTTTCATTATTGGTTGGTTCAGAGGGTTTCTTCCGTGCGCTAGCTTCATCTTGTGCATGTCGGAAACGTACTTCGGTTTGGTTCCATCACTCTGCTTCGTCTGATTCCTTCCAAATCTTGGCCTGCGGGTTACACTCGCGCTGGACTGATGTGGGATGCCTTAATGCCTTCCTTCTAGCAGATCTTTTCCCATCGACTCCGACTCATTGCTCTGGGAACAAGATCTAGAGTCTTTTTTGTCAGTACCTTAGGGTTTGCAGTCATCAGTGGCAGACTCTTCGCTATCGACAGTGGGGATTCATCATTGCCTCCTGATTGGTAGATTCTTTCAAGTGTTCGACTTCAACTCATTCATTTTCACTTGTCAGATTGTACTGGGGCACCTTGACACTCATTTTCATTATTGGTGGGTTGTCTCGCGTTGGTTAACAGTATACATCATTGACCGGTAATCCAACGATTTCTCACATGGTCGACTTCAGCTCATTTATTCCCATTGTGTAGAATTGTGCCATAGTGATCGGTGAAGACCTCGGGTTGCATCAGCATTTTTCGGTTCACTTGTGACAGTCCATTCAGTTTCTGCCAGTGATGCCGTCCACCCTTATATGTTGCAGTTCAGTACAACAGCATCCTATATGTTGGTCCCCGAGTTGCGTGATTGTACCGTTTGATCCACCTCTTATGATCCGGTACTTGGAGATTCAGTTACTTATTTGATCAGACATCCAGTTGCACCATCTTTGATCAACTTTCTATATGTGATACTTGGACATTGATTCAGACTTGTATTTCCGGGCCATGCTCAGATGATTCATTGTGTACTTTCAGTTCAGCTATACTTGTATACATTTTGGATCTATTCTGTACTTTCCATATGATGTATTTTTGACTGAGCATGGGTATGCCCGCCTCAGCATGAGTTGACTCTTTGTTTTCTTTCATTGGTTTTTGGCAGGCTGAAATCTAGTGACGTCCTCTCTTGTCCTTGCGAAGTTCTTTCTATGTGCATAATACATTTCGGCCATCATGTACCCCTTCTGACCTCATATATTAGGGGGCATCTGTTATAGCATCATTTTTCACCCTTAGGTGATTCATGATTGTCTTTATGGCTTTGGGCACCCATTCCTACAGACTTGAACAAATTCATTAAAAAACAGTGTTAAAATTCCCATACGCGGGTATGCCCAGACTTTTCCGCGTGTATACACGAGTCCACATGTACTTTTACATGTATGACATTAAAACCATTAAAAAATATATAGATTCCCTATTTTCGGACTAGGTTGATGGTTACTCTAGTAGTTCAACCACCCCAGTACGTGGCCAACTGTTTCCAACTGACTGAAACTACTTTGAGGGAGTATAAAAGCCCCTCATGTGCATGGCCTAAGGGAGAGAAATTTTATAGACATTATACTCTGTTGGAAACCCTAATTCAAGTCTGATTTCCTGTGCCTCCTACACTTTCCCAGATTTATACAGGAAACCCTTGTTTCCTGGAGATGTTCATCCATTTATATGCCATCTCGAGTGCACAAGTCTTGAAAGTTTCTTAGCGAGGCAAGGGCGGGACATATCCAGACGACGGTTTGCTTGAAGATCATGGAAGGATTCAGGTGATCTCTCCACTCTTTACTTCTGTACATGTTGTTCACAATAATGAAGAACCATCTCGTTCCTGAACTTCTGTGTTAGTATCTATTTGTATATGTGAAAAGGTTAATTATTAAGCAGTTATTATCGTTTATATCATATTTCACATGGATTACACTAACTTTTAGGAGAAATATATGCTGTACAACTATGTTTCCGTGCATGTTCTTTCTTGTTTTCCAGGTTGAAGGAGGAAGAAAGGTTACTGGGGTTTGGACCCCGCGGGATCTACATCGAACGTAGGACTACAGGTGAGTTCTGCTATCGTTGTTATCTAGTTTTTTGCATTCAAGTATGGTTGTGTGTGAGTCCTTCTGAATGGCATGCCCTGCTCTGTGGAGGTTTTGACCCAACAAACCTCTAGGGTGATTTTCCCCAAAACACCAGCTGATAGGGGGACATATTTATTTATTTCTTTGTAGTTAATATATCAGCCCATAAGGCATGAACCAGCTTACTATGTGATGATTTCTGATTCTGCTCCAACAACTTTTTTATGATATTGATGAGGCTCTTGTTGGAGGATTCAACTAATCCATTTCCTTGGGGATAGTAGGCCGTAGAGTGGCCCAAGGTGATGTGGTATTTGTAACAGAAATCAACCATTCTTTTAGACTTGAAGGCAACAACATTATCTGTGATGATTTTTCTAGGAAAACCAAATCTAGATAGGATGTTTGTTTCAAGGAACCTGATAATGACAGAGTCAGTAGCATTCTTAGATGGTATTGATTCTATCCACTTGGTAAAATAATCAGTGGCAGTGAGTATCCAATTATGCTGGGCTGATGAAGATGGGTGAATTTCCCCAATGAAGTCCAAGCCCCATTGTTGAAAGGGTGCCTCAACACTGATTGGATGTAAGGGTAAGGGAAGGAGCTTTCTTTTGCCATTAAAAATTTGACACTTATGACAAGACATGACTAACTTTTGAGTGTCTGGGAAAAGGGTGGGCCAATAGTGACCAGATCTGAGGATTTTGTTTGCTGTGGTCTTCCAATAGAGGTGTCCTCCACATTCTCCTTCATGCAGCTCATGCATAATTTTTCCTGCATCATCCTCATGTAAACATTTAAGAAAAATTCCAACAACATTTTTCCAATATAATACCCCATATAATATGCGATAACTCAAAGCCTTCTATTTCAAAAATCTAGCTTTAGTTTTATACAAAGAAGGAGGGGTATTTAGATATAAAAGCACATAAATCTTGTTAGCATACCAAGGGGAATTAAAAAATGTTTCTTTAATGAAAGGAGCAGAGAGTTCTTCTATTTCTTCCAACACATCTACCATATTCATATCTAGTACTTGGAAGTTTGACTCAGCCATGAGTTTTTCTAATCCCTGCCCTTTAATTATCTTGGTGGGCCTGATTTCTAAGTCATATTCAAGAATGGTAGAAATCCATTTTCCCCTTTTACCATTAGGGTCTTGACTTAGAATATCCTTGACAACAGTATGTGGAACAAAAGCAATTATGTGAGAGTGTGAAATATAGACTCTAAAGTCTTTTAATGCTTTCACTAATGCTAAGGCTTGCTTCTCCATGATGTTATATTTGAGAGGAGCATCTCTTAAGGCCCTACTAAAAAATGATATTGGTTTTTCTTGCCCCAAATCATTCTTTTGAAGTAATACTGTAGCTATTGTATGTTCTGATGCAAAAGAAAAGATATAAAAATCTTTGGTGAAATCTGGACTAATCAAGACTAGTGTTTGGGTAAGATCTTGTTTAACCAGTTCAAATGATTATTTAGCTTGTGTAGTCCATTTCACACCTACCTCTTTCTTAAGCATGTTTTTTATGTTTCTTAATAGCTCAACAAGGTTGGGGATAAACCTCCTCAAAAATTAATCTTTCCAATGAAAGATTGTAATTCTTTGAGGCTTCTTGGATGGCTGATTTTCAATATGCCATCAATCCTTTTAGGCTCTACTTTGATTCCCTCTTCTGAAATAATGTGACCAAGAATTTTACCTTCTTGGAGACCAAAGAGTGTCTTTTTGGGGTTCAAAGATAAGCCAAATTTCCTACATTTCTCAGAGACTTTTGTTAAATGAATCAAGTGTTATTCATCAGTTTTAGAGAAAACAGTTATGTCATCAATGTAAATGATTATAAAATAGCCAATATCTTCTGAGAAGGCTATGTCCATGGCCCTTTGGAAGGTGGCCCCTGCATTCATCAAGCCAAATGGCATTTTGACATACATAAAGGTGCCCCAAGGTGTAGTAAAAGTAGTTTTGTGTTGATCACTTGGGGGCACTAACACCTGATTGTGACCAGAGAACCCATCCAACAGTGATATTATTTTAGACCCAACTACCCTTTGAATTATATGGTCCATTTTGGGTCAAGGGTAGTTGTCTTTTAGGGAGGCTTTATTTAGATTTATAAATTCAATGCAGAGCCTGATTTCCCCTATCTTCTTCCTCACAGAAACTAGGTTTGACACCCATTCTGAATGTCTAATGGGTACTATAATCCCAGCATCATACATTTTTTCCATTTCTTTCTTGACTGAAGGTAATAAAACAGGGTTTATTCCCCCCCTTTTTTTTTTGAAAGGTTTCTGATTTTCCTTAAGAGGAATTTTGTGTTGAATGATGCTAGTGTCATAAGATTTCAGATCTTTGTATCCCCAAGCAAAAACATCTCTAAATTCTTTGAACAGCTCTATGTATTGCAGTTTTATATGAGCTGGGAGTGTGCTAGATAGTTTGATCATCTTGGGTTCTGCTAGGCTGCCTATGTTATGTTCTTCTACATCTGTTTCCATAGGCTCCATTCTTGGTTCTTTGGCTACATCATTAAAGTCAAAAATGTGTTCTAAAGGTGTGAGACCTCTTGGAATTGTATCATTCTTGCATTGTAAAAATTCCAAGTCTTTTTGGTCTGCGTTGTCAAATAATTCTTCTTCAAAAATATTCTCACAGTGATTTATATTAGCAGAATATGTCATTTCTGTTTCTGGGATTTGTTCATTATCCAAACAGTTTTCTTCATGGCTGGTTTCTAATGCTAGTATGGAAAAAATCATTTTCTAATTTTAGGAAATCATCTATGTGTTTGTCAGTGTCAAACACTTTCTAGTGGTCCTCATTTTCAGGCACTGCAGGCATGTTTTTGACCTTTATGTTAAGATGTTCATTTATCTGAGGTACTTGGCAATTGTTGGCATTGAAGGCAAGTTCATTTGGTAGATTATTTTGTGCTCTTGGAATGAAAATGAGTTCATATCTTTCAAAGGTCTTTAATAAATCAAGGGAAACATTTTGATATTCTCGAAGTCTTGGGTTTTTAGCTGAATATTCTCCTTTGATTTGTCTTATAACAAGTTCAGAATCTCCTTGGATTGATATTTTCTAGGCTTCTAATTTTTTAAGCAATTATAAGCCAAGGAGAAGGGCTTCATATTCAACAATATTGTTGGTGCATGGAAAATCTAGTTTATATGAATAACCTTGATTTGTATTTTGAATCCATACACCTACCCCTGCACTGATTTTATTACAAGACCCGTCAAAGTTTATTATCCAAAGTAATTATGTCTTATCTTCATTTTATTATTGCTGCTGATTGCTAATGTTTTGTATTTGAGTTTAGGGAAGTTTAGATTGTTCTGGTGAACTGGTCTTTTCTTTGTTTTCTTTTTCTTGTTGAGTGATTTCGTCTTCATTGTACAAGATAAAGGAATCTAAACTTGACTGAATGGAATATGTCAGAGAATTGTTTAGTTTATCTATGTTTCTCACCATGTATTTCATGTGGGATTCCCTGTATAATATTTTGATTTGTTTAAATACTGGGATGGTGGCATAAGACATGTCCATTTGAAGGCTCCCCTGAACTTTGTCTCCCCATGATCTGGATAAAAGCATGCCATATTTTGAGGGAATGTCAGCTACCACTATGTCCATTATTAGACTCTCAACAGGGATCTGAGATAAGTTTACACATAAATCTTTGATTAAACCCAAGCATTTGACTCTTCTTGAATCAAAGGAATACAGAGCTTTGTATGGTTTAGTAATTTCTAAGCCTAAGCTTTCCATTACTACTTTGGGCATAAGATTATGTGAAGCTCCAGAGTCTAACATGGCATTGTGTAATATCTTATCATGTATATTCAAACTAACATAGAAGGGCGAGACAACTCCTTCTTGGTATTTTCCTTCAACTTCTGGACCAAACAACAACTCAGGTTTGTCATCTGTCAAGTTTAACGTATCAGTGTCACTTCCTAAGTTCAAGGCTTTCAAAACTTGGTTTTTGTACACTTCTTGGGTTACTAGTTCAGCTAGAGGTATGGTAATTTTTATCTTTGCAATCTCTCCCTCAAGGCTGAAAGGAACTATTGATTTTGTCATATTTACATTTGTTTTTTCAATTGAATTCCTTTCAGCAATTCTGATTTTCTGAACTTTGTTTGGACTGCTACTTGGGACAATTTTGTTAGGGCCACTAGTTGAAGTGCTAGGGCTGCTTTGTTTAACATTTGACTGGCTGCTTTTCTCTTTGTTTAAATTTGTTTTCTTAGCCAAAATGTTGGTCTTCTCTACTGCTTTCTTAGGCTGGTTTTCTTTATTTTTCCTAACAGCAGAGCTAGTGTTTTTATCTTTTGAATTATCTAGGTTCCCTTTGCTTCTAAGATCATATTGTTTGTGTACCTCCATGATTGCATTCTCAAACCCCAACCTATCATCTTTAGAATCCTCATAAGTGTTTTCATTTTGTTCTGAGGAGAAGAAACCTTGTTCTTCTTCAGTGAGGAAGACATCATCCTCACTATCTGATCCAATCAAGTTTAAATGATTTTCACCCAATATTTCAATCTCCCTTTCTTCCTCGTCTTGATCTACATATTTTTGTTGTAAGGGAAGTCTAATTTGTTGGTCATTGTCCCTTTGTCTATCTTGATTGTTTTCTCTTCTATAATTCTGGTTCCTGTTTCTATTTTGGGGGTTTTTTTTATTGGCTCTTGGTTGTGCTTTCTCAAGTATGCTTATCTTTTTCATCATTTCTTCCATCATCCTTTCCATTTCCGAGCTAGATGTGGAGGGTGCAAATTCATCCCTAAATGATACTTTCCTTTCATTCCTCATCCTCGCTCTTTTCTCTATTATATTTACCCCCACAGCAAGAGCTCCCTTTTGCATGTCTTCCAAGGTTAAGGGGTCTCTTTCTCTCAGCTGATAGGCCATCTCAGCATCTAATCCTTTAGGATATTTTACTAAGGCCATGCCTTGGGGAGGTTTCATGTGAGGTGGAAGAGCATTGTAAACACTGTTAAAACTAGTGGAGTAGTCATGAACACTCTCCCCTTGATTTCTTTTAAGTTTTTCATACTCTGCTAATATTTGGAGAGGGTTATTTTTTATTTCCCATCTGTTTATGAATGTTTGATGCAAAGAAGGGAGATCATTGATGTTGTTAGGAGTTAAGCTTTTAAACCATTTTTTTACTTCTCCTCCTAAACTTTGAGAAAAATTTCTCATTTTAATAGTATCTTCTTCTATCTCCATGTAATCAAAGGCATCATTCATTTTATCTACGTGTTTTTGGGCAGTAGTAGGTTCATTTCTAGTGAAATGGGTAATTTTGGATTGGTAATCATTTGGTAAGGGAACCATGGGTTGTGGTAACACTAGTGGAGCATACCATGCTTCCATGGCTGGAAGGAAAGGTGGATTTACAAGGGGAGGATTGACAAGAGGGAAAGTGGGTTGGAATGGAGTGTTTTGGACAGTGGTGGTATGGATTGGAGTGGAAGAAATATTTGGGCCAGCAAACTAGTTTTGATCAGATTTGTTACAAAAGAGGCTAAAGTTGAGAAGAAGCTGGGAATCAGGAGGAGTAGAAGGTGAGGCTTCTCTACTAAAGCTATGTTGCAAACTTGTAATTTGAAAATCAGCTTGGTTTAAATCACTTTGAGATCTGGTTCTGAATATGTTCTCTATATGATGTAAGTCAAAGTGTAAATCCTCTAAGACAACAAGGTTTTTAGGGACAGATTTTGTTCTTAAGAGGCTCCTATCAGCAGCTAATTTTCCATACTTAGAAGTCTACGACAAAATCCTCTCTGTATTGTCAATTATTGTAGGAGGGTTAGGGTCTAGATGAGATCTATTTTTGATCCTATGTGAAGCTAGATTGTTTTTTCAAAAATGAGAGAGGCTGAAGTTTTTTAGGATTGTTTTGAAAGTATTGCCTCTCATAATGTCTTATCTAGTATGGGACTAGGCTTCTAAACTTCCTCAAGGCTGGTTAACACATTCCTAAAGAGATCTGGAGACCTAGATGAGTAATA
Source organism: Pinus albicaulis (assembly GCA_034641835.2). Taxonomy (NCBI): domain Eukaryota; kingdom Viridiplantae; phylum Streptophyta; class Pinopsida; order Pinales; family Pinaceae; genus Pinus; species Pinus albicaulis. The sequence continues at coordinate 422,945,690 of CM076570.1, read as the reverse complement.
GGCCTACTGGGGCTAGTGGAGTTTCCAGGTGGAAACTTTTTAGCTTCTGTGAAGGTAAAATGTTTTATGGTTCCACCACCATGTTTATTATAAAGCCAATCTGAAATATTTTTGGATTTTTTATATTTATATGGTTATGAGAGTGTTCTATATGTGATTTCAACACTTAGCTAAGGTGCTAAAACAAACAGAGTCTACTCTATGGCATACTAACTAATTTTCTCGGAGATTTGTAGGACAAAAGAGTTATAATAGTTTTCTAGGCTATCATAGATTCAGTAGGTCCCACCGTGATCACCATTATGTTGGGGTCTTGTGTTTTGATAGATTGGCTAACCAAAATACAAGGCAACATCAAAACCAATATTTAGAGTTCCTAGATCTAGTCCTCCTGTTCTCAGAGAGGGATCTCTCAAATGTTTTGCAAAGATATGTCTTGTTTGCCTTTAAGTATTGATTTTAGACTAGCTATTAAGTGCAAGAGTTTGTTTGGTTTGTTTTTCTGGTTTAATTGGTACAGAAGAACATGAAAGGTCTAGGAAAGATAGGTAGAAAGAAAAAGTGTCAGGTTCATTGGGTAATGGAGTCAAGAAGCGGTTTATGACAAGCTCATCAATGGATATGGGATATCAAAGGGAAAATCTATCTTGGCCACAGGATCCTTTAGTTTTTGTGAATGAGATGGACATTAATGATTTTGAAAAGAGAAGTTTAATTCTCAACAAAGGGAACTTAAAAACATAACTTGAACAATAAAGAGGTATTTGATAGACAGGGCTAACCATGAATTCTACAAACCACACTTTAAGCAAATAATGACTTCAATACAACTTTCAAAATGAAATCTAAGATTTGGGGAACACCCTATTTCCTCAAAGACTTTATTTCCAAGGAATTAGAAAACATGAAAGATTCACTGATAATTGCAGTCATAGAAGAGGGAACACCTAACACATCTATGATCACAACTATAAAGACCTTTAAAACAATTTTTCAAGAAAGGAAAAAGGGTATGATCAAAACAGACCTCCTTAGCTAACTGTAAACAATGGTACTTCAAAGGGAGACTTCAAAAACAGCTTTCAAGTGGCAGCAGACAAGCAGGGAAAACCAGAAATCATGCTGGAACCAACTATTTGAACTATTCGAGAAATAAACAAGCATAAGGGTTCAAGAGAATGATTAAGGACTCTAAAATGCCTTAGCAGAAGAAAACATAAAATAGTGAAGGATAAACAGGTCTAAGGTGCTTCCAAGAGTCATTTCTTAGCCTAAACTTTTCATCCTACTGTAGTAAGAATTTATGAAACATAATGAAAACAGGAAAAACAATAGACAGTTCAGAATATATCACCAACAGCCAAGCTCAGGGATCCAATGATAGAGCCTTCTCAAGAACAAGCATGTCAAAACATCATCAAGCTTCCAAGACTTCAATTTCTTCTTCAACTTCAACAGACTATGTATTATTTCAAAGAGTTCCAAAGTTACAACTAGTGACCAACCAATGCTTTACAATGTGCTCCTCAAGGAGATTTTATAAGAAAATGAGGAGGTGGAAGAGTTCCTAGGTTTGAAGTGTAATTAATTCTATACTAAATGCGACTCCTAGCCTTGAAAACCATGCAAAACATAAGGCAGGAACGCATTGAATTACAACTCTGTTTCATTTATTCTACTTCTGCTTTTTAGGCTTAGTGGGAAAAAAGATTGACTTTAAGGCACTTTCTTATCTTTACAATAACTTCCACTGACAGCTTGGGATATTTGTTTTTCTTGTAATAATTGTTCAGCTGTCTTTGGCCTTAATGTTTCGGACTGAGATTTGATCTGGGTACTCCTTTGAGGTAGAGAGGACGGAGGTGGAAATTTTGGTAGCTGGGGATTCAATTAGCCCCTCTGATGTGGCATTCGAGGTCTTCTGGATCTGATTTGTGGATTAGCCCTTTGATTCTAGAGTTCATGCCTTGATCCTTTAAGCTTTGATTAACATCTTTAAACCTTTGATTATGCTCTAATCTTCATCTTGACATTGATATTCTTTCATTTTAAGTAACTCTGACTGTGTTTGTTGTTTGCAGGTGCGGAGAGGGTTTGTTGGAGTTTTTGTTCAGAAAGTCGATAATCATGATTTTTTCGATATTCTAAAAATGTGTGATTACTACCTTAAAACTCTTTAATTTGTATCAAAGGCTGTGAGGATCGTCATCCTTGGCTAATAACTCTATAATTATTTGCCAGAGGTTTTTTAATTTGAACTTCATTGAACATGAATAAAAACAAACAAACGTTATTTAAATCCTGTGAAAAATGGTTTAGAACTACTTATGATGGTTTGTGGAAGCATCTTGGAGTAGTGAGGATGGATGAATTTGCAACTAAGAATGGATTTCTATGCAAAAGCAGAGACCCGGGGTTTAAATTTAAAATATGGTGCGAATTGGGAAGAAGTGGTTTCAGGAAAACCATCAGTGGCTTTCGCGCAGCATTTGGGGGGGTAGGCGATATTAACTTTTGGAACGCGATACGACTCATCGCTTGACGTGTGGCAAATGAAAACCACTTTTATCGCGCGGAAGTAGCACACTGTGGAGGTGGGGTGAAAATCGCACGATATTGATCGTCGACCGTTGGATTCGAGGCTCTAGATCCAACGGTGTCGGTTGAATGTGATGGATGAAGAGCTGTGGGGTAAAAGTGTATGCGGGGTCCATGGTGACATTAGCAAAATTGGCACGCTTTGAAAAATCTTTTGCGTCGGGTTACAAATGGTAAAATGGGGTTAAAAAGGGGAGGATCAATGGGAGCTGTCGGATCGTGAGGATTGATGGTCGAGATCTGTCGATGGGGAAGAATGAGAAGGGTGGAGTGTGAAGAGCAGAAGAAATGTGGACCGTCGGATTTGAGAAGATCAACGGCAGAGATTGCATCACGGAATCGCGCAGGACGTGAATGGTGCAAGGGGAGGGGAGAAAGGTGATGTGTGATTAAGCGCTAGCCGTCAGATCTGGCAGAATGAATGGCTGGGATTACATCGCATCAGTGAAAAGGAAAGAGGCCAAAGCACCGCGGTCTTTGATTTTGTGATGTGCGATTAAGTGCTGGCCATTGGATCGGTATGAGAGATCAACAGTTAGGATTGAATTAGCGGGTGTGATGTCGGAGGGCTATGGGAAAAGCGCAAATGAATCTCAGCCATTGGTTCTTGTGGATTCGACGGTCGAGATTAGATCGGCGGATCTAGCCATCAGAGGAAAAAGAAAAAGAGAAAGGTAATACTATGTTTTCGATATGCAATGCAGCGCGGGCCGTTCGATCGGAAGAGAGATCAACGATCAGGATTTAATCGGTGAGTGCAATGGTGAAGGGCTTATTAGCGGAAGGATGGGGCCCGATGTCTGTTGATCTGCAAAGATAAAGGGTCTGGATTTGTTTAGACCAAAATGTCGGGAAAGAGGAAAATAGAAGGAAAGTAAGCATTTGGGAAGGGTTTTCAGGTATTTTAGCACCCGACTGTGGGGCTTTAGGTTGCATGGAGGAAGGGGCTAAAGGAAATAAGCCCTTGGGGGCTTTAAATGCCTTATAGTGCTAGAAGACTATTTCAAGGCCAAAAACAGGGATTTTAAAGCCAAAAGAGGGTTTCGGTAGGCTAGAAAAAGGATTTTTAAACCAAATAAAAGGATGATATAAGGTTTAAAAGAGTTTTTGAAATGATTTAGAAGTAGAATGAAGGTATTTTTATGGATGAAATTAGAGAGTGAGATGGAGAGGTGAAATGAGGGAAAATGGAGTTCCTTAAGCATTTTTTCTCTTGGTAATCAGCAGGTACTTGAGGACAACAGTGAAGATTAATTCACAGGATAAAGAACATCATAAGAGTTTCAAAAAGATGATAGGTTTTTCGAAGAAAACTATCTCTTGAAGGCTTGAAGACAAAGTCTAGCCACCTCTTGGTATAACAAAATTTATAGATGGCTAACAGTGGCTCCACTTGGGGAGGGAAGCTGGTTCTTTAGGTGTCCAGAACCTCAGCTATTGATCTCTGGCTTTTCAGTAAACCAGTGCCTTCATCCATTGGGAAAAAACTTTCTTTTCCTTTAGCTGACCTTTCTTTGATTTGATAATCTCTGCAGTAATCTGAAACAATGGAATTCTATCAAAACAACATCTCTACCTACCCATTTCTAATGATCCTAACATTTTTTCTTCTTTTCAAAGTGTATTTGGACTAGCAAACTCTCTTCATAAAAATTTTATTCTTTTGAAAATAGGAAACTAATCTAAGTCTAATCTTATTCCTCCATGAGTTCAGATTAAGCAGTTGAACTCATAAGTTTCTCTACCTAACTACTATCCGTCAGGATTAGACTGTCTGACAGACCTTTTTCTCTAAATTCTAAAACAGAAATTTAAAAGCAGCCAAGCCAGGATTAAGAAATTTGACTTGTTGCAGATCTATGGCATAAAAACAAGCTGCACATAGATTTTATTTGCAGAAAAGTAAAACAAAATTGTGAAGGCTTAAGATCTAAAAACTAAAACATCCTTCATTATCTCTTTAGCTCTAATTTTGAATTTGTTTGAGCTGTATTTTCTCTCTCCTCTAGTTCAAGTTTTGAGCATATTGGAACCAGTTTGTTTTCTATCTTTGGCTCAAGATTTAATCTAATTTAGAGCCATTCTTCTTTTGAGATTCTTAGGTTCAAATATTGAATTTATTTGAACCTTTGTTTCCTCTATCCTAATCTACCTTATTGATAAGCCAAGATTGTGTTGTTTCGATGATCTAATTCACTAAGCTATCAGCAATAAATTGAAAAGCTAATTAGTCATGATTAGGCTGTATGACTAACTAGAAGTGTGTTTTTGGGAGTGGCATTTTGAGCTTGCACACTTTCAGACTTTGTCTCTCTTTTAGGTATGGGGTTGTACCTTTCTTGTTTTTATCTAAACAATACCCCTCCCCCTCTTGTTATGTTTTGAGGGGGATGCTGTTAGGGTGGATCAGGTAAACTTGACTTGGTCAAGTTACCGATTATTTTTTTAATCCAAGTGTATGAAACCTGTGGTTTTTACGATGATATTTGTGTTTGATGTAGCCTATTTATAGGCCAAAAAACCTCCATGATTATTTGTCCTACTAGCTAGTGAGATCAAGCAACGATGTCTTTAGAGACCATCAGTTCTCATGGTGCTATGTGATCCTAAAAATTGGTATATTGATTTATATAATGGTAAATCCAATATAAGAGTGCATATATTGAGTGGAAAATATTGGGTTCTTTGAATTCAAATAAAAAAATAAAACAAAAAATGAAATAAAAAGAAAAAGAACACTCCATCACAAAATTTCAGAATTGTCAAAAAGATAGTTTGTGGAATTTGTTGAGAAAGGCCAAAGGCCAACTCAATGTATTGATCACTCAATATATAACGAATGAAATTCGTCAGAAGGATATATCTTAAATTACAGGTGACAGCATGAAGATGTTTGATTTTCCTGAGTATCAGAAGCCATGTTTTGGAGGCCATGGAGAATTTGCAAGGAAAATGTTGCATATATGGAGTGTGATGGTTGTGGAAAATTGAATGAAGTCCACTATAATAAATATAAGAAAGAAAAAAAGGTTATTTTTTGTGGAACAGGATACTATAAGTCATCTTTAAAGGAAAATTCATAGTATGAATCGAGAAGGTAAAGAAACCAAGAGATTGGTTGTATGATAAAGAGAAAAAATTAAGAAGGTGTTGGAGTTTAACAAAGGATTCAGTGTGTGAAGTATGAACACCCGAAGAGTTTTGGTCTAGGTTGTGAAATATTATCATAAGAAGGTGTATTCCCCTAGGAATTTATAAGACATGTTGTTCAGGAATACATGTTGTGTGGGAGCATGCATAGCTGTAATGGCCTAAGAGCTTGATGCGACATACATGTAGTGTAGGGGCACATGGAGTCATGAAGATGTGGAATGGACCACTTGTAGAGATACTAGGGTGGGGGGTGTATTGGTATCCTAGCTTAGGGGGGAATGTGAAAACTTAGATGAGAATGTTGATGAATGAGATCAAGTCAATCTCCCAAAGTCAAGTGTGAGGGGGTGGGTGGTGTGCGGATTCTTAGGGTGGATCAGTTAAACTTGACTGGGTCAAGTTACCAATTGTTTTCCAGCTCTAGGTATATGACACCCATGTTTTTTCCCATGGTGTTACACAACAATTTGTCACCGTCCCTGCAATCCCCGTCCCGCACATTGGAGGGCTCATTCTGTGACCTGTGAGCAGTGATATAACTTGAAAACATTTTCATGGAATTCCCCTTAACATGTACTCTCATTGCCCTGAAGACAACTCCTTGTGAAAAACCCTAAAAACACCTCTTTTTACATTGGCGTGGGTAGCCAGTTCAGTACCCACGCCAATGGGGGAAATCCTTCAAAGAGGGCGTGCCAATTTTCACTTTATCCTAGAGTCGCACTCGTGCCATCCATTTTAAGGAGTGTTTTTTAAAAATAAATGGCGGAAGTTTCATCCTAACTGATCCAGAAACTGGTATCTAATTTGAGTTAGGAGGTTTGGCTCCGGATCTCCATGTAGAGGAAGTGGTTTGCCACCTCTCATGGAAGCTTCCTTGAGGATAGGGCCAATCCCATGATTATAGGGATCCCAACCCCCCCTTCCTCCATCTATAATAGCTTGCTCATCTCATTTGCAAGCTAGTCTCCAAGTTCCCAAGAGCCTAATGCTGCAAGAGCTTTGATCCATTCCCTTAAGGCCAAATCCAAGCAAGGAGATCATTGTTGACACATCCGGAGAGAGAGGCTTGTCCCATCCCTGACAGGCTTTATCAAGACACGTTCTGTTGACGACCCTCTGAAGGAGAATTCAGCGTCAGAGCTATGGTTGTATTCTTCTTTTGATTAATTAGTGATAAGAGACTATTGGTTATGGTTCCACTCTTGTTCTTGATGATGATCATGAGTTATGTCTTCTCTGACTGACATATAGTTGTATGCACTGGATTTTACGCTTGCGTTTGTTTTGTTTCTTGCATGTGCAGGTGTCCGATCATGGAGATCGTGAGGATTGTGATCTGGCAGAGCTAAGGAACGGGAGCGCTACTTTCTCTACGAGCGACAACATTGGTTCCAGGTAAGCCTTCATCGCTAGTTGGTTTATTTGCAATTAGGAACCTGCACTATAGCATGAACGATTTTTGCTAGACCCAGTGTGGGCTAGTAGGGATCGCCTCTGTCCGCAGAGGGGATTTACCTCCACAAAAAATTGGCGTCTCCACTAGGGAGCGTTGGCTTGTTGTTGTTCTTCTTTGTAAGCTACAGACGGAGCCTGAAGTTAGCCAAATAGCCTTCGAAACACTTTTGCTCTGCATTAGCGAAGTAGATCAATGTTGCTTTAGTCAATCTCCGGTTTAGTTTATGAACTGAACACTTGGAGTGTTGTCTTGTCATTTCGGTTGATTCTTGACCTTGCTTGCTTGGTCAGCTCTTTGGGTTTGTTTTTCTGTTTGTTTGGCTTTTGTTTGGCCTTGTCATCACTAGTCTGTGTCTGGACTACTCTTTTTTATTTTTCCCATAGTTAACTCGACTGGTGCACTTTTCAGCTTGACAATCGCGCCCATTGGCGCAGGTTGCTTGTGTATCACCCGTGCCAATTCCATTCTGAAGCTAATTTCAGCCTCACAGTCGCGCCAATCCTGTGAGGTATTAGGTTTTTCTATGTTTTTAGCCTTCTGAGACTGATATGTGATTTCGGCCTTGTTTTCTCGCTTGCTTGAGTGTTCTGGAGCCTTGTTTGACTGGTTGTGACCTTCTTCCTTTGGTTGTTTGTCCGTTTCCATCGATTTCACATTATAGCCCTAGGGCATCTAGGTGCTCTTGTGTGTCGAGCCTCCCTTGGGAGTTTTGGGTTTCTATCGGTTCAGTCGACCTTGTGATTGCTTCTTTACATTCGTTTAACGATTGTTTATAACTTTATTGCGTCATTTGAGTGTTGGTTCTCTTCTTCATTTGAATTTCACCTCGTCTCGTTTGGGCCTAGATTACATGGTCCATTAGAGTCTTTGGGCTTCTTTTGGTTTTGAGGGACTGTTTTTTCAATTTTAGGTCTGATTGCGTGTTTGTCATTGAGTGAATTTGCTCATCTTTGCTCTCTTACTATTGCATCTCAAATTGCTCTTCATTAGTTTTCATTTTTTTTAGTGCTTATTGCTATTAAACATTGAAAATATAAAAAAACTCTTTTGCTTTTGATTAGTTAGTGCAAATTAAAATCTTTTCGATCTTATTAGCGATTAGTGATTTTGAGAGAAAATATTTTGGTTTACATTAGCTGCATTAGAGACTTTGTTGGTTGTTTTCTGATCATTTTGTTTGTATGAAAAGCTCTCAACTCTCTCATAATTAGCTTTCATCGAATGAGGTGATATATTGTGGCATATAGTGTGCATTTAGGAGATTTTGTGACATCACACTCGCTAGGGCCTGAAAATTGAAACATAATTGAAGATAAACGTTAAAATTTACTCAATTTACACTAAGGCAGCATTGAAATCTAACAAAACACATTTAGTGGTCTAGGCTAGAGATGTGTTCCAGCGTCTTTCAACCTAGTAGCTATCGTTCGCCTCTTGTCTTTAGACAGCACTAGTACGAACTTGTGCTCCCCGTACCATCGAGTATATAAAGGGAGACCCCACTAGGTTTCTATCCTTTATCCATAGGAAGCCGAGTCTGCCGCCCTATACCCGTGATACACCGGACACAGCATTCGGGGAGATTGCCTGCACGTACGGAAAGTCTTTGGTTGATTTCTCTTTCATTTTAAAACCAAGGTGTATATTGCAGTTCATGGTTATTTGGTACACCCTTTGCCTAGTATTCCTGAGTATTCATTTGATCTTTTCTGACTCCTTAAATTTGAAAGGATCACTAAGCGCTTGTCCTTTCATGCTTGCTTCAAAAATGAAAGAGATAGAGTCACCTTTCATCTGTTTCTCAACTCTTAAAACATGCAATGATGAAGTTTCTAAGTTTCAATGTGGTAAAATAAATCACCCACGATCACACGCCCTGGTAGATTTTGCTTGTTGGCATTTTGATTATGTGTCTTGACTCTTTTTCAGCCCGTGTGTGTGTTTGATCTTTTTCTCTTGTCGTTACTACCACAGTGGCGGAACCTTCTGTTTTATCTACTGGTAGTCCATATACGGACGATTCATCAGAGGCTTCTCAATCCTCTGTTGAACCGCAGCAGCCCATCGTTTTCAATTTTCCCGACGGGGGACCGGTTCTGTCTGAGAAGCCCTTTGGAGGACCAGTCGAGTTCAATTGGCCCTTTTCCGACCCTTGGTTTGGATTGGGAGTAGGGGAAGATTTCCCTCCTCTTACATCGGGTTTGCCTTTTATAGCTATTGTTGTTCCTCCTAGTCCTCGCCGTCTATTACGAGATCTAGCGGTAGGCTCAAACATGAGTGAATCCAGCGAGGAAATCCCCACGTCTGGTGAGGATTACCAGTTATTTCCTCGGATATTATTTCCAGGAGACAACCCTGAACCATCTGTTATGTTATCACTTGGTCCCTCATTACCCACCGGGTATAGATCCTTGGGTCAGATTATTGTCGCCGCTGCCTCTATGGGGGTATCAGCTCCTTTTACGAGGCCGGTTGTTCCTTCTATGGGGATGTCTCCACGGATGCCCATTGCATCATCCCCGCAGGTTACTTCTGTACCCTCCATGCCCACTGTTTGTGTGGCCGCATCTGCACCCACTATTACTACCCAGTCCGTAAGGACCACATCACTTCCCGAAGATATCTACATAGCATCTCCTATGCCGGAGAACATCTCTCCGGAGGAGTATCGATTGTCTCTGCAACAGTCGAACCCCAAGGTCATACAGTCCTCTCAAGATCCCAACCACTCGTACTATTTGCATTATGCATAGGATGGTACACCCGTGTAAATTTTTCCATATCAGTACGATGAGCATGGGAACCCTTTACGTTTACCTGCTCCTGAGGCTCAACTTCATGCTCAGGGTTTACCTTATAACCAGGCTGGATAGCCTTATAACCCGCAAGGACAACCTTTTCAAGGCCAACCTTCGGGCCAGCCTGGCTATCTTTATGACCCACAGGGACAGCCCATACAAGGCTACCCTCCGGGCCAGCAAGGGCCATTGTACAGTCCGCAAGGATAGTATTACAACCCTTCCGGTCAACTCATGCAGCCTCTCCCTGGAGTCCCACCTGGGAAAGCTCAAGGACTTACAGGTCAACCGGGGTACCAACCAGGGCTGGTATATGGTCTTGGGGGGCAAGTCCAACCTTCTCAACCTTTTCAACCGTAGTATCCTCTTGGTCCCAACATTGCACATCAGCCAGGACCATCTTATGGTCCTGCTGCAGGTCAAACTAGTTATCAGCAACCACTTGGCTCTATTCCGCTACCAGGCCAACTGATCCATATGGCACAACCTGGTATCCCGCCACGAGGCCAACTGGCCAATCCGGCACAACCTGGTGTCCCTCCACTAGGCCAACCGGCCCATCCGACACAACCTGGTGCTACTCAACAGCCAGGACAACTTGCACAACCGGTGCAACCTGTTTATCCGGGTCAACTTGTTCAGCCAGGTCAGCCTGTTCATCCAAGCCAGCCTGCACATCCTATCAACCCTACCCAACAGCCGACTTATTCAATCCCGCAGCCAAATCAACCGTTGCACCCTAATTATCAGGCTCAGGAGGGTCCCACCTATCAGCAGCCCACTCGACCTCAAGGTGGTTACTATTATCATGGTCAGTATCGACCGAATTATAGCCAGCCCCAAGGTTCTAACTATTACTCTCAAAAACCCGGCTACACCTATACTCAACAGCCAAATCCAAATGCTGCTTACACAGGGCCAAGTTACAATCAAGGTCCATACTCTGGTTATCAAGCCCCATACGCTGGTTACCAGCAACCGAATCAGGCTGGATATATGACCTATACCCCCTACAATTAGAATCCTACTGGACAGAACCCATGGGGTCAAGGATATTCTCAACCAGCGTGGATTACAGGTACTGGTCCTTATCCAGGGCCAGGTATGCCGTCCAATCCGCCATTGCCATTCCTGCTACCTTGGAATTACCGGATGTTTTGAAATTAAAAAATAATCCAATTCTGCACAATCCTTATTGGCCTCCGGTTCCTACCAAGGTGCCCAGTGATTGCCCTAAGTTTGAGGGTAAAGCTGGGGAGGACCCCCAAGCTCATGTGATGACTTACCATCTTTGGTGTTCGTCCAACTCTTGGGTGGATGATTCAATTCGTCTACGCCTCTTCCAACGCACTTTGACTGGCGCTGCTTCTAATTGGTATATTGAATTATCCCATGGCATATTTCAAGATTTCAACACATTAGCCATGGCTTTTCTGACTCACTTTTAGTTACCAGTTTGCTATGAAGCTGGGACGCACCTCCTGACTTCTTTGAAGCAGGACAAATCCACCCACATTTCTGATCACATTCATGAGTGGTGACATCGTCATAGACTAATCAAGTTCCATATACCTGATCAGATACTAACTCATTGGTTCACCACCTCCTTAGTTAACAAAATCGCCCAAGATATTGCTATGGGAGTGTGTGTGACTGAAGAACAAGCCATAGCGCATGCCCAATATCTGGATTTGGTATACTCTCAGTCCGGCATGCTTTATGATATTTTGCCTGATGCTCCATAGTCTGGAACCTCTAAAGCTCCACCTACCCTGGCGGTGGATGGTGTTATTGGTTCCGTGTCTCAGAATTCAAATAAATCTTCGAATGGGAAGCAGAAGTCCAACTCATCCAATAATTCTACTCTTCCTGCCCCTCCCGATTCTGGCAAAACTGCGAAGGTTAATTCTGTTCAGGCTAATCCTATGGAGAAAGCCTCCAAAGGGACAAATAAGGGCAAAGGTAAATCCAAATCCGACGCCCCAAAGCTAGAGTCCAAACCTCGTACCGAGGACGGTTCCCAACGCAAACCGAAGTACCCCTGCCTCATTTTTGAAGGAGATCATTATACAAAATATTTTCCACGACGATCTGAAGTTAGTCAACTTCTAAAAGGCTCCAAAGGGACTCCGGCAGTTCTTAAAGAACCGTTCCCGTCTCAGCAGACCCGGATGGTTGAACAGCCTTCACCATCTGCACCATTTGGGTCTCATGTCTTTATGATGAATGGTGCTGCACCTATCTCTATTGCTACACATTCGAAGGACTACAACGAATCGCGTCAGGCACTTGGGAAGGAAGTTGTGGATGGTCCACCTCCCCCACCTGTCTCCGGTTCGTTGAAGATTGAGAAGCCTACTACTGAACCTGTTGTGAGGCCACCTTCTAAAGGTGTTCTAAGAATATCTTCCTACAATCCGAATTCCCGTGCCGCTCAGCACTACAGTATTTTTGAGGATTTGGCACAGGCACCTTCTGCCATGTCTGCATTGGAAGTTCTTCAAAGTTGCCCGTCACAACGAAAAGCTTTGTTTTATGCAATCAATGGGATCGATCCCACTGATTCTAATCTTCTCACCTTAGACTTAGAGAACTTTACCCCCCGACTTCCACATCAGATCGCTCTTGTTATTCAAGTCGGGATCAATGGTATTAACATTCATAGGGCCGTTGTGGATGAAGGTGCTTCTACCTGTGTCATGTTTTCCTCTTGCTGGAAGGCCATTGGCTCTCTGGCCCTTTCATCATCTCCTAATGCCCTAGAGGCATTTGATGGTCGGGAATCGAAACCCCTGGGTGTTCTCGAGAGTTTAGCAATTACCTTACAGGGGAAGACAATCAACATGGAAGTATAAGTAGTTGACGCCAAGCTTAACTACAATATACTTCTCGGCCGCAGTTGGACCCACGCCATGTTATGCATGCCGTCCACCCTCTTTCAACTTATTAAGTTCCCTCACGAGGGAAAAATTGTTACTGTGGATTAGTTGTCCTTCTTCACCTCCACCTCTGAGAACAACGTTCCGTACGTGGATCATATCCCAAATCCCCCTGACAGTGTAGGACCCGGTCTCTTCAAGGACCCTGTCCTCATGGGTATTTTTCCCGCACCACCACCGCACATCGCTCAATTTAATATGATCTCTAGGTATGACGACCCATGGCTCATCCCTACGCCTGAGCAGGTGGCTGAGTTTGGAGAATCGATGCCCTTAACTCCTGTAGAGATCAACTACTGTGAAATCATCACCGCATATGATCCTCCCCCTCCTCAACATGCTCCTTTGAGCATGGCTTTAGACATCTATTCTCAATCCCCCTGGCTCAGCGAGGCCATCTCGCCTGATCCTCTTAAAGAGATTTTCCTTTCTGATGAAGCCATTGTTGAAACAATGTCTCTTGAGGACCTGCCTTGGAGCGATGGACATCATCGTTCCTCCTGCATGCCTAGCTTGGGGGCAATGTCAGGTTGTCTAGAGTGTTTTTCATCTCAGGTTCCCACTCCACCTCTCCAGATGCCCATATTGACACATGAGGTGCTTTCAGAGGGAAACCTGAGCAACATCACTCAAACCATTCCAATCGACATCTATGTTAAACCGCAGATAGTTGAGAACATACACGTGGGAGTGACTTGTTATCCTGATGAGATACAAGTTTATACTGATCTCTTTCGAGAATTCAGAGATGTGTTCACCTGGTCCTATCAGGAAATGCCCGAGATTGATCCCAGCATAGTAGTGCATGAGATCCCTACCTATCCTTGTGCGAAACCCGTGCGCCAACGCTTACGCCCGGTGAATCCTCGCAAATCCACTGCCATTAAAGCAGAAGTTGAAAAAATTCTGAACGCGGGCTTCATTTACCCAATTCCCCTCACAGAATGGGTCTCCAACATTGTCCCTGTAGATAAGAAATAGGGTACTATCAGAGTTTGTGTTGATTACCGAGATATTATTCGGGCCTATCCAAAGGACAATTACCCCACTCCTTTCATAGATCAAATCATTGACGGATGTGCAGGGAGTGAGATTTATTCTCTGATGGACGACTTTTTTGGGTACAATCAGATAAACATTCTACCTGCTGATCAACACAAGACTATATTCATCTGTCCGTTGGGTACTTTCGCCTATAAGAAACTCTCGTTCAGCTTGAAGAATGCTGGAGCTACTTTCCAGTGTGCTATGTCTTATGCATTCCATGACATACGCCATATCGTTCAGCCTTATCTGGATGATTTTCCAGCTCATTCAGCTCGGCGAGAGGACCACCCAGAACACCTCCGCCAGATTTTCCTTCGCTGTCGACGCTATAATATCCGGCTCAATCCTCATAAGTGCGTCTTTTGCATGGATTCTGGCCATCTTTTGGGGTTCATAGTCTCCAAGGACGGAATTCGCCTCGATCCCCTAAAGTTTGAGGCAATTGTCAATCTCCCATCACCCTCTTCGTTATATCAATTGCAGAGTCTGCAGAGAAAATCTAACTTCCTACGACGCTTTATACCAAACTACGCAGAAGTGGCCAAAGGATTCACGCATCTTTTAAAGAAAAATGTTCCCTTTCATTGGGACGACATTGCTCAAAAATCCTTTGAGAAGCTGAAGACGTTACTTGTTAATGCTTCGTTTCTTCGGCCTCCAAACTATCATCGTGATTTCACTTTATACTTGGCTGCCGTGTTTAGCACCATAGCTATGGTTCTGGTGAAGGATGACGATGATGGCAACGAACACATTGTTTACTATCTATCGCGAAATCTTCTCGACATGGAAACACGTTACACTCATGTCGAGAAGCTAGCTTTAGCAACTGTACAAGCTGTGCAACGTTTCCGCCACTACATCCTGCTGCGTATCGTAACTGTGGTTTCGGATTGAAACCCCATGAAATTTATTATTTCTCGACAATTACTGGGGGGCAAATACTCCAAATGGATCATTATCCTTCAGGAGTTCGACCTAGAGTTCACTACTGCTAAGTTGACCAAATCACTGGTTTTCGCGGATCTTATTTGATCCCTCCCAACAGACTCCCCCCCATCTCATTCTGAAGAACATATACCAGACGAAAACATCTTCCTTATCAGCACCCGTGACCCATGGTATGGTGATATTATAGTGTATCTTTAGGCGTCATCCTTTCGCTCTGAGTTGACCAAAGATGCCCGACGTCGGATTCGGCATCAGTCTCAACCCTACCGCATTGTAGGAGATACATTATATCGGGTTGGAGTAGATTCAGTGCTCCGTCAGTGTATGACTTTGGAAGAGGTCGAACGAGTCTTAAATGACTGTCACAGTGGCGCCTGTGGCGGTCACATGTCTGGCTATGCCACCGCCCAGAAGATTCTGCGTGCGGGTTACTTCTGGCTGTCAATATTCAAAGACTGTATTGTTGCACTACGCAAATGTCACACGTGCCAGGTCTTTCAGTGCAAGATGCGCACGCCACCCCTCCCTCTGCATCCTATCATTACTGTCAGCCCTTTCACAAAATAGGGCATAGATTTTATGACGTGTAACCCTCATTCGGCCGGGGGGCATGCATATATAATCGTCACTGTCGACTACTTTAATAAGTGGGCTGAAGCGATGCCTACACTAGCCGCCGATGGTAAGACAGCTGCCCAATTTATCTTCAACCATATCATTGCACGTTTCGGGGTCCCTCAGGCCATTTTTACCGATCATGGTAGTCACTTTCGAGATTACATGATTGCCGAGCTAACATCAAGATTGGGCTTACGACACGATAGCTCAACGCCATATTACCCCCAGGAAAATGGCCAGGTTGAGGCTGTGAACAAGGTTTTGGTAAAAATGCTTCAACGAATAGTTGGAATTCATAAGTCCAATTGGCACCTCCAATTGTTCTCAGCTCTATGGGCATACCGGACGTTAGCAAAGAGTGCAACCAGATTCACACCATTCCAATTGGTGTATGGTCTGGAAGCAATGCTTCCGGTTGAGTGCGAAATTACTTCCTTAAAGCTAGTTGTGGAACTTTTTCCCGATACTTCTCCTGAAGAAGAGCATCTCTTGTATTTGGAATGGTTGGATGAAACCCGCCGCTTGGCTGCTTTAGTCCTTGAAGCACAGAAAAAGCGGGTCGAAGCACACTTTGATCAATCTGTCTCTCCACGTTCCTTTGTCGAAGGGGACCTTGTCCTCCTCTACGACCAAGCGCATGACAAACTCGAGGTAGGAAAGCTCCAACCCATGTGGCATGGGCCCTATATAGTAAAACGAGTATTGAAGAATGGGGCTTATGAGCTCATTGATTATGAAGGAGCTCTGCTGGCGCAACCTAGAAATGGGCTGTACCTTAAGAAATACTACGCTTGAAGTTATTTTTGGTGTGGTGTCTGTACATAGGTGTGTATATTCATTTGTGTGCATGTGTGGTGTGGTGTGCGATGTAAGCGTCTTTCTGCTGATTGGGTCTTCCTGATTGTGCAGATGTCCATTACTCCGTTTGTGGGTTTCGCGGATGGTGCCTCCCATAGTACCAGGAATCTGTCTTCGGCAGCCTGGGTAATCTATGATCCTGCTGGTGAGTTGGTTAACCTGCAAGGTGTGTGTCTGAGTCCTGCTACAAACAATATCACGGAATATAGTGTTATATTGGAATTATTAACCGAGGCCGTGGACCTCGGCATTCGTGAATTACTTGTGTATCTAGACTCACAACTTGTAGTATTACAGCTTAACGGGCATTATTCAGTAATAAATCCATCCATTTATGTTTGTATTTGCGTATTCGTCTGCTGGAAAGAAATTTTGACTATATTACATATCAGCACATACCCAGACATATGAATACATTAACAGATGCACTAGCTAATTTGGTTTTAGATAGACATTTGCATAATTTATAAAACATCATCACATGTGAGAAGATCCATCTAGAAATAGGTATGTATATATATATAAATATATATGTGTCGAAATGTTTACATAGTGTGCATCACATAAAATCAAAGTATACATGTTCATCTTAATACATCCGGAGATGACATGTCTCTCAAAATATATGCATGAAAGAAGCCCTAGGTGTCTAATTAGCATGGTGCTCGTGGTAACATGCTACCGCGTGCACTAAGCGTCTCAGTAGTCGGTGGAGGCAACTGGGCACCCCCACAGTGTGTCATTGGTATGCTAGCGGAACATCTGCTAGCCGTGCATAGTCCGGGATCCCCCGAGCAATTCCCTACAGGTTCTAAATCAGTTCACCTCCCTCGCCACCCTCAACCTCAGGGTCATGATCAGCATGGGTTCTCCGTGCAATGGGTGACATGCTCGCGGGTCTCTCTGGGCCGACATCTGCATACACATAACAACTGTTATTAGAACGGACATGTATTACCAAAAAAATCATAAAACATAAAAATAAAAAAGAGAGGTCATACCCAACTCTTCATCCCAGTCATCCTCCTCTAGGAGCAGAAGGTCTGGGTCACCGGTGAAATCGGTCCCAGCATAAGGCCAATCCTCGACCACGATCAACTACCACCGTAACCATCCAAAAAACTCGGGCTTCCAGGACATCTGTTGCCCTCCTCCTAATATAGGCATAAGTGCTGCTCAGCGAGCCATCCTTGGCTCTCTTGGTATCAGCTCAGCAACAATGGCCCCTTGGGCCTGAAATATTGGTAATCGTTCTAGGATGAACGATATCAAAATGGAACCGTAGCCAAACTATTTCAGCTTGGCTTGCTTGCACTTTGTAAGTTGCCTCTTGATATTGGTTGTCACCACTGTAGCCCAATCAAATAGTGTAGGATTCATACACTCAGAGGCTAATAGGAGTTGGGCCTTGGTGGCCTCCTCTGGAGCTTGTGATCCCGCAACTCATGTGATGGTGTGTAGCACTACTCTCAGTGCTAGATCCTCGATAGTGTGGATATCCACCTCCCCGCTTCCTGATCCGGTTCGTGCCCTTGGGCACACCCTCGCCATTACCTGCTCCATCTTTTCACCAGATGGTCTACTGCCTATCAAGATGGGCACTAGACCTCTATGCGACAGTCTGGTTATGAAGTATACATCAGAAACCTCCAGTTCCAGCACTTGGTCCTGAAGTTTGAACACTCATTTATTTTTGTCCCAAATACTCACCAAGTAATGTAGGAGATCAGGTTGAGCTCGTAAGCAGGGTGTCAGGAAGAACTTCTTGAGTCCACAGTTCTTAAGTGCATTAATACAGGCCTCATTCTCCATGGCCAGTTCATCCTCTTCCCCATGCTCCCTTTCCTTCCATTCGATAACCATTGTGCTTGGTTGCCTATATCAACATGATAAAAAACCCTTGATTAGGCCTCTGTTACAGGGAAAAATCCATTGGATCGTTCTCTGTTTGGAAATTTAAAATGGAAAACTGCATTGCGCCATTGACGCGACTGTTTTCCTAACATTCGTGCCATTTGGCGCGACCCCTTTGTATGCAAAAAGCCATTGGTGCGGGTTCGTGCCCGATACCCGCACCAATGGGCGGAGCCCTAAAATTTTAAAAATCTTCCACAGAAGCCCAATCCACAATGGAAATCTCTATAAAATGGATCAAAATGGAGTTCAGGGAAGTGCCTCTTACCTGGAACAAATGAGGATATGAATGGTAGCCCGGATCGGTCGTAGTCGCCGTCAGAAGTTTGCACACCAAATGGACCACTGTTGCTCTCCAATGAGGTAAATAGTAAAAGTAATTTTGTTTTTACCATTTGAGACTTATTAATAACTTTTTGAAATCTAAATAGGTTTTAAAAGTCATTTTTATTAATATTTTAATATATTTCATCGAAAATGGATTTTATACTTGCCTTTATGTGCAGCAACAGGTCTTTATGCAACTTAAACGGTGACACAAGTTGTATTTTATACTTTTTCGGACTCGGTAAATAAACAAAAAATTCATTTTGGAGTCATCTTTCAGCTCTTTTCTGACTCTCTAAACATGAAAAGATTGTTGAGGCCCTTGTCGTTTCGATCTCGTTAAAATGGCCACGAAACGACATCTACCCAGTATACGTTTACCCCTTTTTCGGGTTGGGATAGATTATTTACAAAATAGGAATACCCTAGCCTATTGCGACTAGGAGGTTTTCTCAGACATAGTTTTCTACCTTTTCGGATCTGAGGAACTATTTACGAAAAGGGACTATTGGAGTTTACTTTTCCGTTGTCTTTTCAAACTCTCTAAATATGAAAAGACATCGAGTTCTTCCTTTGTCAGACTCGTTAAACCCTGATGACATCAGATTCAGTCGCAATGACGTTATTCGAGTCGCTCCTTCTTAGGGCTCATTAAATGTACTAGGGTGGGCTTATATAGCAAGCATATGGTATCCTCTTCAAGCTTGTGTAAAAATAAAGAGGTACTTGCCAGAAATGGTGGGGAAAATGGAACCACAATCATTGTCATGTCGGCAGTATGTCGCTCTTGAACATGGCACTTGTCTGCATTCGTGTCGGGTTGGGGACATCTCATCTCGTTTTCCACTTGCCTCCATGGGTTTCGGTGATCCTTTTTGACCTCTCATCTTCTCTTTGCCTCATCGCCATGATCTTCGATCTGTTGATGTCAAGAGAAGTTGACCTCTGCAAGTATTAACCTTCCTCTGATTCTCATCTGATCCTGATTCACAAAGACATTATGTTCCTCTGTCTTGCGTCGATGATGTGGGAAACACTATGGCCCACCTTTGATCAAGGTCACTTCCTGTCGACTTCAGCTCATTATCCAGGAAGCTGATCTAGAGAATCCCTTCTGGTACCTTGGAGCCTGCATGCCTCAATGGCAGGTTCTTCACATTCGACGTGAGGTTTTCATCATTGGCCTCCGATCGAGTGATTCTCCGGGTGTTCGACGTCAGCTCATTTTTCACATGCCGTAGATTGTACCTATAGTACCTTGAGGACCATTGACATTAATGGTGGTACCTCTCGCTTCTGTTAACAACTTTCATCATTGGCTGGTAATCAGACGATGTTCTTGCATGTTCGACTCCAGCTCACATATTCGCATGCTTGAACTTGTACTTTGTTCGGGTCAAGATGGAGCACAAGACCCTGGATTCCTGTCTGTTATGATCCAGGCTACGATTTTTTGAATTATCATGTTTAGTTACATGACTCACTGATTGGATGGCTGCAACCATACCTGAGTCTATTTATCAATCCTCACTGGATGGCTGTGTCCATGCCTCGGATCTGGATTATTACATACTCTGTTGTGGATGGTTGCGCCCATGCCACATATATCATGTATTTGAGATATCATTTGTACTTCTCTACGCAGGTTTTCCGACGGCAGTGTTTTTAGTTGGACACATTCTCGTAAAGCCTTTCACCCCTCTCTCTCTCTCAGGCCTCATGATTTAGGGGGCATCTGTTACACAGCAATTTGTCACCATCCCTGCAATCCCCGTCCCGCACATTGGAGGGCTCATTCTGTGACCTGTGAGCAGTGACATAACTTGAAAACACTTTCATGGCATTCCCCTAAACATGTACTCTCATTGCCCTGAAGACAACTCCTTGTGAAAAACCCTAAAAACACCTCTTTTTTCATTGGCACGGGTAGCCAGTTCAGTACCCAAGCCAATGGGGGAAATCCTTCAGAGAGGGCGCGCCAATTGGTGCTCTGTCCCAGAGTCACACTCTCGCCAACCATTTTAAGGAGTGTTTTTTAAAAATAAATGGCGGAAGTTTTGTCCTAACTGATCCAGAAATTGGTATCTAATTTGAGTTGGGAGGTTTGGCTCTAGATCTCCATGTAGAGGAAGTGGTTTGCCACCTCTCATAGAACCTTCCTTGAGGATAGGGTCAATCCCATGATTATAGGGATCCCAACTCCCCCTTCCTCCATCTATAAGAGCTTGCTCATCTCATTTTCAAGCTAGTCTCCAGTTCCCAAGAGCCTAATGCTGCAAGAGCTTTGATCCATTCCCTTAAGGCCAAATCCAAGCAAGGAGATCATTTTCGACACATCTGGAGAGAGAGGCTTGTCCCATCCCTGACAGGATTTATCGAGACACGTTCTGCTGACAACCCTCCGAAGGAGAATTTAACGTCAGAGCTATGGTTGTATTCTTCTTTTGATTAATTAATGATAAGCGACTATTGGTTATGGTTCCACTCTTGTTCTTGATGATGATCATGAGTTATGTCTTCTCTGACTAACATATAGTTGTATGCATTGGATTTTACGCTTGCATTTGTTCTGTTTCTTGCATGTGCAGGTGTCCGATCACGGAGATCGTGAGGATTGTGATCTGCCAGAGCTAAGGAACGAGAGCACTACTTTCTCTACGAGCGACAACGTTGGATTCCAGGTAAGCCTTCATCGCTAGTTGGTTTATTTTCAATTAGGAACCTGCACTATAGCGTGAACGATTGTTGCTAGACCCGGTCTGGGATAGTAGGGATCGCCTCTGTCGGCAGAGGGGATTTACCTCCACAACACATGGTATTTTAGTTTTATTTAGCCTATTATAGGCCAAAAAAATCCATGATTATAAGTCCTACTGGCCAATGGGATCAATCAACGATGCCATTAGTCACCACGACTTCTCTCGGTGCTCGGTGATCCTAAAAGATGATCCAATCATCATCAGTGACACATAAAGTTTTTTTATAACAAAGAGTGTCAAACCAAGTTAAATAAAATGTCATGTTAAAATGAAAAAAAGAAGTGGAAGATTAAAAATGGGAAAAAATCTTATTAAAAATTAAAATTAAAAGAAAATAAAAGTTGGGAATTTTTTATTAAAAAATAAAATTAGAGAAAATGATCTAGAAGTTAGATTTAAATCCAAAGCCAATATCACAATGGGTATTCTAGAGATGCCACAATTTCACCTGGAAAATAATAGAAATTTAATATAATTTTGAGAAAATTTGGTAGAATTTTTTGAAATCCAAGTTAGAACTCTCAATCTTTAGGATTTTGGCTTCTCGAGGGGTTATTGATGGTGCTAAATCTATTTTTGCCATTAAAAAATTATATAAACACTACAACAATTAGATTTCTTGAATTTTGTTTGGTAGATTCCACTGATTTCTCAAGTTCTGGGGGAAATTGTGGCCTTTGTAGACAACGCCATATTGAAATATTCATTACAACAACATTTATCAAGGAATTTGATCTCATCATGTCACTAAATATGATGATTTGAATCTAGGTAACAACCATTCCACCCAACCCAATTGACATATTATTAATAATATTAATAATATTATTAACATTATTATATTATTAAAATTAATACTATTATTAACACCAGCATAGATGCCTATTAATTCCAGATCTACCAAGCACCAAGAGGGATAAAATTTCTCAAGATGAAAACCTCTTTATGAGTGCAAAAGGTTTACACCTCAGATTAGAATAATTTTGACTCTTGGTAGATCCATAATTAATATGGATCTATGTTGGTATTGAGAAATACAT